>QLTV01000972.1:8165134-8178856 GCA_003457575.1 Thermophis baileyi | reverse complement strand
GGAGCTAACCTCCTAACCTCCAATCCCGCCCTAGGTTTCTCTAGACTGACTCTGGACGTGATATGGTGACCTGCTGAACATTCTGGCCAGCAAATTGTAATCTTCTTGTTTGTGTTTTGACTTTGGGAGTTACTCTGTGCTTCGCGTTGGTCTTACCTGATACGCCTCTTCTCATAGGGTGGAGCTAACCCCCAATCCCGCCCTAGGTTTCTCTAGACTGACTCTGGACGTGATATGGTGACCTGCTGAACATTCTGGCCAGCAAATTGTAATCTTCTTGTTTGTGTTTTGACTTTGGGAGTTACACGACGAGTCTGTGCTTCGTTCTTCGTCAAAGAGGGATAATGAGGCAAGAGGACGAAGATATACAATTTGACAGACTCAGTCCTCATTGGCTGAAGGGACGGTGTCATCCCACTCTTGGAGGTTAGCTCCACCCTATGAGAAGAGGCGTATCAGGTAAGACCAACGCCCCATTTCTTTGTTTTAAGGCTGATTATTGTAAGTACAATAAAATACAGCATTATTATAATTATTATTGCTGCATGTCTACAAACAACAACCATAGAGCCCAGGTAGGTGGCAATACCCAGTGGGTTTTGGCTGACCTCAGAAAACCTAAGCAAGGTTGGGTTTGGACAGAAGAATGCCAGAAATCCCAAGAGAATGGCATCAGTGTACCCACTTGCTTACCAGATAAGCTCAAATTGAGAAGTTTTTACCCTTAACCCTTTGGTACAGTCATTTTGTAGAATTTCTGTAACAAATTCTGCCACATGCTACTGTATATTATACCATTTTAAAAATTTTTATAGCTCTGCTTTGAAATATATATTTCACCATTTTATATAGTGAAAGCTCACCTTAATGGATCTCCTTTAGCAGATCTCTAATTCGACAAACAACTCTTCTGTCCTAGCATTCTATTGAAATAATGGACAAATCTGTGGCACCTGAAGAAATCCAGATGAGATGATTTAGTTCTCCCTCATGGTGGATATAGCATCCAGGAATGGGAATGGGTTAACTCCGTCTGCTCTCTGATTGGACTGAGTCTGTCAAAGCTGTTTAGGTGCCGCCCTTGTTGCTATGCTTGACAGCTTTTTCATTCAGTCGCTCAGTGAGGACGGTTGTGCCATTCCATTCCTCCTATGAACTTGGTGAAAATTGGTTGCTATATCCACTCTGAGGTTTCTTATTCCTTCTATTTCTGTGAATGTGTCGTTTCTTACTTATATCAGAGACTGCCTTTGTGAATTCGGGACTGTCTGGCAGCCGAGCTGCGGCTTGAGCTGCTTCAGGCAGCTGTCATTTCTGCCTGTTACTCAGAGGCTCGATTAGGCATCGCTAGTCGTTTTACTCTCTTCGATCTTATAGAGAGTGCGACCTACATAATTGGCTGGCTACTTAATTTGACTGGGGGAATCAGGTTCGGCCTGTCAGTCGGCCGGCCGATCGGCTCTTTAATCCTGGCCAGCTGGTGATCGGAGGTTGCGGCGGCCATTTTGATAGCGGCGGCGATCCGCCTGACCAAGAAAAGCCGCCAGGATGATCAGCCCTTTTAAACTTGCTAACAGAGCGTCGCTGGAGCAAGCGTTTGGGAAGGACTGCACCAGCCTGACTGACCAATAACCGATAATATTGCCCTGGTGCTGTGACAGCCGCGTGGCCAGGAGGTTGTGGTGGCCATTTTGTGCAAGCGGCGGCCATTTTATCGCGTTGTAAGGGTGCAGTGATGGATTTCTCAGCACTTTGGGCATTCTGCCACACGCCCTCAGCTACCTCAGGAGGACTAATTCCACCCTCGTTTATTCTGAGGTGCGAGTGCCGTTAGGTGTGGGCATTATACACCGCTCTGCTTCAGACGTGATTTGTCCAGCTGCTGACCAGTGGAGCGTTTGCACCCCCGGGTCAGCAGCTTGCCATGCCCCACCAGGGCACAGCATTTGTGAATAGCAGAGCCACACCCCACCAGGACACGTCATTTGGTGACCGGCAGAGCCATGCCCCACAAGGGCACAGCAAGATAAGGCCAAGCTCCATCAGGGCACGGCCTGGCAAGTAGCATCCATTTGGTGTGCAGCCACACCCCACAAGGGCACGGCAAAGATTACAGATACGCCAGTGTAGCATATCATCTCACTTCTGGCGATGGTCGCTAACTGAACATTTCATTATTCTCACTGAATTGCACGCGCTCTTGCCTGATTTCTGCATTGGCAGCAGCCCATCTGTGTAGCCACTCTTCATGGCTTCCAGGGCATCTTCCTCAGCCGCATCTGGCCCCTCAAAGGGCCGCAAAGACCATCATAGATCAGGTGAACCCGACCGTTCTGACACGGCTTCAAAGAAGGGCGCTTCGTCGTCTAAGGGATCAAAGGCGGCCCGTAATGATGAACAGCGTCGCCACAAGAGGTTGGCCAAGATATGTGACAAGGCAGTGTCCAGGGGTCACGCAGCTACGGCTACATCTTCGGAAATGGATGATCGGTCTCCGGTGCCGATAGCTGGGTCTTCAGGAGTCGGGGTATCAAACCTAGACTCAATTGTTCCAAACTCCAATTGTCAACTTGAGGCCCTGGGGAGAACTTCCTTCCTCTTATGGAGGTCACCCCTGCAACGGCTGGCAAGCATGTCACAGCACCAGAGGCCACCTTCACCCCGATGGCCAACGGCCTCAGGCCTTTGGAGGAACCCAGACCGGTCGTACCAGACAGTATGAAAGCAATTGTAGCTGAAGCAATTAGACAGGGCATTGCAGAAGGCCTTCAACAGACCAGACAGCAATGTCAGAGGGACACGGCGAGCCTCTGTAAGCACAGTCACTGCCCAGAGTATGTGCCTGCAGCCGACTATGACCCTTCATTGGACCAGGGGTCGGACAGGTCGTATGAAGACGATCAGTCCCAGGCATCACCAAGAGAGGGAAACTCGGATTTGGAACTACTGTATCTGAGGATGATGGGATCCAACTTGAACAGCCATCTTTCATCGGCCTGTTTCCCATACACCTGTTTAAGCCTTTGTTACACAAAGCAAAGATTGCAGCTGGCTTGGCGCCACTTAATTCTGAGCCAGAAAAACCATTGGTACAGGAATTAACGGACCCACTGTTTCTGGAACACACTTCTGAAGCGGAAGTGGTTCCATCGCCGAAAATGTTTGTAGACATTATTTCCAGACAATGGTCATCTCCCGGTACAGGTCCTAATCCATCGTTGGCGGAAAAGAAATTATATAACGTGGCTCCCGACCTAGCCAAGACTCTACAGGTCCCTCCAGTTGATGCGCCGGTTGTAGCACTACACACGACTTCCGGTCTGCCCGGGGATCCGGCAGAATCATTACATCCTGAGGATTGTAGGTCTGAACAGTCCCTCCAACGGGCTCACCAGGCAGTGGCATGGGTGATCCGAGCATCAATTACGGTGTCCTTTTTCTCTCGAACATCACTGATCTGGCTGCGCCAGCTGCAGGAAAGAGCACCGCCAGCTGATGCATGTCTCCGGCAAGACATCAATAAGTTGATAGCTGCAGCCCAACTGACGGCAGACGCGACCCAGAACGCAGCCTGTTTTGCGTCCAAATCCATCGCGCATCAGTGGCGGCTTGGAGACTCTTATGGCTTAAAAATTGGCAAGCGGATACCTGCCATAAGTGGCGGTTAGCTACGGCCACTTTTGCAGGAGACCATCTATTTGGAGACTGTTTAGTTCTATTACTAACGGAAACCAAGGACCGCAGAAAGATTCTGCCTTCAGTGACCAGACGCCCTGATTATCGCCCGTCACCCTACTCTAGACGATCAAATTATCATTCAGGTGCTATGTCCCAGAGGTCGCACGGGAATTATGGACAAAGACCTAGGCAGCGCCAGGACCATCCTGAACGGGGACGCCCCTTTAAGTCCAAACAGCCCTTTTGAGGAGGAGGAGGTCGTTCTTTCCGGCGCCCTCAGTGAGTGCATTCCCGAGCACCCCATCGGAGGCCGGTTGGCCTATTTTGTGGACCGATGGGAAGAGTCCACTTCGGACGCTTGGGTTCAAGAGACCATTCGATCAGGTCACTCTCTTGAGTTCCGCTCCATTCCCCCGAGGTTTTGTCTCTGCTGTCCAGTCTCTAGAGTTCCAGCCAAGAGGATCCTCATGGAGACAGCTATCCAGCACTTGCAGGATATCCATGCCATCGAAGCCGTCCCTGAGGATCAATGCGGACAGGGATTCTACTTGATCTTGTTTGTCGTCCCAAAGACCTCGGGGGGATGGAGGGCTGTTCTCGATCTTAAATGACTTAACTGTTAAATCATCTATAAATGGTTTAAGATGCATTCACTTACTACTATCTTAGAGGGCGTTAGGGAGGGCGATTTCCTCTCTTCCATTAACCTCACAGAGGCATATTTACATGTGCCTATTGTCCCGCATCACAGACAATTTCTGAGATTCCAGTTCGCTGGAACTCATTATCAGTATAGGGCAATGCCATTTGGGCTTTCTTCGGCCCCTAGAGTATTCACTAAAATATTGGCGGCTCTGGCCATGGTGTTAAGGGCCATATCCGTGCATGTCCAGTGCTACCTGGATGACATCTTAATTCAGTCATCCTCCCCTTCTCAGGCTCGCGAGGACTTACAAACAACAGTCCAGGTCCTGCGACACCACGGGTTCTCCATTAATCTGGAGAAGAGCCACTTATCTCCTACTACCATATTGTTACATTTAGGAGCAATAATTGACTCAGTGTTGTGACCCAGCACGGCAAGCCCCCAGGAAATGACACACACACACTGTGTGCAAAAACAAAGAAGGCTTTACCACTAATAATGCAGCTTAGTAGTAAGTTTGTTACAGGTTTTTCACCATAGTTCTTGTTGAAAATCACAGAACACGTTGGCCAGGATTCCAAATACAAAAATGCAAACAGGTCATTAAGTCCCGAATTATCTCACTTACTGGAGTTGGCCAAGAGCCCGGACTGGAGTTATTCCAACTGAGATAACCAAAGTTGTGACATCAGCCAGGAAAATAGTTGCGTTGTCTCCAGCAAAGGTTTCAGCTTTGATGAAACCTTAAATAGTCTTAGGGCGTGGCCCATCTGCCTGAAGGTTTACATGTGAGGAGACCTCCTCCTACAGAGCCACTCTTGCCAGCTAGCTGCCCTGCGTGCCCTAGCATCAATCAGAGGCTCCTCCTCTCCACTTGAGTCACTCAACTCCTGCTGGGGAGGTGCAGAAGGCCCTGGTTGATTATCGTCCTCTGGCCCTGTGTCCTCCTTGGTCTCGGACTCAGGTGCCAGAGATACAGAATGATATTGCCACCCCATGGTCGGTTCTTGGTCTTCCGGATCCATGAGCAGCTGCGCGGGACTCGGGCAAGCCACAACACTCAGTACAGGGCAGAGTATTTCTCTCCCCTGACAGTCAATACTAATTCAGCAGCTGGTTTCCATCATTCAGAGGGATAGGTCGGCCCCAATATCAGTGTTAGCTAGATTTCTGGGCAAAATGGTGTCCACCTTTGCCATTGTTCCCTGGGCCCGTGTTCACTCCCGAGATCTCCAATGGTTTCTCTTGCCATTTCAGAGGTCCGGCAGGGGCACTTCTCCAGCCAGGATGCATCTACCACCAGATGTCATCGCATCCCTCACATGGTGGGGATCTCAGGTTCATTCCAACGGCAACCTGTTTTGGGAACCAGATTGGCTGGTGCTGACAACGGATGCGAGTTTGTTAGGCTGGGGTGCCCACATTGGTTCTCATATGGTCCAAGGTCAGTGGACCGGACAGGACTGCCATCGAAGTATAAATTGGCTGGAGCTATGGGCTATACATCTAGCCCTTCGCCATTTCAGCCTGTTGGTGGAAGGCCATCATCTGTTGGTAATGACCGACAACATTGCAGCCAAGGTGCACGTCAACCGCCAGGGAGGCACGTGGTCCTGATCCCTGATGACAGAGGCCCATCAACTGGCCCTATGGGGGGAAAAACGTCTTCTCTCCCTTCAGGCGGATCACATTTCGGGTGTCGCCAATGTACAAGCCGATTGGCTCAGCTGGTCTTCGGTGGACCACGCTGAATGGTGATTGAATCCGGCCCTCTTCAGGGAGCTGGAAGACGTATTCGGTATGCCAGAAGTAGACCTTTTTGCTGTTCTGGGCAATGCCCAGCTCAGCAAGTACGTAATGAGATTTGTGACCCCGGGGGCAGTGGGGGCCAACGCTCTCCAGATCCCGTGGCCCAAAGGCCTTCTCTACATGTTTCCGCCGCTTCCACTCATACCCCGAGTGATAGGGAAGATCCTACAAGAGAAGGCGGTGGTTGTCTTCATAGCTTCTTACTGGCCTCGCAGACCATGGTTTGCATATCTGCTGACTCTCTCCATGTCTCCACCCTGGAGGTTATCTCAGAGGCCGGACTCGCTCAGCCAGGGGTCATTGATCCACCCGGACCCTCAGTGGTTCAAGCTGACTGCCTGGCGCTTGAGCGGGTCACTCTGAGGAAGGACAATCTGCCCTCCAGGGTCATCAATACGATGCAAGCATCCCAGAGACCATCCACTACTCGCATCTATGACGCTACCTGGTGAACTTTTTGCAGTTGGTGTGCGAAGTCAGACTTAGTTCCATCTAGGGCTTTGGTTACCAATGTCCTCGAGTTCCTCCAGGACGGGCTGGACAGGGGACTTAGCCCGAACACCTTACGTCGACAAGTAGCAGCCTTGTCGTCCGTTTTGTCATGCGGCTGTAATGACTTGCTGACGCTTCACCCACACATTTGTCAATTCCTGCGAGGTGCTGCTAACATTGCCCCTCCGGTTATTCATCACTACCCTACTTGGGACCTCCCAAAGGTCTTACGTTCCCTGATGGACTGGCCATATGAACTGCTTAGGGAGTCCAGTTTGCGCCACCTTACGTGTAAGGTGACGTTTTTGGTGGCCATTACGTCGGCCCGGAGGGTGTCCGAGTTGGCAGCATTGTCGGTACGGTCCGATTTGTGTGTTTTTCATATGGACAAAGTGGTTCTTAGATTGGATCTGGCCTTCCTGCCGAAAGTGAATACATGGTTCCATCGGGCACAGGAGATTATTCTCCCGAACCTTTGTCCACATCCTGTTCACCCTTCGGAAAAATGCTGGCATACATTTGATGTGCGACAAGCGCTCCTTATCTATATCAAACAGACAGCAGTTTTTCACAAGTCGGAATCGCTTTTCCTATCGTTTCAGCCAGCTTTGTTGGGCCATAAGGTGACGCCGTCCACGGTAGGCCGCTGGATACATTCCACAATAGCTAAGGCGTACGAGCTTCAGTCGTGCCAGCCGCTGTCTCACATCACCGCCCACTCTACGAGGAGCACCGCCACTTCCACTGCTTGGGCGATGCAGGCGTCTCTCGAAGAAGTATGCCGCACGGCGACTTGGTCGTCACCATCTCCATTTGTGCGGCACTATAAAATAGATGTTTTTGCTTCAGCCAAAGCTTCCTTTGGCAGGAGGGTGTTGCAACAGGTTATTAAAGACTAGTACCTCAGCAACAGTCTAGCAACCATTCTTACCCGCCCGTGTGGACAGCCAGCTTTGATATGTCCCATTCCTGGATGCTATATCCACCATGAGGGAGAAGGGGCGTTGGTTTTACCTGATACGCCTCTTCTCAGAGATGTGGATATAGCATCCAGCCCCACCCAGTATGGTCAACGTCGACTGTGGGCTTCGGCTATACAGGAGGAATGCACTAACTTACTATGGCACAACGGAGTCTGTCGCTTCGTTTCTTTGTTTCAAGCTGTCAAGCATAGCAACAAGGGCGGCACCTAAACAGCTTTGACAGACTCAGTCCAATCAGAGAGCAGATGGAGTTAACCCATTCCCATTCCTGGATGCTATATCCACCTCTCCGAGAAGAGGCGTATCAGGTAAGACCAACGCCCCTTTACATTAATTTTGATCTTCATTTGACAACAATATCATGAATCTATGTACAATGTATAATGAGGACATTATGCAAATAATACCAATTATGTAATTTGAGTACCACTGTGCAAATGTTATATATGGACAGAAATTATTACTAGTCTATTTAATGGACAGTTGAGAAAAAAGGATGTCCCTATCATTAGTCTATTAAAGCAAGCTTGTTTTTCTCTATTCATATATTAAAAATAATCATGCCTTTAGACTGCAGCTCGATAACATGTGCTCAATAACTTCTTTTGTAAAAGCTTATTTCTTAGAATAAAGTCATATGGTCCCCTCCAGTATGACTGATATCAGAAAATACATACTGTATGGCATTTGCAAGAATTTGTGCAGATCTTTCTCTCGCTCTCCTCTCTCTCTCTCTCTCTCTCTCTCTCTCTCTCTCTCTCTCTCTCTCTCCTCTTTCTTGTAATGTTAAGTAGCATAAAATGTTAGTTTACCTCTAGATGGAACCCAATTTGAGAATCAGATGATCAAGGATTCAAAAAGGTCGTTGAGTGATTGTCTATGATTGCTTTGGAAGAAACAGCAGATTGTAGTCTGAGTGTGCTCTTGCAAAGCTTGGGTAGCAGATCCTTTATTTCAACCGTGTCATCTCTTTGAATAACTGCATTTCAATCCATTGTGTTCTCATCACCTTCAGTTCTTTTTCTTGTGCTGTGGCTTACATGAAACAGCTCTTAATGGTGATATAAAGGTACATGGTAGCCCTGTGAGGATTTGGTTTGAAACCACATCATTATGTTCCAACTCTTTATTCCCTATCATACAGCTGCCATTCTGCATCAAGGGGCAATATTTGTGGGTGATTTATTATTTATTACATAAATATTAATATCTCAAGATCATCTCACACATAAGACCTTTCTCAAAGAGGTTTCCTCCTTTTAGGGTAGAAACCTTTACCATCAGATGTATGGCAGCTGTGGGAATGCTCATGACATGCAATCATTTCTAAAGAGAATTAAAAACTGAATGTTTGTATTACCAATGCATGATTGTGACAAACAAAGAAATAGAAATAAATGGGAGATCGTAAGGAAAATGCTTGTTTTTCTTTAAGAATTACAATAATTATTCCACCCTGATTAGTGACTTGATATTTATTGACAGTCAAAGTGCATTCATTTAGCAAAGATGATACAGAAGGGTTCTAGAAAAGAGAAGATATGTGAAATGTCCAGTATGAAGTGCATAACAATGGGAAGTTAGGAAGATAAAAAACTTTTTAACTAAAGCTGTTTGTCCAAGTGGCTTGAAAGATCTACTATAATAAACAGTTTGAATGGAAAAGTCTGCAACCAAAGTTATAAGTGTCAGAAGTGAGACAAAATTCCATTATAATTAAAATAGAAACAAAAAGCAATAAAATGAAAGACAAATAAAACATTAATGAAAGAGAAATGAAATCACTGAGGCATTATAAAGTGGAAAATGTGATGAGCTATCACACAGTGCTGGAGTCACCTTCAGAAACCTTCATTTTCAAGGTCACATATAACCATGGGCTATTTTTTGGAAAACAGTTGCAGGTCCTAATAAGAATTGATTTCAACCTTTTAAACACAAAACTAAAGAAAATTGCTATGTTACCAAATATACTGTATATTAGCAATGAAATACTGTCTTTTATCGGTGAAGTATTATTGGAACTCCAGTATGAAATTAAAGCATAAGAAAGACAGTTTGGAATGCCATATGATTTTGAGCATCCCACGCTGCCAATTCATTTTCCTATAATTTGTTGCACAAAATATCTCCAAATCAGTTTATTAAGGCACGGTTATAAATAGGTGGTACAATTCAAAGCTGGAAAAAGGTGAGAAAACATGTAAAGAGCAAGTAGAAATTCTAGCTATTTCAGAATATCAGTAAAAATACTAATTCACTAATTGACAGTGAATACTGTTCAGTGTAAAATTCACTCACATATAGGTGTGAATTTTTGCAGTTTAATGGAAAACATATTTGCACTAGATGAAAAGGAAATCAAAGACCATAGGCATCTTTTCTTAATATCAAAATGATGATTCATGAATTGTTAATGGCACAGCACAAACTTTATTCTTTTGTGTATGTTTTGCAACAACACATGAAAATATATCCCATCTGAGTTTACACCTTGTCCTCCCACTACCATTCCACAGATGCCTGTGTAAAGTATCTAATGACAACTCAGACTTTTGTCCTGAATAACTTACCTGAGGTAGAGATCTGGATGTGTATTTGCATTGCTTGCTTCCTTGAAATGAAGCATGTCTATGGAGATTCTCAGTCATCCAAGTCATGGTTGTCCCAAAGGTGCTTTTTTTTCCAAGAGGCAACTGGACTTTCTGGTTTTTCTTTGAAGATGTTTTGCTTCTCATCCAAGAAGCTTCTTCAGCTCAGAGCTGAGAGCTCAGAGCTGAAGAAGCTTCTTGGATGAGAAGTGAAACATCTTCAAAGAAAAACCAGAAAGTTCAGTTGCCTCTTGAAAAAAAAGCACCTTTGGGACTTGAAATGAAGCCTTAATGGAAGAAGTAATACATTATTCATTTTTGTCAGCTGTTTATCCCCCATCTTTTCTTTCTTTAAGCCAGTTTTGAACGTTTAGTGGACTTCTTAAAATTCAAAACCCAAACTTTATTGTGTGTTGACTATCAAATTTAGATAATCAGTAGGTATCCTAGGCAGTTTCTCCATTTTACTCTGTGTTTGGAAAAAATTGTAAGCAACAGCATGATTGGTCATAAAGGGAAACCTGATTGTCATGAGAAGCTTATTATCAGATAGACACTTGTCCATGAGATGACTTGCTTAACCCTCTCCTCTTTTAACAATGTATTGATCTTGCTGGTGGACAGAGAAGAATAGGCCAGTGAAAGGAAATTGCCCCAAACTATTGATATTTTAAATGTCTTCTGTTCAGGAACTTGAAATTAACCTGGGATTTTCCAAACCTCCCACGGGAATATTTGATGAAATCTGAATTATTTTTGATCCAAAATGAATTCTCACATCCCAGATTTTCAGGGTAATAGCAGGCTGAAGTTTGGAGGTGGGGAGTAAGAATCTGCATGGAAGCTAAATATCTTCTGCTTGTTCAGGAGAATATTTGGATCCAACCAAACGTACCATTTATTTATGACCAACTCATAATTTTTAAGTGTTTCATTTATAGTGGTAAATGACCCAACCTGTTATTGTCATATTATATTAAGCTGACATGATCTTAGAACATAAATGAAATTGCTATATAAAATTCAATTACATATATCCCTAGCCATGACGTGCCCTACCTTTGATATCATTGCTAAGCAGTATGCAAGGAATCAATGCAAGTTTATTGAATGTGATGTGTTTGGAATGTAAGCATTGATTTCCCCCCCCCCATACTATAAACAAACTTGTATTGATTAAGTTTTGTACATGTAAAATAGACCTTGCCTTTACCGAAACAGAATTTTCCATTGGAAAGTGTTTGGAATGGTTCTTGTCATTGTGTATGAAGTAGATTCTGTGTTATATTAATTCTAGCAACATAAAATTAATATATTTAGGCCTGCAGCTGAAATGACTAAGGAGCTCATTTTATTTATTTCCATATTCAATTGAATAGCTGTATGCATAATGAAGAATGTAACGAAAAAACAATAATAGCCGTTAGATGTATGGAAAAAATAGCAAGAATATGCACAAGGGAATCTAGTATTATGGCCCACTTTACTTTTTGGGGATCATTAAAGTTTGCAAAGCAAAACAAAAATCATCTACTCTCGTTATATTAGTAACAATGTTTTCATCTGCATAATGACGTGAAGTCATAGATTCATCCAAATGAAGTAAAAGTCATTTGTTTCTTGAAGTCAAAGGAATAGAATGAATTCTAATACAATGAATTACTCTCACTTTCTTTTTCAAAATGTAATATCTATTAACTATTTAAAAAATAACGTTTGAATTGAGAGAATTCTACAGGGATGCCAGGCTAGATTTACTCTTCCATAACTCAAGAAATTATTCAAAGTGACATAAAAGGCCTTCTATAATTTTGCCCTCTCTCCATCACACCTCCTGCAGATTGAAAGATTATTTTGAACAGAAGGAAATGGATGAATCAATGCTCACTAATGTCTGTTTTTCCTTACAAAGAAACCAAAATTCCAGGATGAAGACTTATAAAATTGCAGCCAGTTGTATCCATCTGTCAATGAAATAGTTATTATTTGCAAGGGAAATAGCCCTTTCCTTCAGAGGTGGGTTCCTCCCGGTTCGGACCAGTTCTCCCGAACAGGTAGCGACTCGCTGGTGATGTCACGATGACGTCACCGATCTGGTTCGGTCAATGTTGGTCCGTGGGCGCTGCCATCTTTTTTTTTTTGAATTTTTTTGTTGTTTTTTGAATTTTTTTCAAAAAAAAAATTGAATTTTTTTTTCTTCTGCGCATGCGCAGAAGCCGAGTTTCCAGCACTGCACATGTGTTGCCATCTTGTTTTTGGCAGGGTTTTTTTGAATTTTTTTTATTTTTTTTTGGACTGTGCATGCGTGTATGCCTGCAAAGTGTGCACGTGCCCACAAGGCGCGGCCACGTGGCACAGGAAGAAGCGAACCGGCAGCGAGGTAAGTTAGAACCCACCCCTGCTTTCCTTCCATCCCCATGTGATTAGGGTTTGGAGACTTGGGTTTCTGAAACTTGGTGTTTTGAAATTCCCAGGAACAGTTCTAGGAAGAGCCATGACTGGGATGTGGAAGAAAACAAAGATGTTATATTAGTAGTTCATCCAACTTTGAATTCCACCCATGAAACTGTTCCTGTTTAACAAATGATGCCAAATGTGGATCACACAAGACAAACGAAGGTTTATCCCATGATTTTAAGAAAAGGATCTGGAGGATAACATATTGGATGAAGGTTGGAATAATCTGTTCTCTTCTCCCTCTACACCAGGGGTGTCAAACCGGATTTCTTTGAGGGCCAGATCAGCATTGTAGTTCTCCTCGGCTGAGGGGGGGAGACAGGATGGCGGGGGAGGAGATGGGATGGCACCCTGCTGGCCAAAATGGGGCATGGTGGGGGCCATGCCCCGTTTTTGGCCTGGATGGCCTCCTGCAGCACCCTGCCAGCCAAAATGGGATGCGGGGGAGCCTCATGTGCCCCCTGTGCCACGTTTTGGCTGCCAGAGGCACCACAGGCTGGTCCGTTGCTATTTCCAGTCCAGCCCCGCAGGCCAGATTTAAGCACCCCGCAGGCCGGATCTGGCCTGTGGGCCTTGAGTTTGACACCCCTGCTCTACACTAATCCCATCCAAATTCCTGGAAGTTTTACTCACAAAACATGAGTCAGTTTGGGCAGCTTCTACAGCAGTGGAAAATGTTAACCTATATAATATATTCTTGGTTTACAAAGAGGCTCAGCCTCATCAGAGATATGATGTATCTAACTGTTAGATAGTGGGTAGAGATGACAGGAGACAGACTTCCAAAGCAGCTCTTTATTTCAGCTCTTGTATCAGCAACCAGCAAAGAGCAGTCTGACAGCTTGCCCTTTTATAGGGAGCTGTCAGACAGACCAGCCAATAGCGTTTGAGCTTTTTCCCGCTCAAACGCTGGACCTGGTTGGAACCATGTAACACAGTTTAAACAGTTAGAACATAACACCCCTCCCCTCCTGGATGGAGCTGTCCAGCATACGTAATCACGCAGGTAGGCGGGGCGTCTTGGAGCACTACTAGACCTGCGCAATACAGATGGTGGTGAGGCAGC
>QLTV01000972.1:8141611-8152572 GCA_003457575.1 Thermophis baileyi | reverse complement strand
ATTCCTCCCATCGACCAGTGAGGTCGCACAGGGTTGGCCTTCTTCAGGTCCCGTCGGCCAGACAGTGTTGGCTGGCAGGACCACGGGGGAGGGCCTTCTCTGTAGCCGCTCCGACTCTGTGGAACCAACTTCCCCCCGAGATCCGTACTACCCCCACCTTACTGGCCTTCCGTAAAGCCGTTAAGACCTGGCTTTTCTGGCAGGCCTGGGGCCAATAGTTGCCCTGATTGGCCCATGCATGGTTGTGTGAGTGTTTTATTTTAAATATAGATGTTTTTTTAAATTGCTTTTATATGTTTTATTTTTTATGATGTAAGCCGCCCAGAGTCCTTCGGGAGTTGGGCGGCATATAAATTTTATAAAATAAATAAATAAATAAATTATTAAAAATTGTGATTCCTGGCCAGAGATATGCTGCAAAACTTCAGTTTTCAAACTCTTTACCAGTTTACCAGTTCTCCATACTAGTAGACCAAGTTTCTTCATACTAATACAGGGGTCCCCAACCCCTGGGCCATGGCCCACTACTCGGCCGTGGCCTATTTGGAACCGGGCCACACAGCAGCAGGCTGGTGCACACAGCTCAACTTGCACAAGTCGAACTGCCTGCACATACACATGTACGCCGGCCCTCTGCTCATGTGGCCCAGTTCTCCTCTTCCCTCCAGCTGGGCCGCCAAGCTGCAACGGTAGGAGACTGCTGTACTAGTAGACCAAGTTTACCACATGTGAAAAGTCCTAAAAGAGATATCCTGGCTATGTGTATTACCAAGACATCTCTCTTTTTGTTTAAGACATGGTCTTGAAACTTCGTTTTACACATTGATATTCAGATTCAGATTCTTGTATTACGTTGTCAAAAAAGTCACCTTTGAACAAATGCTGCCTGTGATGAGACTATTTCTCAGTCTTAGTCTCCCTCTCCCTCCCCCTCTCTCCCTCCCTCCCTCTCTCTCTCTCTCCCTCCCCCCCCCCCCCCCTCTCTCTCTCCCTCTCTTAGAAGAGCAAATAGGGGTACGGAAGAGAAACCTTGCTGAATTCCATTCCATTCCATTTCTCTCTCTCTCTCTCTCTCTCTCTCTCTCTCTCTCTCTCTCTCTCTCTCTCTCTCGTGTTTGAAGAACCTGTCTTTGAAATCTAGGGTGGAAATAAATAAACCTCTTTCCTCTGATCAGCATTGCCTTAACATGCTCAAAACAGGGTTTTTAAAGTGCCAGGAAACCTGCCCGATGATCATGTGTTTCATGCATAAACTGAGGATTCTAAAAGAAATAGCAGCTTGTTTGGCCATGTCTTTTTCTCCCTATTGTGGCACTTTGCCATGGCATATTTAGTGAAAGACATATCACTTTAAGCCTGTAATGAACATTGATGACGCTTCTTGTTTCAGAGAGTCTTAACAATTTCTAACTATGGCAAATTGCAGCGGTTTTCTGTGGTGAAAAAAAAGAAATGACTAAAAATGGGCCTAAGATTGCTTGGTATTTTTTCAGAAACTCTTTTGCTTCCTTTTATTTAACGAGAACACAATCTTTTTTAAATAGTGGAAGTTTGGGGGTTTGTTTTTCTTTTGCCCTAAAATATTATATGTATTTTTCTGGAATTCATTAAAAATGTAACAATTTGTATGAAAATGCAAAAAAATGAATTGAGGATAGTATTCTGGATACCTATCACCTTATAGAACTTCATTCTTACCCATAATAAATCTTCAAGATATCCATTTAAATATTATTAGCATTCTTTTGATTTTGAGAATTATGACTTAAAGTATACTACAACTTTATTATTCACTTTTAAAAGCAACTAAAGTTAAAAGTGCTTTTACCTTGATGTGATATCATGTTTTCTAATAGTCCCCTTAGGGTATTTGTGTAAGATAGTTCAGTCATCTGAAATTGCTTTCTTGTCTCACGTTCAAGCTTTTGCCAGCATTGTTTGAATTTTAATTCAATTTTGGAGAGACACTAGGCATGTTAATTGTGTTTATAGGTGTAAAGGGAGAACAAGCAAAAGGATAATATGTTTAACATCTAGTTCTGCAGGGGTCACTTTTCTAATCACTGGTTTTGGATACCACAACATAGATATTCACAGCAGTGTTGATTTGCAGGAGCACTTTAGCTAAATGTAGGTGTCTGGAACTAGTGTAAGTGGTAGTGTGATTTAGTAATTCAGGTGTTGGATGGGGACAGGGGGAAAATAGTTTTTAGTCTATTTACAGCCACAGAAGCTCCCTTGATCACTGTGGACCAGTTTTTCCTCTGTCAGCTCAATCTATGGGGTCCTTGGTGCTCTCTGAGCTTGGTTATTTTCTTGCAGACTTTTCATTACCAAACTAGATAACATCATCGGTGCTAAAAGAGAGTGGGGGTTGCTCTCATTTTATATACTAGTGGCTTTTCATATCAGTATTGGTAGGAGCAGTTTTGGTGGTTCCTTGATTAGGCTGTTGTTTACTGTTAACTTGTTTGTCTGAGTTGATAGTTCCTTGATTGAAATATTGTTTACTTAATTGTTGGTCTAATGTTAATCTTGGTGTTAATCTCTGCTCATCTGGGTGTTGATTGCAGGTGAGGAGGTGTCTTGATTTTTTTTGTTTCATTTTTGATATTTTGATTGTCTCTTGTCATTTGTCATTGTGATTGTCTTTTGAATGATGTTGCTTATCTCTATGTTCCTGTTGATGGCTAATTTGTCTGAGTGCCAGGCTTCCAGGAATTCTCCATTGTTTTTGGACTTGGCTTGGTCCAGGATGGTTGCAGCTTCACAGTTGAAACTATGGTTAAGTGTATCCGTGTTTTGTGAAATTAAGGAGTTTTCATCATATTTTGTGGTTGCTAGTTGGTATTCATGGATATACTCTGCTAGAAAACAACCAAGCTCAGAGAGCACTAAGAACCCTACAGTTCAACCCTGAAATACAATATTCTCTTCTGTCATCTCAATCTATATAGCAGGGTTGCTATTGTAGAAACATTAGAAGGAAACAGCATCATGCATGCCATTTTGAGCTCCTGAACAAAAGGGAGAATACATTAATTCACAAGGTATATTTCTATACTTAGCAGGCAAGCTGAATGTTCAGAGGAAAATTCCTCATGGCATTCAGGAAGACCAATGTCCAAGTAAGAACATGCAGGATTGCAGTCTTAACTGACAGAGATTAGGACATTTTTATAAAAATAGTTTTTAGTCTAGTTCAGTGGTTCTCAACCTTTCTACGTAGAGCCGGTCACCAAGGTAGCGCGAGGCGCCGCCCACCCACCCGGACGCCACTATTTGGGTTCTTTTACCCTCTGCGCATGCGCAAAGCATTCTGCGCATGCACAGAGGGTAAAAGAACCCAAATGGCGGCGTCTGGGCGGGTGGGCGAAGTCTCCCGCTTCTGTCGCTACCGGCTGTCCGGCGACTCGCAGGCATGGCCGAACCGGGAGCATTTCACCCCTGCAAGTGACGGTGGCACCAAGATGGCGGGCTAACGTGCGCGGCGACCCCTGTGAAATGGTTGTTCGACCCCCAAAGGGGTCGCGACCCACAGGTTGAGAACCGCTGGTCTAATTGATAGTTGACATAGGGTCACTTCAACTCTTTCACTAGAACGATGCAGCATTTTCAAAAGATAAATATTCAGGTGTTCCATATAAACATGGAAAAAGCAATAAAATTGCTAAGACATTTAGGTTTTTATATGTGCAATCAATGCATATGTAAGTTTATATTTATGCAACTAACATATATATGTTTACCTGGAAATAAGAACAGACAAACAAGTCACAGGTTCACATGTTTTTGGTGTATAGTTTTCTAAAATCAAAATATCACACACCAATTTGTCATTACTTTAACACCAATTTTTACAAGCATATATTTTATTTTTCAGATTTGTTTGTCTCCCTTTCTTCAAAACTATTTCCATTGCTTCAGCTCTTTGTAATGATGTAGAAATATTTTGAGTCATGCTTTTCATCACAGTATTTGATGCATATTTCAAAGGCAACTATGTTCTGACACTTATTACACTAATCCAGGTTGCTTAAAACAAACTTTCCCTGTTGAATATTCCAGTTGGAGCTCATTAGGGAGATGTTGCAAAGTTTAAAGACATATGGCTATTATTGTTATTAACAGCAATAACAAAACTAGCAATAACAATACAGCATTAGTAATAATAATAAAAGTAGCAATAACAAAAAAATTATAGCAGTAACTGGATGCTGCCTTTGCTCTACGCATGAAAAAAAATCAAAGCATTTAAACCCCCCCATGTTAAAAGTTTTGCATCAATTAAAAATGAACAAAAATATGTTACTCAACAAGATTGAATTACAAATTGAATTTAGGAGTAAAAAGAATTCTTTTAAAAAAACAATTTCAGGGACAATTGTGCTGTTAAACTTTCGGTGGTGCTTCCTCATGACAACTCCAATACTACAACTGGGAATATAATAGAATAGATAATATAATTCTTTATTGGCCAAGTGTGATTGGACACACAAGGAATTTGTCTTTGGTGCATATGCTCTCAGTGTACATAAAAAGGCAAGATACATTCGTCAAGAATCATAAGGTACAACACTTAATGATAGTCATCGGGTACAAATAAGCAATCAAATCATACTGGGAAACAATCAATATAAATAGTAAGGATACAAGCAACAAAGTTACAGTCATGCAGTCATAAGTGGGAGGAGATGGGTGATAGGAACGATGAGAAGATTAATAGTAATAGTAATGCAGACTTAGTGAATACTTTGACAGTGTTGAGGGAATTATTTGTTTAGCAGAGTGATGGCGTTCGGGAAAAAACTGTTCTTGTGTCTAGTTGTTCTGGTGTGCAGTGCTCTATAGCGTCATTTTGAGGGTAGGAGTTGAAACAATTTATGTCCAGGATGCGAGGCAGAGGTGGGTTCCTGCCGGTTCGGACCAGTACTATAGAACTGGTAGTAAAAATAGGGACTGGTTCTCCGAACCGGCAGTAACGGCAGCCTGGCCACGCCCCTGAGCCGGTTCTTGTTTTACACTTCTGCGCATGCGCAGAAGCTTTGTTTTAGCACTGCGCATGCGCAAAGCGTGCGCACCCGGCGCACCACTGAGCAAACCGGCAGCGACGAAAACCGGAACCCACCCCTGATGCGAGGGGTCAGTAAATATTTTCACAGCCCTCTTTTTGACTCGTGCAGTATACAGGTCCTCAATGGAAGGCAGGTTGGTAGCAATTGTTTTTTCTGCAGTTCTAGTTATCCTCTGAAGTCTGTGTCTGTCTTGTTGGGTTGCAGAACCAAACCAGACAGTTATGTGGCTACCTATATTCCATGCCCAGAATCAGGAGATTGAGATCTATTTTAGGTACAAGTTTGTTTGTATTTCTAGGGAGAAAAAAAAAAGCTTCTCCTTTTGTGACTGTGGCATTTTGTCTATGCTCAATAAATAAACGTTGGCTACGCTAATAATCTAGATCTTTTCTGACCTTTCCAAGAAAAATAAATGCAGACACTTAGAACAGAAGAGCAACCTTTTGAAGGAGATGGAGTGAAGTAAACACAATCTATTTATTGTAACATTGCTGATTATTTAACTATAATGGTGGCTCTAATTATGCAAGAACAGGAAAAAAAAGTCTGGATCATTATAATCAGATTTGGCAAACTAGAAACCATGGCAAAGAGTGAGGCCTATAGCAGCTCTAAAATTCAGTCGAAAAACTTCAAACTTCTCATGGCATTTCTGTGATTCAAATAACCATGATTTGTGGCGGAAGTGGTCACAGACTGCTATAGTTTTCTCCAGTGATAAAAACGTAAATTAAGATGATGGACAAGGTACAACATCACTAAGGATATTCTGTAGTTCATTGAGAAAGGTAATATTCCAAAGGATCTTTTAGAAAGAATTCATAATTTGCTGTTGGATCATTTAGCAGTGATTTGTTTATTCATAGGTCACTTTTGGCAGATATTTCATATCATCTGGCTATCCCAAACAGGATACTTCTCAGTGGACAAAGTTAGGTATAAGTCATAGAATGAGGAAACATTGAACCATTTCCACACATTGATAATTTGTCATTCGAGATTGGTAATCCTGAAATGTGGCTCCTTGATCAAAATTAATGGAGAAAAGGTTCTTAATTTGCACTTGAAATGGAAATGATTAAATTGACAGCAAGGGGAGAGAATTTGGTAGTTACGACAAGACTAAGCAATAGTGACATAGAGAAAAATGAGGAAGAGACTCAAGGTCAGCTAGAAAGAAATTTCCATTAAATAGATTAAAGAAGAATGAACATTTTGAAGGGTCTTCAGAGAAAGAAGAAAATTAGGCTATAAGGAAGGACCCCTTAATAGAATAATGAAGTACGAAGAGTCATACAAAAGACTTTATAAAGTAAAATGAGAAAAAAACTACAGTTCCCATTTTTCTTTGCCAGCATAGTCATAGTTTTTTACTGCCAGTCTTTACTATCTGAACTAGACGGTGTTGTTTCTCCATGTCATATAATATATGTGAGTATATGCATATGTATGTATGTTATGTATGTATGTATGTATGTATGTATGTATGTATGTATGTATGTATTTATTTATTTATTTATTTATTTATTTATTTATTTATTTATTTATTTAGTCATATTTATGTAGTGTATATTAGAGGTGGAGACCCTTTCGTTTCATTTTATTTTAATGTATGCCGATTAGTGTACATTCAAAGCAGAGGTGGGTTCCTGCCAGTTCAGACCGGTTCTTTAGAACCGGTAGTGGGAATTTCCCCGCACTCGCTGAACCGGCAGCGATGGCCGGCTGGACACACCTCTGAACTGGCTCTCTCGGTGGCGCCTACGGCGGCGCCATTTTGTTTTTCCCTTCTGCGCATGTGCAGAAGCTGGATTTTCAGTACTGCGCATGCGTGCGCCCAACACGCGCATGTCCACGCAGCACGGGAGGAAGCGAACCGGCAGCGAGGTAAGTTAGAACCCACCCCTGATTCAAAGTGACAATAAAGTTATTCTAAGTCTGGTTGCTTTGTACACAAAACTACTGTATATCCTTTGGCTTTTAAGGCTTTGGGATGCCATTCATTTTGATGGATCTTTGCAAAATATACCAAAAGCAGTAAGAGAAAAAAAAATGTATGGTTTTGGAAGATTAGGACAAAAGAAATGGATTAGCCCTGGCTGAATGCCACTATGAAAGGGAGAAAAAAGTTCTCTTTATGCCATTAAGATGGGAAGTGACGGATTGTCTTCTTTAATGGTTTATTCTCCCTTTATGCCTTCTGTCAGTGCTGAAAAAGTGTTGTTATTCCATAAATATTGAGGCAAATATTAGGGAATACAGGAACAAGCTTCTGGTGGCTCTTGATTCTACAAATACCATTAGGCAGTAGGAAAGAATAAAAGCCAACATGATAACAATTTTGGAAAGTTGGTAGAATGTTCATGGTAGAAGTTGAAAACATTGTGCTGTGCCACTGATGGAGCTATGGCTGTAACATGTCTGAAGGGCAGCAGGCTAGAGATTTTCTTTATTGCTGATATGGCATGTGTACCTTGTACATTTCTAATTTAATTATAACTAATATTTTTATAGTGTGAAACACATTAGTAAGACCCAATTCCAAAAGAACTATGATTAAAGTGGAAAACAAAACCTTAGTGGAATCATGAATTTTATCTCCTAAATCATCTTTCTTAGTAGATTTTTACCAATGCACATAAGTGTATCAGGAATGGGAGGAGATGCATATAAAAAGATACAGGTGCACTGAAAACCTTAACTTATTTATTACAAGTGCTTTTTATGTCACCTCAATCCTTAAGCAGCTTTTGAGCAAAGGACACATCATGCAAATACTGCAAATATATAGTACATGGCATATACCAGAGGTGGATTCCTACTGGTTTGGGCCGGTTCTATAGAACCGTTAGTAACTTGGCGGCCTGGGTCGCTAGAACCGGCAGCGACCCAGGCCTGCCACACCCCTGAGCTGGTTCGGCGGTGCCATAGGCGCCGCCATCTTAGTTTTTGCTTCTGCGCATGCGCAGAAGTTTTTTTATAGTACTGTGCATGCACGGCTGCACATGACCCACCTGCGCAGCGCGCAATGCGCACCCACCCACGCGGTGCGTCCCTGAGCGAACCAGCAGTAGGAAAATCCAGAACCCTGAGAGATCCATTACATCTGAACTATTAAGTAAAACCTCACCGCAACAGTAAAAGTGACTTGTCTTTAACTTTTGCCAGAAATTCTACCTAAAATTAATTAGTTGTTATGCTCAAGATGGAACAGATCAAAGATACATTCAGGACAGCAGGGCTAGATCTTCTGATTGCTACTCAGTGCTTCAAGTAGATTCCTTATTTGTCTCCCTGTCTCTACCATTTGAGAATAATCACAGTAAAAATGAATAGTAGTGACATGCCATTACATCTGAAAATGCTAGACACATGGGGTAGTTTAATATCCCATTATGAAAGGGAGAAAAAGCCCAAAGCAATAAACCCAGTAGCAGTCGTTCTCTGAAACGCTATTTCATAGTTCACAAAGAATTGGGTTTTTTTCCTAGAGAAAAATGATACTGTATTGAATGACTAATTCCACTAAGAGAACTAATGAGGCAGTGTGAGATATATCTAAGTTGTTTAACCATTATGTTGGAAAATGACTTTGAATGATTTCCACTTTGGTTTGCAACCAGCACACTCCAAATCCATCCATATTCCCAGATCAGAGCAAGCATACATAGCACTCAGTACAGCTAGCAAAACAAAACAAAATCCCTCTATAGCTTGATGTTTATTTAGTAAGCAGTAAAACAGTTATCAGGCAAAAACTGGATAAGAAAGAGGTTAAAAAATAGATGGAAAATGACATGTACATAAGGCAAGAATTTTGATTGATTAATGTTGTGGCACCAAGTCATTTTTGACTCCTAGAGAACATAAATATAGATTTTCTGCATGATGATCTTTGACTTGGAGGCAAGAATTGACATTATCAATATCTCTCTTAAAAATCACAGACTTTTCCAAAGTCACTGGGAATAATACCGTAGATAATTAGCACACATGGTCACAAAGGGCGTGACTCTTGGTTATTCCAGGGAATAACCTGGAATAGGTTATTTAAGGGAATCACAGTAGCAGACTAGAGATCAAAAGTAGGATGCCTTCTCTGTTGTGCATTATGAAGAAATAGTTTGGCGGTGGGGATGATGAATCCAACACAACATAACTAAGCAAATCCATACTTTCTTCTTTATTGGTGAAAATTCTATTTAGCCCCTTTTTTTTAATTCAGGTGATGTGTTAAAAAGCACATTCTTTTCCATTATGATCAAGACAGTTCATCTCTAGAAACCTTGTCAACATAGTACAGTATGGTGTCAACCTCCTATTTTATCATCACAGCTACTCTGTGAAGTATGTCAAGGTGATAGATAATAAAAAGTACTAGAAGAGGAAAAGGTTTCTCCAACAACTTACAGTATATTTGCACTACAATGTCTCTCATTCTACCCACAATTCACTCTCTGATTCACTTCTTCCTGACTTTACTGCTCATTCATATTTCTGAGATTGAGCTGGCCATCTGTCTAGTTTATGAACCATGACAGTGGTGAGAATGGAGCACACCTTCCATCCATGAATATTCATTCATATATTTTTGTTCATGATATGCAAAAACACTCATTTATTTACACTCATATGCACACAAATATACTGGACATCAGTAGCTAGAATCACAAATATCCTTTTTAATGTAAGATTATCATAGCTCCATGTTCAAATTCTCAACCAGTGATGATAAGATCAGAGTTGTCATGAGTTGACACAGTTTATGAATCTTCTAATTATAATCTAGTGAGTAGTGAGTTTATTCTTGCAGCTTTAGGGGATCAATTGTACTTCTGCAGACATTATTGCCTATAAATCCTGCCAGATGTTATATGGGAATGCCTTTTTCATTCTCATTTCTTTTATGTGAGAACAATAGTATTTGGTCCAAGCTGGGCCTGGCAGAGCAGCTGTTAGATTGGAATGAATTAATACAAAGGATCAGAATGTCTCAGTAAACATTCTGTGTTTAGTTGTTCTTTGTTTTTATAAATTAATTTATACTCTTCTAAGAAAAATATAAAGTCTGTATGGAAAGCAGGCAATGTTTGTGTATGGAGAAGAAGAAAGAGGATTTATTTTCATCAAAAGCAAATTACTCACTTAATAGCATTACAAACAGTTTTAGGGGTCAATTGTATCCAACAGGTTTATCAAATCCCATTACAAACCTGCTTTTTTTCATAGTTCTTTATCATAGCTATTTGTAGGGATTATGCCCAGCAGTAGTTATTAATTCTGATTTGAGATCACTTTGACTCCAATCACAAATCTCTCCTGCATGCTTCTGGTTTTATGAGAACATTACTGTTGATGAACATTTGTACCCATAAAGGCAGTATATGACATCCCATTTTATGAAGTGTAGCATAATACTCTGGTTGTATTGAAGTTCCAAAACATATGTCTATGTCAGTGACATAAAAGGGAAAGAAAGAAACTACTTAAGTAGCTTGAAATCTAAGCCAGCATGAAGCTGAGAAATTAGCAAAACATATACAGAGTTTCAGTTGAACTCTTAAGAAAAATATAAAATTTTGACCAGAGAGTCACTAATCTGGGACTCACTCTATTTGGCTAATAAAAAACAAAACAAAAATACTCCCCATATTCCTTACTCACAATTTAGATGTGAGAGAAGCAAGGGATTTTGAAGATGGGACAACAACAACAACAACAAAACCATTAGTCTCCTTTCTATAATGAGAAATCCAGTTTGGTGTAGAGTTTAAGGCATCAGGGTAGAAATTGGGAGACCATGAGTTCTAGTCCCACCTCAGGCACAGAGACCTTGAGCCAATGTCTGTCTGTCTGTCTGTCTGTCGATCCTCTCTCTCTCTCTCT
>QLTV01000972.1:8074343-8119025 GCA_003457575.1 Thermophis baileyi | reverse complement strand
TCCTGGCCCAAGCCCTCGTCGCCACTGTTAGATAGTGGGTAGAGATGACAGGAGACAGACTTCCAAAGCAGCTCTTTATTTCAGCTCTTGTGTAAGCAACCAGCAAAGAGCAGTCTGACAGCTTGCCCTTTTATAGGGAGCTGTCAGACAGACCAGCCAATAGCGTTTGAGCTTTTTCCCGCTCAAACGCTGGACCTGGTTGGAACCATGCAACACAGTTGACTCCTGGCCCAAGCCCTCGTCGCCACTGTTAGATAGTGGGTAGAGATGACAGGAGACAGACTTCCAAAGCAGCTCTTTATTTCAGCTCTTGTGTAAGCAACCAGCAAAGAGCAGTCTGACAGCTTGCCCTTTTATAGGGAGCTGTCAGACAGACCAGCCAATAGCGTTTGAGCTTTTTCCCGCTCAAACGCTGGACCTGGTTGGAACCATGCAACACAGTTGAAACAGTTAGAACATAACAAACACTTTGTGGGAGGGGGAACACTTTGTGGGGGGGGGAATTAATTAAGAGTTTAAGATTTTTTTTAAAAAAATCTTTTTTGGAATAAGCAGCAAAAGGCTGATTAATACTTTTATTTTCAGAAACTTACAAATAGAATTCTGATAAATTTGTAATAAGATTCTGTAATTAATTATAAAGATCCTTTCTTGTACAAAAATTGTTTCATTTTGAATTAAAAAGACATAATGTACATTTTTAAAAATTAAATACTAAAGTGAACTAAAGATTACAATTAAAGGAGAAGAGCATATAAACTCAATTTACAATTGCAGGATAAAGCAAAATACTCTAACATTGGAAACATTGAAGGGTATTTTTGATCAATGAACTCAGAAGTTAATATTAATAGAATCAACACAGACATCTGTCTCTATGGAAAGACTGTGTCTAAAAATATTATGAAAGAAGAACCAATTTTTTCCTGAAAAGATTGAGACGGAGTTCAAAATGACAGGCTACAAGAATGATATTGGAAAAAAATGTTACATTGGACATAAACACTGACATACAAAAGAAACCAGACAGACATAGCAAACATAATGACACACACACCCCTCTCCAATTGCAAACCTCAGGATAACCACCAAGTTTTTAGCAGTTTTCTAAACATAACAAAAGTGGGAGCCACATTAATCTCTTGAGGAGGGGAATCCGCCCCATGGTAACCCGAGATTCTGGCATCCATGTGATGTAAGAGAAATGTTTGTACAGTAGCATTTTCTATTTAGATATTTCAGTGTTTTTATATAGCTGCAACAGCAGATTTTTTTTATCATGTGATCAGCAGTTATCTTGAACTGTTCATGTCCCTCTTCATGTAGTTATATTAAAATAACTGAAGAATGCCATCATGTTCCCGTCTTCACTTTCTCATCTTCTTTTCTACTAACTAAAGAAACCAAATTCATCCATTCTCTCAAATGGACGTCAAGACCAGCGGTGGGTTGCTCCTGGTTCGGCCCTGTTCTTAGAACCGGTAGCGGTGGCGGCGGGAGGCTCCGCCCACCTGGCCGGGATGCTTCTGCGCATGCGTACGCGCAAGCATGCACGCGAACCAGTAGCAACGGGTTTTAGAAGCCACTATTGGTCAAGACCATCCATCATCTGAATATGGGAGCTTTTATAGATCATCATCTTTATTTCAGTAGATGTCAAAGATGTGAAATACAGAGTTAAAAGAATTAGTGAAAGAGGAGTAATGAATATATTTCCAAAAAATTATTTAGTGCTTTCATTTAAGAATACCATGAACAACAAGATGAGTTGTTCAACACCTAGAAACTATTTCAGGTAGGAAGTATTTTCAAATGAGGTTTTTATTGTATTATGGCTTTGTTTCATTCATGGATCTCTATGGAGGAGGGATCCAGACAGCACCACTAGAAACAGAAAAATAGAACAGTAAATCAGTGTCCTTAGATTGATAAGAAAATCCACAAGCTGTGCATCTAGAAGCATCATTGTATAGCATAGTAAAGCATTATCAAATAATTCCAAAATTATTGGACTCCAAAATCACACCAACCTACATTAAGAATACAAGAATAGTCATCCTGGATTCTGCATTTTGTTTCTGACAAACATGGTCAATGATCAGGAAAAACATCCAGGAGTCCTGCTTAATTCTTCCAATAGAAGCTTCCTTGCATTGGATTCAATTAAAATAGTTTTTGCTCTTGTTGCTGTTGTTGGACATTTTTTCCCATGGAGTTCCTCCCAATGCAACTGCAATCCATTTTCAAGATTTATATACAATTTCGGTTACCCTTAAATCTTATTAATAAGACTTATTTTATCAGCAGGCACTGATTATAGAAATGTAAAATAAGAGTAGGGCTAATAATTACTCCCTTTGGATTCCTGCTTGAAACAGTTGTTTGTATTGATGTCTCAACATGAGCAATTACACTTTGAGGTGTTTAATTAAGTCAGTTGATAAGCTATTATACACATGAGCACAACTAATTCAACTTTGTTTAAAGTTTAAGATGAATGGAAGGCCTCAAAACCTCAATAAATTCAAAATATGTTGCTTTAACACAGTTGCCTTTCTCAACCCAATGACTAGTTTATTGATATAGTCCCTTAATAGGAAAAATATGTTGATAACATTATCTGTATTAATATTGCAGAGCTACTGTCCTAAGCAAATTTATCTGGCAATTTAAAAGAGGGTTACACTATTTTTTTTTAAAAAAAATCTCAAATGCCAGAAAAAATTAATGTGTTCTTGTTTCCCTATTGTTCATGTTTCTTGGAGTGTATCGTATGAGGTCAATATCTTGTTTCCTCCTAGTGCTAAAGTTTATGATGAGGTTCTCCACATCCAATATACTACAATTTGCCATGAGAATAAGAATTCCAAAAGGATCATGGTATAAGCCTGAGATATTATGCAGTTGAGAAATAGCTTAGAATTCCTCTTTTAAATGGGAGATGAGCAGTAGTCCAAAAGTTTCTGAGAGAATACAATGGAACCAGACTTTCAAGTGGGAGAAAATGGCAGTGGAATTCCAAATGCTTTATACTGCATTAGACAGAGGTAGTTCTCCCTAGGCTGCAGATGGCCAGAAGAGGACATAATGGAACTGGGGCTAGTCAAGTGACACCAAGAGGCAATTGTACTCCATTTGGCATTATCTGTATTCTCAAAGTGACCCACACTCTTGAAGATGAGCAATTAATCAATTCAGCACAGATTTAGATGCCCTCTCTTTTGATTGACAGGTAAATGATAATTAGAGTAACAGTAACAGAGTAACAGAGTTGGAAGGGACCTTGTAGGTCATCTAGTCCAACCCCACCCCCCACCCCACGCTCAAGCAGGAGTCCCTACACCATTTCCGACAAATGGCAGTCTAATTTCCTCTTGAAAGTCTCAAGTGTTGGAGCTCTCACAACCTCCGAAGGCAAGCTGTTCCACTGGTTGATCGCTCTCACTGTCAGGCCCACAGAACTGGTAGTAAAAGAAATTGAATCCCACCACTGCTCCAGTCCCCTAATCATCCTGGTTGCTCTTCTCTGCACTTTCTCTAGAGTCTCGACGTCTTTTTTGTAGTGTGGTGACCAAAACTGGATGCAGTACTCTAGGTGTGGTCTAACTAAGGCTTTATAGAGTGGTATTAGTACCTCCCTAGACCTAGATTGTATCCCTCTATTAATGCAGTTTAGGATTGCATTTGCTTTTTTGGCTGCCGCTGCACACTGCTGGCTCATGTTTAGCTGGTTGTGTACTAAGACTCCAAGATCCCTCTCACAGTCACTGCTACTGAGTGTGGTTTCACCCAGTTTATATGTAGATCTCAGACAAGAGGTTTCTAGTACTAATAAATAATAAAAGCTACCAATGAAATTGCAGTTGATTTCCTACATGATTAGGGACATTACACTT
This sequence comes from Thermophis baileyi, assembly GCA_003457575.1. Taxonomy (NCBI): domain Eukaryota; kingdom Metazoa; phylum Chordata; class Lepidosauria; order Squamata; family Dipsadidae; genus Thermophis; species Thermophis baileyi. The sequence goes on along the minus strand of QLTV01000972.1, from coordinate 8,115,129 downwards.
ACTCTGTACATTCAACTCACTATATTTTCTGAATGTGAACTTAAGTGCAATTTGTGAATTAGAAGATTTAGTTTACCTGAACTCTCAGTTAAAATGGAGGCAGGAGGGAGGAATGACATATTTAGGTTTTGCTCATTATGAAGCATCAAAAGCATTTAAGATTTGTTTTGTATAAAATGATTACCCTGGAAATGTTTGATTTCAGAAAAAATATTTTGCCTTGATGGCAACCATCAGAATTATTCAGGGAACTGAAAAATTGGAATGACTAGTTACATAGCAGTATGAAATTATTTCAGACAAATATGCATCTTATGACTATAAAGTCATATCAAAGATTATTCTGAACATGTGCTATACTGTGATCAGGAATAGACAAATCTGTCAGTTTTGGTTCCACTTAATTTTTCTTTTTTCCAGCAGTACATTTAGCTTGATGCATTTCTGTATCTATAAAAATAGATGCAGAAACACACAAAGCTAAAAGTACTGCTGGAAAAATCAGCATAAATTTATTTAAATTTTATTTATTTAATAAATAAAAAATGTATATAAATTGTATTTATTTAAAGTCCATAAATAAATAAACTCATTTGTATATATATCTTTCTCAGTATTTTCACATTTGCTTTTGACAACATCCTTTTTTTCTGCAATATTTTAGTGTGTACTCTTTCACTGATTTTTTAAATTGAGAACAGCATTGATTAAAGCATAGATTTATTTATTTATTTATTTATTTATTTATTTATTGATTGATTGATTGATTGATTGATTGATTTGTCAAACATGTACAAGATAGCAGGTATAGGTATAAACATAAACAAAGGAAGTAAGTACAGATAAATGGGGACAGGAAGACAGGGACGGTAGGCACGCTGGTGCGCTTATGCACGCCCCCTTTACGGACCTCTTAGGAATGGGGTGAGGTCCACGGTAGACAGTTTAAGGTTGAAGCTGTGAGGGTTTCAGGATGTAACAACGGAGTCGGGTAGAGCATTCCAGGCGTTGACCACTCTGTTGCTGAAGTCATGTTTTCTGCAATCGAGTTTGGAGCGGTTTACCTTGAGTTTGTATCGATTGTTTGCCCGTGTATTATTGTGGTTGAAGCTGAAGAAGTCGTTGACAGGTAAGACATTGTATTAAATTTAATTAAATTTAATATTAGATTAAAGGGTCAGGCTCAAAGAGACTTTCTCCTTTACTAGACTCTGAATTTGGATCTGGATTTAGAAAAAAATAAAGACATACAGTAGATGCTGATTATGATTTTAGCACATAAAGGTAAACTTTTTTTGAACTAAACTCAATTAGAAAGTGAACTCAGTCTGGGGTAGTTACCTTCTTCAATTCTTGTGAAGTGTAACATTCCCTCAGACAGATTTGGGGAGGTAGAACAGGTGGCAGCTAGGGCCAGAGGGCCTTTGGACAAATTCTTGTCCACCAAATGTACCACTCATGGTCATCATCAATCATGTCATGGTCACTTCCCACTTGGACTTCTGCAACATTCCCTTGATGGAGCTGCTCTTGAAGACCATTCAGAAATTTCAGTTGGTTCAGAATAACATGCAAGCTTGTATACTTATTTATTTATGCATGTATTCATTTATCAGATTTGAATAGCCACCTATCTCACGTATGTAACTCTGGGTTGACCACAATAATTAAAAATAACAGAGATAATAAAATTATAAATAACTGCAACAAGCATACAACCATATTTAAACTACAATTAAAAGCTGAGTTAAACACAAACATAATCACAGTCAGCAGGTGAATGCAACCACACTCAGTACAAACACTAAAAAGACTCACCTTTGCTACCAGATCTCCAGGCACAATGATACTGCCATAGCAATAGCACTTAGACTTATATACCGCTTCACAGTGCTTTACAGCCCTCTCTAAGCAGTTTACAGAGTCAGCATATTGCCCCAACAATCTGGGTCCTCATTTTACCCACCTCGGAAGGATGGAAGGCTGAGTCAACCTTGAGCCTGGTGAGATTCAATCTGCCAAACTGCTGGCAGCTGGTGATCAGCAGAAGTAGCCTGCAGTACTGCATTCTAACCACTGCACCACCGTGGCTCTTTAACCATGCTTTAACCAAAGCCATGCTTTCAAACCCTTCCTAAAGGCCATCAGTGTTGGGGCCAGTCTAAGTTCTGGGGAGGATGATCTTCCATAGGGTGGTTGCAGAAAAGTCTCTCTTCTTGGGTCTTGTCAGAATACATTCCTTAGTGGAGGGACCCATAAAATACATCTCCTGGCTGATCTGATGGAACAGGTTGATGTAACCAGGAAGGGGTGGTCCCTCAAATATTCTCATCCCATGCCATGTAGGGCTGTAAAGGTTACTACCATATATGCACATGTGTTTTATAATTATTGCACTATTGCATTTACTTTTAAAATATGCCTTAGTTTTCAGTGTTGTCTAGTGCCAACTAGTTCTAGAATTCCCAGTGAAATATTAACCTTGTTCCTCAGGCTGCTGGATTTTGCTTTTCTAGATTACCATCACTACAATCTTGAGGTTGAATAATGTGTCAGCATTTTCAACTTCAAGCTAACCTTCTATGCATGATATCTAGATTTCTGATTCTATCACTACAAATGTCCCGACTGTCAAAAGTTCCTTGCCTGGGGATCGATTCACTCATTCACTATTTTATTCATTAATTTATTTATATTACTTGTTCTCCTCTGATATCACTTATTGCTTGTCATCTGTTTAGCTAATACATGTCAAAAAAAATCATTGGGGAATGTTGGGAGAGGCTGCTAAAATGTCATTAATCACAAAACCCTTTGGTTTATTAAGGACATTGCTTCTTAGCCTTGGAGATAGTTCACCAGATTTTTGTGGAGTTTATTAGGAATGTTTGATATGGTCCCTGGACCATAATTTGAAGTGGCTGCAGCTGCTTTGTAGCTTCAAGGAACAAATCCACAAAGGAACTTCACTGGATCTTTGGGCAGGCCTAATAGTTTGATAACCCTGCTCTGTCATAACAATGCAATTTTTTTTCATTTATCTCAGACATCATCTGATGGATTCTGTCACTATTGTTTAACTCTAAAGTGGCTGAATTTAAACACAAACTTCAATTGGGCAATTTATTATTTATTTAGCGTATGGCACGTGTTAGCCAGGGATCACCGAAGCGGCTGGCTGCCTCTGTGAAAGGAATTTTTTTCGGGCGGTGTTATCTTACCCGTGGGACACCTGAATGCCAGTACGCAATTGGGGGAGGCTCCTTTCCTGTCCCTATGTGGTTTATTCACTCACGGGAATCGAACCGCCAAGCTGCCGACCTCAGCGGAGCACAAGCTCAGCGTCTTACCATGTGAGTCACCACGGCAATATCATATATAGATAGCCCTTATTTAGCGACCACAATTGGCTCTGGCAATTCAGTCCTTAAGCAAAGTGATTCCTAAGTGAAACTGCCTCTGTGCTAATGTTCTTACTTCAGCTTTCCTTTGCTTTACAGACCTGGGAAGAAAGTGGTAAATGTGAAGATCAGTTGCAAAGTTACCTTTTCGTCACCATTTTAACTGTGAACGGTTACTTAAAAAGGCAGTCACTAAACAAGGACTACCTGTATGTCAAAATGACAGTATAATTGCATACACAGACACACAGACACACACACACACACTACCCCAAAGGGAGTCAGTTTTAATTAAATGTATCTTTTCCAATTAACACATTTTATTAAAAAGCATAAGCTTTCCTGAGCTGCAGCTCATTTTATCAGAGGCATGGAGTGGTTAAAGTGATGCAGTTTTAATATTTTCTTTAAGTCTTTTCTTTTTTCAGGGGAATGAAATGAAAATTTCAGGCAGATTAAAGCCAGATTTAATTTAAACTTCTGTGAGCATGGCTTTTGCACCGCTTGCTAACAGCTTTATGACAGCTTCTCTTACAGTTGCATCTGCTCACCCATTGTGATATATAGACAGATTTTCTTCACGTTTTTTTTTTAACATTTGTTATATGGCATCAACTCATTGACCAGCTAACTTCATTCTGAGCAGTTAAGTAGCAGTCTTGATTAGCTGAATTAGATTAGCCAGCCAACTTGGCCTAATGACCAATATATTTTATAGACCAAATATTGGGATCATTTCTTCCTCTTCAGCCAGATACAAAATCAACATTGTGATTGCTACTGAACTAGCAGTCTGGATTATCTGAACTAGATTAGCCAGCCATTGAATACCCTTCCCCTTTGTACCAAAGATGCTTTTTTTCAAGAGGCAACTGGACTTTCTGGTTTTTCTTTGAAGATGTTTCACTTCTCATCCAAGAAGCTTCTTCAGCTCTGACTGGATGGTGGGGGAATGGAAGGATTTATACTTCTTGCAGACAGCTGGTCATTTGCATTCTTTTAGTGGGTCGTTAAGGTCACCTGGAGGTTTATCTGTGTCATGAGGGTCATCTGAGTGGTGCAAATGGGTGTGGAGCCTTCTTGGAACTGTTGAAAGGACTGTGTTGTAGACTGGAGATAGATGATGTTGTATCCCCCCCCCCTCTGTTGAGAGAGGGCTGTTCAGTTTTGACGTAGATGGCCTCTTTGACCCCTCTTTCAAACCAGCGATCCTCTCTGTCCAAAATATGGACTTTGTTGTCTTCAAAGGAATGGCCTCTGTCTTTTAAATGCAGATGGATTGCTGAATCTAGTTCTGATTTGTTTGTTCTCCTATGTTGTGCCATGCATTTATGAAGTGGTTGTTTCATTTCCCCAATGTACAGAGAATCTCCATAGACACTTTCCCTTTGTAGAAACAAGAGTCACTTGTTTGAGATGGGCGGCCATACAAACTGAATAAATAAATCAATAATAAACAACCTGGCATGGGTGTTTGCCACCATAAAGTGTATTGTAGTAAATTTCATCCCATCGTATCCAAAAACAACAGGTATTTGACATATTTTAAAGAAAAGAAGTTTCAATGAAATCTGGCTTTAATTTGCCTGAAAGTTTCATTTCATTCCTCTGGAAAAAAGAAAATAATCAAAGAAAATATTAAAACTGTTTCAGTTTACCCACTCCAGCAGCTTAGGAAAGCTTATGCTTTTTAATAAAATATGTTAATTGGAAAAGATGCATTTAATTGAATCAGACTCCCTTTGGGGTCAGGACATTTCCAGAATCTTAAATCAGAACTGAGTACTCTTAAGTGGGATTCATAAATGGAATGAGAGAATTAGTTATATTTCAAACTTAATTTTAAAATCAAAACCTAAAAAAACCCTGCATGGATAATATGGTTTTCAATTATTACAGTTCTGTTTCTCTTTTCTAGAGCAATTCAGTGTGAATTTTGCTGTTCTGTCTAGCATGCCTTGTAAAAGAGCACTGATTTTAAAAAAAAATAATATATTTCAATTTAGTTAATTTGGGAACTTTGGTATAGCTATTTTTTATTTTTCTCATTGTTTCTTTGAAATATAATTTAATACACATGTTAGGAAGGAATTGGGCCAAATATACAACCTCCCATGCCTGTCTTCATTTCCTCATGCCATAAGGAAACAGTTTTAGGGTCATGGGGAATACTGATGCTGAGTATGCAGACACAGCTCATTTGATGGGATATGTTGGATGAGAAGGGGTAAATGAATAATTGCCTTGACTCCACACATGGACTAGGCTCCATCCAATGGGTTCAGTCAAAGCCACCAAAAATGCCATGCAATGCAAGGCTTCTTCAACAGATAATCTACCATTAAATATTTAAATATTTCAATTTCCAAGTCAATTTTTTATTAGGTTCATGAATGGACTTTAAATTAAGATAATCCAATATGGCATCAAACTTTTGGGAAGAAAGCCTAGATTTCTCTACACCAGGGTTGTCAAACCCGCATCATCACGGCTTTTTCACGTGATGTATCGTGGCTTTTTTCCTCTTTGCTAAACTGGGCGTGGCCGTGGCCATCCATGAGTTTGACAGCCCTGCTCTACACAATCATAGCTTTCATCTTTCTCTTTAAGATTTCACCTAGAGAGAATATAGAATATATGCAGTTTACCTGAACTAAAATGTAGTCTGATTCTGCCTTTTGGAACAGATTTGAAGACAGATTGAACAATGAGACTTCTTTTTACTCAAATGTTGAAATTTCATTTATTGGAAAACTGCCTTTGAATTGGTCATTAGCAAAATAATAGACCACTCAATTTCAAATAAAACAAAACTAATAATATTTGATGGTATTATTTTATAATAATCCTTTGGAATTTTAAAATGCAGGAACTAATTCCCAACTTCAATGGAATCCTATAGAAAGGTATTATCCTGGCAGGTTTAATTTAGCAAAGTGCATTAGTTTGGTGGTGTCTCTGAATAGTTCCAACAAGATACCCTCAGTTTCTTACAGTAAATCTGTGTTTCAAGAGAAAGAAGAAATATTTATTTTATTTTATTTATTTTGTTTATCAAACATGTACAGGATAGCAGGTATAGGTATAAACATAAACATAATCAAGGTGAATACAGATAGATGAGGACAATAGAACAGTAGGACAGGGACGGTAGGCACGCTGGTGCGCTTATGCACGCCCCTTATATATATAGATATACCATATATACCCTTATATATATAGATATACCATATATATCTGTTTATAGAGAAAGAGAAAAAGGGGAAAATGGCTTCAAGGAAGTCCTCAGTGCCAAGAAACTGTTGATAAACTAACCTGATTAAGCATGAAGTTTGATGTAGACTTCATTTAGGTCTTTAAGTGTATTGTAAAAAATATATTGGCAGTTGGATGATATCTAGATACTGTCCATCCCAAAGTTATGAAAAGACTCAAGTCCAATCTTCTAACCTTTTCTCTTGTTTCAAAAGGCCACTTGTAGCTTTCTCCACTGCAAGAAATAAAGCCTGTATCCGATCCATAGCTTCAGTTTCTTTCCTAAGCTTATGGTGCCTTCTGATATAATCAGATGGTAAGGAAGCCGAGCGACAACCATATCACTGGCTGTGGCTGTCGGTGTTTCATATTTATTCTTTTGTTTTTGGTGTAAAAGATGAAGGAAAAAGGGTCAGGTCACCTGCCTGCCACTGCTGTTGTTCTTAAAAAATAAGGGGAGAGAGGAAGAAGCAAATATGGTGAATGGGTAGATCTTCAGTTAATGTTTAGTTGCTTTCATCTGTATATGGCACAAAAGTTTATTGATTTCACTGAAAACATAAGTTTAGGTAAGATTGCAATATTATTCTGCTATAACTAGAAACCAGGAACCTTTCTTCTACTTTAGTACTTTCTAGTGTATTTTCCCAGGAATTAATATGAGATGGTGCTATGGATTAGCAAGCAGTCCAGAATGAAGCCTTGCACTCTGATTTCAGAAGGGGGGGAAAGATGACACCAATAGCAGGTCGAAATGTTGCATATGAACCTGTTGATGTTGTGACTCCAATCCTTAAGCTTTGATCACTCAGCCTTTAAATTCCAACCAATTCTTTCCATTTTGATTTGGTTTCATACAGGATGATTGTATTGTGAAAAGCAGGAAATCAACAATATTGGCAAATAAATGAGAGTCGAAATTTCGAGACAAGGAAAATGTGTGTTATTAAAGTGTGTGAGTGCAAATAAAACAGCAATCCAAGAATATGTCATCTTCCATAGATTTTAGAGATAAAATTATTTTACAATTCCCCCATTGCCCTGAAATAGGAGTTTCACAAACAGAATGTCAACCTTCTAAGGCAAAAATGCTCGAAATAATGTTGTAGCAGCAGAAATTATTCTGCAGGCATTCCTTCTAGTCTGACATCTCAGTGCAATGTTTTCATGACCTTATATTGTTGTATTATTAAGTAGATCATTACAGAAAAATCGACATTCCCCACAATAGAACAAGTATAAAGGAACAAAAGCCTAAAGACAGCATGTGTATAACCAGCATGTGTATAACTGGTCACAGTTCTGTTTTGGAACTGTGACCAAAACAGAATTCTGCATGGATTAAGGAAATGGGGTGGAGGTGGAACATCTTCATCATAGAATAGAATAGAATAGAATAGAATAGAATAGAATAGAATAGAATAGAATAGAATAGAATAGAATAGAATAGAATTCTTTATTGGCCAAGTGTGATTGGACACACAAGGAATTTGTCTTTCAAAGAGTTTTGATAGCATCAAAGATTGAAGAGAAAAGGGTAATAGCAACCAAGTCTTAGGTCCCATTTCTAAGGTTGAAGAATAGCATGGTAGAGAAATGCTAATCACTTTATTTGTTATATGAGCAACTTCCTGGGTGAACTTTAGTATGATATTCAGTCTCACAAAAGCACCAGTTCCTTCCATCATTTTATTCAATCAATGAAGAGAGAATGATAGAAGGTGGAAACAGATCTTGTGCCTGAAGTTTCTGCAAATGCAAGAGTTACTGAATAATCCAAAATGGGAGGCTGACAAAAGTTATTTGTCATGATGGTTTATTATATCTGCCATGTGAGGACACCATGCCTTTAAATACCAGATACAAAGGCAGGATTATTGGCATTCTGAATGTGTTCCTGAGAGACACAAAATAGCTTTGAGGCTGATCTGTTAGGGTGAGGAACCTACAACTCAGTGCTTTCCATGACAAACAGAGTTGATGTTCAAATTGTGATATACCTCTTCACACAAATACAGTTCAATCATATTCTTGCATCATGATGTGTAACACAAGTATATAACTGTTGTATTCTTGATATTTCTTGAGCTTGGCTAGATAGCATCATCAGTGTGGGAGTATCCTTACACTCCCTTGCACTGATGGTGTTACCTAGCTAGGTAATGAAACATCTGCAAGAAAATAGCCAAAATCAGAGATCACCAAGAACCCAACAGTTCAACCCAGAACTACACATATGCATTTTATTCTGTTAGAACAACCTACTGTTTTTGTGTGATCATTCCTGCGTCATTATTTGTCCCATATTGAAACTCAGGCAGCTGCAAGTGGGCCCTGAATTCTTTTTGACAGCTTCCACAAAGCCCCCCACAGGTATTCTAGCTTGACTGTTGAAAATCAATACAGCAATTTTCCACAGTTTTGAGAAAATGGTAATGTGAGTTGCAGATTTAGTAAAATGAAAAGATGAAAAAGAAGGAATCCACATTTATCAAACAAACTAGTAAACATGAAAAAAAAATAGTGGGGGGGCAGTTGATCATTTAAAACTATTTACTAAATGACTTGGGGCCAGTCACTCTTTCTCAGCCCAACTCACCTCACAGGGTTGTTGTTCTGGGATAAATAGGAGGAGGAAGCAATATAAGGTACAATCATGTGAAAAAGTAAGTACACCCTCTTTGAGTTCTCTGGTTTTATGTATCAGGACATAGTAAAAATCATCTGGTCCTTAAAGAACCTAGTAAAAATCATCTGGTTCTTAAAAGTAGGTAAATACAACCTCAGATGAACAATAATACATGACATATTACACCATGTCATCATTTATTTTACATAAAGAAAGACAAAATTGAGAAGCCATGTGTGAAAAACTAAGTATACCTTATGATTCAATAACTTTTAGAACCAGCTTTAGCAGCAATAACTTGAAGTAATCATTATCTGTATGACTTTATTAGTCATCTCACATTGTAGAGGAATTTTGGCCCATTCTTCTTTACACCATTGCTTCAGTTCTTTGAGGCTTGTGGGCATTTGTTTATACACAGCTCTCTTGAGGTCCTGCCACAGCATTTCAATCGTGTTAAGGTCTGGATTTTGATTGGGCCATTAGAACACCTTGATTCTTTCATTTTTCAGCCATTCTGTTGTAGATTTGCTAGTGTGCTTGGGACCATTGTCCTGTTGCGTGAACTGTTAGCCAAGCTTTAACTGTCAGACAGATGGGCTCACATTTGACTCTAGAATACTTTGATCTACAGAGAAATTCATGGTCGATTCAATGACTGCAAGTGGCCAGGTCCTGTGTCTGCAAAACAACCCCAAATTATCACTCCCTCCACCACCCTTCTTGATGGCTAGTATGAGATATTTGTGCTTTTACACTGTATTTGGTTTTTGCCAAATGTGACACAGTGCATCATGGCCAAACATCTCCACTTCAATCTTGTCTGTCCAAGGACAGTGTTACTTGTAATTTGTTCAGATGCAATTTTGCAAACCTAAGTCATGCTGCCATGTTCTTTTTAGAGAGAAGAGGCTTTCTCTTGGCAACCCTCCCAAACAAATCATACTTGTATGTTTTTTTTCTAATTGTACTGTCATTAACTTTAACATTTAACATGCTAACTGAGGCCTGTAAGTGTCTGAGATGTAACTCTTGGCTTTTTTGCAATTTCTCTGAGATTGCATGGTCTGAGCTTGGGGTTGCTGGGATGTCTACTCCTGGGAAGATTGGCAATTGTCTTGAATGTTTTCCACTTGTGAATAATCTTCCTCGCTGTAGAATGATGGTCTTTAAATTGTTTGGAAATGGCCTTATAACCCTTCCAAGATTGATGGGCAACAACAATTGCTTCTCAAAGATCATTGATGATAAATTATTCTTTGGCACTGTGGTAACACACATCTCAATGCTGGAGACCAGCAAACTCCTAAAATCTCGGCCATTATAGAGATAGTCCACGCTTGCTGATGATCAACTGATCAAGGGCACTTGGTTAGCAGCACCTACTGGTAGCTGCTACTTAGCCTCTTCCTACCTATGGAAGCAGTATTTTTTCACACATGGCTTCTCCATTGTGGCTTTTTTTTAAAATAAATAAATGATGTCATGGTGTAATATATAATATGTTGTTGTTCATCTGAGGTTGTATTTACCTACTTTTAAGAACTGCTAAGGACCAGATTTTTACTACATCCTATTATGTAAAACTATAGAACTCAAAGAGGGTGTACTTACGTTTTTACATGACTGTATGTTTGCTGCCTTGAATTGTATATTAAAAAAAGGACAGGATTAAAAAAAATCTAAATATATATAGAGAGAACCCTTTCCCCATTTCTTGGTTTTATAAATTGTAATCTGATTCATAGAATGGAGACTGTCAAGCACAGACCACAGTTCGCTCACTGATCAACCTCTTTATCTTGGTACATTTCTTTCCATGTAAAAATTGCAGGTTGAGTGATCAAACATTTATAAGCTGTAATAGCATAATGACTGGGATATTTTAGCTCAGGGATCATGGAAACCTTGGATAGCATTGGGAGTATCTCTGCCTTCAGCCACTGTCTGCTTGAAAAGAAGTAGCAACGTTCACAACTGGTTTACTTAATGGCTTTTTTATGCATTGTCATTAAAAGTATTGATCAAATTGTTGTGATACAGAAGCAGACTAAAAGGTTGTGCATGCACTTGAAAAATTTAATACTTGGAAACAGCAGATGATAATACCATTCAACCGGACTGTTTTCACACAGCAAAAATAAAAAAATCATGTTTCACATGTCTCTTGTTAAGTGGCTGCTACTATATCATTTCACAACTTAAAAATAAAGTACATGTTGTTTCTTGTCCAGAGCATATTGTAATTTTTTTTCTCAATGTTTTCTGAAAATGAAAAGCAGTGGTGGGCTCATGGCAATGCAATAAAATAAATCATTCCCTTTATAATATAAACTTCTCTGTGTATCCCTTTCATTTAGAGCTTCATAGTTCTATTTATAACTGCTGTAAAGAAGGTCAGAAGTTACTTTTTTTCTTTCTTTTCTAATTTACTTTTACTTTTTTTCCTTTCTTGCAAATGTAGCCCTGATTTCTTTCTTTTTCTAACTTTATATTAGCTTGAGCTCTAAGAACTAAGGAGAAATTTCCTGACGGTTAGAACAATTAATCAGTGGAACAACTTGCCTCCAGAAGTTATGGACGTTTTTAAGAAGATGTTGGATAACCATTTGTCTGAAGTGGTGTAGGGTTTCCTGACTAAGCAGGGGGTTGGACTAGAAGACCTCCAAGGTTCCTTCCAACTCTGTTATTTCTATTTCTATTTCTAATTGAGATGTATTGTTTAGAATAGAATACTTTATTAAATCTTCAGACTAATACACATGTCCTAAAATAAGAGAAGCCCTTTAAAACTTATGTCAAGTTTATTGGCTAGTCTATAGATTTTTTTTCCTGATAAACTATTTTAAAAAATTCATTTGCCAAAGCCTCACTATTCTGGATCGTTCAACTCATTTTATATAAATCTGAGGTATTAAGTAAGAGAATTGATGACTGAATGAGATGGCCCAAGAGTGCATGTGTTAGGAAATTCCTCTTTTCCACTGGTTTTAAATGTATATGAAATCATGCCTCATGAAATTTTAAAGTTATGTGAAATATCTATAGGATATCTAATATCTCTAGTTATGTGAAATATCTATGGGGTAGAAATTTTTAACAAATTCGCAGTTAGTTACACTATAATTGCTGAATAACTTACTTACTTATGTGAGAGGTAACCATATTCCTTATAAAATATATTTAATTGTTGAGAATGTTATACAGTTCTTAATTTTTGTAAATGGTTGTTGCAAGTAATTTTCCCTGGAAGACAATTTTAAGCATGATTTTTATGGTTTGGAAAACTGCACTAGTAGCAATTACCTGCGCACAGCTGCTGATGCCCATTTAGAATATTTCTGCTATAAATTCTGGCTTGAAAATAATGCCGTTAAGCTGATTTGTCACAAAAGCAATGAAAACTTGGAAAATGGCCAACCGATCTCAAAATGTACAGCTGTAAAGTAAGCTTAATTAAAGTTGCTGGCTTTAAATAGAGATATTGCTCTCCCCTGCATGGTGCTCTCCCAATCTGGGATCTATAAGGATATTTATGCAAAACAGACATACAGCAAGCAACAACTCTGTTTTTTTACTTTATTTAACAAACGTGTATAGGATAATGTCACAAGAAGAATGAATCTTATTGGGAGTAAGATGGGCAAGGTGCTTTTCATACTTTCTCTTTACAACTCCAAGTATACTTTCCCTTCACTTAGAAACAAACAACCTACTCTCTAACAAACAATTTGGTTTCAGAAAAAAATTATCCTGCAATCTACAACTTCTACAGTTGCAAAAACATATGGACCACAAAACTCGATCAGGGCAAAGCAATAGACGCAATTTACATAGACTTCTGTAAAGCCTTTGATTCAGTGGTACACGACAAACTACTTCTAAAATTAAAATCCTATGGCATCTCTGGACCCCTACATAATTGGATAACTGAATTCCTGTCAAACAGACAAGTGGTCAAAATAGGGAGCGCCCTATCAAATCCTGTACCTGTTAACAGCGGTGTCCCCCAAGGCAGCGTTCTAGGACCAACACTCTTTATAATCTACATAAATGACTTTTGTGATCATATTATAAGCAACTGCGTCATCTTTGCCGATGATGTAAAACTATTTAACACCACCGACAATACTGCTACCCTTCAAAAAGACCTTGACTTTCTGTCAGAAAGTCAAACAACTGGCAACTCCAAATCTCAACCAACAAATGCTCTGTTTTACACATTGGCAAAAAGAATCAGAACAGAAAATACAAGCTGAGTGGACACGACCTTGTAGATGACCCTCACTCTGTCAAGGACCTTGGAGTACTCATATCTAATGATCTAAGTGCCAAAGCCCACTGTAACAACATCGCCAAAAAAGCATTAAGAGTTGTAAACCTAAACTTGCATAGCTGCTTCTCTGGTAATATTACACTACTAACCAGAGCATACAAAACATTTGCTAGACCAATTCTCGAATACAGCTCATCTGTCTGGAACCTGTACTGTATATCAGACATTAATACAATTGAACGTGTCCATATTTCACGAGAAGAGTCCTCCATTCCTCTGCTCGCAACAGAATACCCTATGCCACCAGACTTGAAATTCTGGGCTTAGACAACTTAGAACTATGCCGCCTTTGGTATGACCTAAGCGTAGTTCATAAAATTATCTGCTACAATGTCCTACCTGTCAATGACTACTTCAGCTTCAACCACAACAATACACGAGCACACAATAGATACAAACTTAAAGTGAACCGCTCCAAACTCGATTGCAGAAAATACAACTTCAGCAACAGAGTGGTCAATGCCTGGAATACACTACCTGACTCTGTGGTTTCATCCCCAAACCCCCAAAATTATACTTATATGTATTATCTAATACGAGATTGACAAATAAATAAATTAAAATTAAAATTAAATTAAGTACCTCCTTTCCCAATCCAGACATAAGTTCCCAGTGTGTGGAACTGAACTGCTAGAATTCCCAAGCAGCATGGCTCTGTCTCTAAAATCTGGGAGTTGAAAGTTCCTAGGTTAAGAATAGTTGTTTTGGAGGTTTCACAAATTCTTTGGAACATATTTTTCAGAGAAGATAAGAAATTAGAAAGGTGGGGGGAGGGAATTGGCAAAGTTTGCCTTTTTTCCATTCAATAAGCAGAAGGACTCCATTGATTTGATATTTCCTGGTACCAAAAACAGCCCTTCCACAGAGACAGGGAAAGAAAACCAGACACACCAGGCATTTTCTTGGCATTTCTGCTGATAAATTGTATTTGAAAGGTAGGATATCATGCCTCCTCCTCCTCCAGTTCTAGTTGAGCTATTATATTACAGGTGGACCACAAATGTGTATTGCCTGAGCACTCAAGGAATTCATCCATCTTTTTTTTTTTCATTAACTGGATTAATTTATTGATCCAAATGCAGTTCTTCAGATTGTTTTACACATTTTTGAACAGAAAGGCCTAGTATATATATAACTGTATTCTTGTACATGATTATCTGAGAATACATTTCATCAAATGTATTCAAGGAGACTTACAAATCAGAACAGACAAGCACAGAATTTTATTACTTGTATGCATAATGTTTCATATTTGAAGTGCTTGACACACCCCATTCTGAATTCAAAGCACAAACCGCTTTCCACATCATGCTGAGGTATTCTGAACTCAAAGCGGGCAATTTTGATCACAATATCTCTGTCCTGAGCTTGAAATAGAAATATTTTGAATGTGACAAGTTTTGGAACACTTTCAATAAGAACTGAACTACCCATTTAAAACATTTGAGTTTGAAATGGGGGTTTCAGGCCCTGAACATTTCAAATTTCAAATGTTTTGTTCTGCCCTAGACTTTGCCATATTTCTTATAAGACTTTGGGGAGTAAAAACATATTTGTCTGATACTAAGATAATACATATGATAACAGATTAGCCTCTCTAAGGAGTCTATTCTACACCAGAAATAGTTTAAGATTCTAAACTCTATACTATTGTTTTAATGTATTATGCATTAATTTTTGTCATATACATCTCTATAAGTGTTGTACAATAGGCAAAAGAAGAAAACAATATTTAAATAAGACCATATTAATACTAATACATTACAATATTACAGAAGATGTACACTCATCACCCCCAAATCTTTTGTGGGAAAGCTCTGTCTTTATTAGTTTCCAAGACTATGATGTAGGTGCTATTTTGATGCTGCGGGAAGCTGTTCCATACCATGGGGCCCACTACAGTAAAACATTGTCTACAAACCCTTCTCCCTTTAAATTCCTGATAATGAGAAACAAGAGATTTTGTCAGGAACCCCATCCACAAGATAGTTTAATTCAATATCGAGACAGTAATATTATATAGTTAATTTTTAATGCTTTGGGCTATTACATTCTGTAGCTATTGCAGCTTTGGGGTGAACTTTATTAGCAAGTATTTTAAGATGGGGTCTCTGAGATGTTTGAACTGCTCCCTTAACAGATCCCTTAACAGATTGATACTTTATTTAAAAGATAAGGTTAAAATGTCCATATGTTTCTCAGCTATCATTAGCTGAAATCTTCCATTCTTTCCCAAACTGAGAATTCTTAATATATACAGTAGGTCCAGGGAAAGCTTCTTGAGGATGGAGTGTACCACCACTGCTGGCGTCACTTCCTTCCTCAAAGCATCAACAATCTCCCAAATTCAGCTAATCACATCCGCTCTGACAATCCAAAAAAGACAAGAGGCAAAGATCTAATCCAGCAATGGCAAAAGTCATATTAGAAGCACCCTGTTTACTACATTAGCATTCACAAGCTGAGAGAATGGCCAGATAACACTGCAAGACATTTATCAATCAGCTTTACTTTTTGTCTTTCTCCAACAGTGCTCCACTCATTCCTTCTCTTGGAGATCCTCAGTAAGCCAAATATATCAGTAATACGTACCAGGTTTGATCATTCATCCAAATCTAGATTATGGATTAATGTTGTCATCCTACAAACAGACCTGTTGCTTATCATCTACAGCTTGGAGCCAAGATCTTGTCTTAATATAATTCTTCTTAGAGACAGACTCAATCAAAGTCACTTAAAGATGCCTCCTCTACTTGTTATATGTTTATTTTTAAACTCTCTTGAATGTTTCCTACTTGCTGGGCAGTCCCTAACAAAGTTTTTGCACTTTTGATAAAAGTCAGAATGTGGACCTTGATAGGATGAAAAATTAATGTAAGTTGTATCTAATGAGAGAGAGAAAAGATTCCTTATTTATCAGGATTTTTTAAAATGCAAAAAGTGTGTATTCTGAATGATTGAGTTGCCATAAGAGTAGTTCAGTTCCTGAAGAAATATATATCACTGTATAAATATTGATTTCTGCCCAAACAGATCTATAATCACCAGTTATGATGAAGGATGGTTTTCTCAAGTGCCACTATTTTCAAAATGTCAGGTTATAAGAGCATCTCTAACCTGTCTGAGAAAATCATTGTTATATAAATAAAGTTGTGCAGGGAACATGTGATTGTTTTGCAAATTGTAAGGAGCTGAATCACACATTAATTTGAAATAATCTGTTGCTCTCCCACTCACTGCAGGCAGTAGCACCAGAAGTGGGTTCCTGCCGGTTCGGACCGGCTCTGTAGAACCAGTAGCGGGAATTTCCCCCCGCTCGCTGAACCGGCAGCGATGGCCGGCTGGACACGCCCCCGAACCGGCTCTCTCGGTGGCGCCATAGGCGGCGCCATCTTGTTTTTTGCTTCTGCACATGCGCAGCTGTTTTTTGCTTCTGCACATGCACAGAAGCTTGGTTTTTAGCACTGCGCATGCGCACCCATGTGGCGCATGAGGAAGTGAACCGGCAGCGAGGTAAGTCAGAACCCACCCCTGAGTAGCACCTGTCTAAGAAACCTAAAAGAAACCTGTCTAAGAAACCTAAAAGAAACCTAAAAGAGGGCAAGGAAATAAGTTGAATATGTCTTTGTAGTCAACAAAAATTGAGAACTATATGAAGGAGATTTTGCTTTTTTACCTTGTGAAAGGTAAGTATGTGACACATGCATAGAAGTAAAATCTGGATATTACACCTTATGAAAGTTAAAACAAGAAGACTTGGACGACATGTCTCTGTTTTAATGTACCATTAGAAATGCAAATAACTTGCTCTACCACACCAGAGCAAAATAAAACACTTTCAAACATCTGGAGAATGTGAGGAGGATATCTTACAGGGGCCTCCTTCCATCTTGAACTTTTGACTTCCAAACATCCACATTCATGCCGACAGTCTAGCACAGTACAGCCATGTAACAAATACAGGAGATTTCAGCTGAAACTGAACTTTCAGAATGAAGTGGTGGAACTTGGATTCATGTAGTTCAGAAATAAAAGTGAAATAGCAGAGCAACAGCTCAAGAATTTAAGGAGCAAGGAACCTACAACTATTTCAAATCTCATCAGCCCAGGAAGTGCAGCAAAGATCATGGCAATTTGGCAATTCTGAAACTACCAAAGTTGCCAAACAAGCTAACAGTAAACAGCCTAAACAAGGAACTACCAAGACCACTTCCACCAACTCTGGCAAGCCACCAGTATATAAAAATAAGAGCAAACCATACCCCCTTCTAGCACTGATGATGTTACCTAGTTTGGTAATGAAACATCTGCAAGAAAACCACCAAGCTTAGAGAGCTCTAAGGATCCCACAGTTCAATCCTAAGCTACAAATAGTCTTTACTATCAGTAACAACAGTACTTGGACATGCCCATGTCATTTTCTTCTCATCAGTATGGAAGTGATTTGCTAGGGCTTCTTCAAAAATGTTTATTGCAACTTACAAGGCTACTTTAGCATCCTTAGTAGTTGGTCTGGATGGAATGTATTAATCCAAGAATGAGAACTCAAGAATATTGGCTAGTTTTTGAACAGTGGTGTGTACTGGAAGAAAGATTAAAAATTATACCACAAGAATTCCAGCAAGTACCTTACTTTTTCCCAAGTGATGCCCTTGACACATTTGTATGTTATTATTTATCAAGTGAGGTTTTTGTGTTTAGGGAGGAGAGGTTAACTAGTAGTGATGACCAGATCATAGTAGTAGCCAGACATTCTTAAGTCACAAATATATTTACACAAATTCAATACAGATACAAGAAGAGTGGAGTTTGCATTATAATGCATATTTTCTATTTACCCCCCCTCTTGTGGATATCAGTATTTTTAATGCAACCAAGGTTATTTCACTTTCTTGCAGATATTTAAAACAGATATTTATTTATTTATTTGTTTGTTTGTTTGTTTGTTTATTTATTTATTTGATAAAATAATAAAATGTCTACCCTAAAAACAAATAGAACATAATAAATCAGTGCTAACTTGGACAAAGTGTCATCTCATAACTCAAAAGCTTTCCAGGAAAGCTTATTTTTTTTAATAGCTAATGGAAAGGCAACAACATAGAGGCAGACCAACTTCCTGAGGGAAGGCTGTTCCAAACTCTGGGTACATCAATGTAGCGAAATAGTTCCTGACAGTCTCTACTCTCTCACTTCAGAGAATGAGAGGCCACCAGCAGATTATTGGATAGGTTAAGACCAGCTGGAGACCACAGGTAGAGTTTTAAAGGTCAAATCTATCACTTTGAATTGCACTTGGAAGCAAATAGGGACCCACGGCAGAGTCTGGAGTAGAAATATTAAATGCCCATGCCAGTGTACACCATACTGAAGCTTCATAGTCCAAGTGGGTGACAATAAGAACATGAATTGCAGTCACAATGTCCTTGCATTCCAGGCAAGGCTGCAACTGGTATAACAGCCAAAGCTGGGCAGAGTCCTTCAGTTCACCTGCCTGAAGCTATGAATCCAGGAGGACCTTAGCAATAGCAATAGCACTTAGACTTATATACCACTTTACAGTGCTTTACAGCCCTCTCTAAGCGGTTCACAGAGTCAGCATATTGCCCCCAACAATCTGGGTCCTCATTTTACCCACCTCGGAAGGATGGAAGGCTGAGTCAAACTTGAGCCTGGTGAGATTTGAACTGCTCAACTGCAGCTAGCAGTCAGCTGAAGTAGCCTGCAGTACTGCACTCTAACCACTGCGCCACCTCGGCCACCACGACCTTACTCTTATAGTGGTAGAGAGACATAAATCAAAATAGTATCCAAAGTGAAAATGTGATTTACATATTTATTTATTTTTAAAAATGGGAGTGGAACTAAAAGTAATCATTAATAGGATCTTCCTTAGATTACTAAATCTCTGGTATCTCCTAGGAGACATCAAGAGATTGCATTTGCCTTGTATACAAATATTACAAATTATTGAGCACATTTTATGTATATAGTAATATCTGCATACATGTACACATACATGTTTGTGTATATTCCACTGAAGTAGCTGTTCACTTGAAATAATAAGCTTGTTCTTTATAGCATCAAATTCAGCCACAGGTCAAATAATTTCTAAATACATCTGAAATAATTGTCTTATTCTGAGTGTCAGAAAACCATTTCCTTTTATGATGGTATACTTTTTTCCCCTTCCTACTCTGTTCCTCTTTCCTTATGATTGTGCCTGGCAAAACAGAAGGGACAGATATGGCAATCCAAATGGTGAGAATAGCAATAGCAGTTAGACTTATATACCACTTTACAGTGCTTTACAGCCCTCTCTAAGCAGTTTACAAAGTCAGCATATTGCCCCCGACAATTTGGGTCCTCATTTTACCCACCTCGGAAGGATGGAAGGCTGAGTCAACCTTGAGCTTGGTGAGATTTGAGCCTGGTGAGATTTGAACTGCCAAATTGCAGGCAGCTGGCAGTCAGCAGAAGTAGCCTGCAGTACTGCACTCTAACCACTGGGCCACCGCGGAATAAAGTGTTTACTCTTTGGATTCTCATCTGTCTCACTACCATCCTGATAGCAATAGCACTTAGACTTATATACCGCTTTACAGTGCTTTACAGCCCTCTCTAAGCGGTTTACAGAGTCAGCATATTGCCCCCAACAATCTGGGTCCTCATTTTACCCACCTCGGAAGGATGGAAGGCTGAGTCAACCTTGAGCCGGTGAGATTTGAACCGCTGAACTGCAGCTAGCAGTCAGCTGAAGTAGCCTGCAGTACTGCACTCTAACCACTGCACCACCTGGGCTGATACATAATGTTGCCACACCCAAAGCCATTCATCTATGAGAGCTGGAGGTCTCTTAACAACTCCTGCAGTGCATTGGTCTGTAGGCCTGAATGCCCTCTTAGACCATGTACCAGTGAGCCCATACACCTGGATAGCCATTAGGGACAAAGAAGAAGCCTGTACCTGTGCATCTTCCAACATAATCCAAGGGAGGATTTACTGAGAATCTGACTGCAAAGTCACTGATTACTTTACCAAGTTGAGTGTTTTAGGAACAAAGTGGCCAGCTCAGAGGTTATTTTGGAAAGGCTAAGAAAGTGAGACATTCTCCTACATTCTTACTTAAACTGACCATGTAAGCTTTCTGCAATTTGATTCCGAGCAGGCAGGTTTCTGTGACATTTCTAACATGTCAGTATAAGAGCTTACTTTGCCTTCCTCTTCCTGTCTACTTATGATGCCTAGCAGCAGAAACTGATGTGATTCAAATAGTATTCTTCAAAGTATTGGCACTTTATTTTCATTAAGATTAATTATTTGAGGTTGATAGCTCAGAAAATATAGAATAAATCTGAATACCAGGAAGAACTAAGTAAGCTTCCTGAGTCACCAGTGCTGCACATTTTACTTTCTCCTCCACTTTTTCAAGAGCTTTCCTTGGGGAAAGAAATAACAACAAAATCAAAGCAGCCTCTTGTAGAAATGGATTTCCTTAAACTGGAGCATATGTGAATTAGAGCTGTATTAGAATAATTATAGTCAAGAATATGACTCACTTGAAAGAGCAGCTCAGTTGGAGCTGCCAGTTACATGTAATGAATGGTCTGGGTATTCATCTAATCAGAGAGAAGTTTTGTTTTGTTTTAAAGTGGCAGAAATCTTGGGAGTAGGTTGTGAACAGCATATCCTCCTCAACAATTTACTCAGAAAGAATCCTTCGGGAGAGGAAAAAAAGCTAAGAAATATTTGATATATGTTTCGGTTCATTGGAATTTTGCTAAAAAATGGTCTGGTGGCTTTGTTTGAGCTTCATTACACATTACATATAACTTCAGAACTGCTGATACAGGGATCTGGGAAGGAGCAGAGATAAAATTGCTCTCTATTTTTACAGTTAAAAGAAACAGCTATATATCTGTTATTTATTATGCTTTCTTAACGATGGTTTCTTGTAAATAGCCAGAATCTTTCATAGCGCTCTTAGTTCTACTGGCAAAAATATTAGTAATAGTATTGGCACATATTTGATTGTTTCCATAAATCCTTACAAGGAAGCTTTCTAGATTGTGTGTGTGTGTGTGTGTGTGTGTGTGTGTGTGTGTGTGTGTCCATGTATGTATCTATGTATGTATGTATCTATGTATATTTTATGTGGAATGCCCTAACCTCATGCTTGCTCAGAGATCCCAAAGTTGAAGAATGACCTCTGGGTGGTTGTGGCCTCCTCCATTAAAAGCTTAAAGCTCAGCAAGTACGGCTGTCATTGTGGACAGAGCAAAAGAACTTATTTGATTGACTTGACTGATTGTTCCCGCCAGGGGTATGTGTGTGTGTGTGTGTGTGTGTGTGTGTGTGTGTGTGTGTGTGTGTGTGTGTGTGTGTGGTTTTTTTGTAAGCCATCTGGATTCACTGTAAGTGGATTGGGCGGCCCTATAAATTTTCTTTAATAGAATAAAATAATAAAATAAACATAAGAACAGCCCTCTCATAATTACATAGTGTCCCTACACATGCCCTATGCAGAGATAGAGGAGTCTCTGTATACTATAAAAAAGTTGTGCTTATAATTTAGTATGTGCTAACCTACTCATGGCAGCTAAGCACCAAAAATATGTGGTGGGAATGGAATGTATGGAACTTGTCTACCAGAATTTTTTTTTTAATCTTTTTCTCATGGATGCCCAATAGATTTAACACAACATTTAATCTCTAAATGTTCTTATGTGTTCAGATCTGTGTGCTGTGCAAGAAGCAACAGAACATTGTCCTTGTTTCTACACTGGTACATACAGTAAGGAAGTCCTATGCTGGCTCTAACTCAGTAAATAAATATATATCACACCGTCCACATTGAGAACATATCAAACCAATCTGTGCCAAATGACACTCCCCTCCTCCACTGCTTTCATAATGAAAGTTTTATGTTGAATCAGTGAACAAGGAGTTCAGGCAGTTACTACTTAACTAGGGCAGCTTTCTCTCTAACTATTGTATCTTTCCTAGAATGCTTCTCAGTTGCCTCTTTAAGTGGCAACCCAAATTATTTAGGGGGAAAAAAGAATTTGGCAAATAGATTAACTTATTTATTTCAAATATCCAGTTTCCCTTCAATGCCAATATGGTTTCAACCAATTATGCATCAGTTTGTGAGTTGTTGTGTTGGGTTACTTTTTAATATAACTAGAATCTTGTGGATTTTGATATGATTTTCCCCCCCTAATATGTTCATTTTGGGATGCACTTTTCCCTGATGTAATGTTTTTCATCAGTATGAGTGTGTGTGTGTGTGTGTGTTTGTGTGTCTATGTCTGTGTCTGTGTGTGTATGTATATATATATATCCTAACATATGCATTTTTGTGCATTGCAAATATAGGTTTGGAAGCATGACTGGGCTTTGGTTCTGCCTTAGTTAATACGTACTGGTAAAAAGTCATGTGAAACTTCAAGCTAAACTTGTTTATCCCCCATCTCTAGAAAAGTTAAAAAGATTAAAAAAAATACTATGCAAATAAGCACTATGGAGACCTTTAGAAAGGCACCATGAATACGATATTTTGTAATTGAAAACAATGTTATTTAGGGGGGGGGAAGTGTCTTTACAATATTACAATTATATATAACTCTCAATTTTATTCCAGACTTAAAGAGATTCCCAGAACTAACCTATCGTGCATGTCACAATTGTTGTGCATCTGTGTTGAAGGCATGGGGACTAGGCAGTAGAAAACTCCTATATTTATGATATACTATTGCCTTCATATGCTGCATAGATTATATTTTGTGTCTTTCTTTGGCTAACTTTGGAAAGTTGTGGGCTAATTTGCAGTCAGCAATATGACACCAATGGGCTCCAAAGTCCTATGATACCATAGCTGTTTTTTGCCAATCCCCGCAAATTAAATACAATTTATGTTAACGTATTTAACTTAAAATTTCTAAGTTCAGCTGCTCTCGAGAGATTTGGGGAGAACAGATCAATATTGTCATAATGTGTCAGGGAGAGGAGCTGTCAGATATGAGATGTCCATATTTTTCCACTTTTAGTTGAAAAAAACAACCCCTGTGCCAAAATGCAACATTATGCAAGAATGCCTGACGCTTCAAAAAATTGCTACCTTCAGAGCAGAGTGGACAGTGTGTCGACTCCAAAAGTTTCATTGCTTTCACCTAAAATACAGTTTCACAAAATACGTTTACAGATTGCAAATGCGTTGCTATGTGTTTCATTGTCACGGTAAACATTTTCTCAGTGGGAGATTCATATTCTCCTCACTGTGAAATAATCCTTGCGGAAATTACCATAGGAAGTCAATTCCAATGTAACCTCCCGATGTGCACCTGCACATCGCAAGATTAATTCAAAACATGACTTGGCAACTAAGAAACCTTATGTCAGAAGTATTGCTTGCTGTCAGGACAAACAGGAAGATTGATTGATTGATTGATTGATATAATTTATATAGCCACCCATTTTCCCGAAGGTGACTCTGGGCACTGCATAAGTTCACTTCCTCAAAAGGAAAAGGCAAGAGCTGTATCTCTCTTCATGGAAATTATGAGGAGACATTTGAAATCAAGTGCCTTTTCTGCTGATTATAAATCACTGCAGAATGTTATTCACCATAATACTGTTCAAACATAATTTTCTTTATTGATGTGCATTGTTTCTCTTTTACAGAGTGATGAGGTTTTGACTGTCATCAAAGCAAAAGCACAGTGGCCTGCCTGGCAACCACTAAACGTGTAAGTAGGGAAGGGAGACAACCTCCCAAAAGACTTTTTGATCATTGTCCTCCGACAGATTGCTGTAAACATCATGCCATCCACAAAAGTTTCTTTCTCCGATAAAAATGTGTTGATAAATGAATCTTCCAATCCATATTTCTGTCTAACAATATTTGTGGGTGACCAAGTTATGGGAGGGTACTGGGTTAAGTGTTAGTGATGCAGCAATAAAGCTAGCTATGTTTCCCATTGTCTTGATGAGCCATGGTGGCGCAGTGGTTAGAGTGCAGTACTGCAGGCTACTTCTGCTGATCACCAGCTGCCAGCAGTTTGGCAGATCGAATCTCACCAGGCTCAAGGTTGACTGAGCCTTCCATTCTTCCGAGTTCGGTAAAAATGAGGACCCAGATTGTTGGGGGCAATATGCTGACTCTGTAAACCGCTTATAGAGGGCTGTAAAGCACTATGAAGCGGTATATAAGTCTAAGTTCTATTGCTATTGCTATTGCTATTGATCTTTTCTTGAGGACCAAGGATATATCTAATAGTTAATACAGTTCCTGCTTGCTTACAAGTAAGCCAAATTTAATTTGATGGAAAATGAAAAATTAAGTTAGTTTGAATCAGGACTGCCTTGGAAACTCCAGTTATGAGAAGAAATAGGACTCCAATGGAAGAGAATAGATGTAGCTCAGAATTGAATTGTGAAGTCCTTGATGCTCTCTGAACTTGGCTGTTTGCTTCCAGATGTTTCATTATCGAACTAGATTACATCATCAGTGCGAGTGAGGGTGTGGTTGCCCCCAACTTGACCTGCCAATGTTGGTAGGAGTGTGGTTTTCTCTTGGGTAGTTTCTGGATTAGGGGCATTCTAATCTTTTTTGTTTCCTTCTAATCCAAAACTGGGAATTCCTGGAAGCTTGGAATTTAGATGAATCAGCCATCAACAGACACATAGATATAAACCATATTTACACACCATTCAAAAGAGACAATAAAAAAGCTAAGAAGGAAACCCACTATCTGCAAGCAAACAACCAAGGTCAGAGAGCATCAAGGACTCCACCAAAATAGGAGTCTCCCATTCCTTAAAAAGCTACAGTTCCTTATATTAATGTATGACATGGCACCTTCCATTTAAGTAAGGCAAGCAGGTTGTTAAAATACGACAATTTCTTATAACAACAAAATAACAATATTACTCTTTCCTCATAACTTTAAAGAATTATTGCCCTAGACTCAATTGAATGCATTACTGGCTGTATCTTTCAAGGTTCTTATTTGTTCTCTAAGTTTTATGTCTGCTCCATCACTTCTGGAGCTTTAGAACCTTATAAAGGAAGCTCCCTCCAGGAGAACCTGAGATCCATAATTTTGGGTTGGTAACTTAAATGAGAGCACCAATTAAAACATTTCACTCATTTGTCTTATTTTGGAACTCTACATTTTTCTCTAAGCTTCACTTTCTATGAAAGTTTTCTTTTAAATAAAAATAATATGCAAACTTTCTAGAGTATATGTCTATATAGGATACACCAAGATTTTATTTGAGGATTTCCAATAAATTTATCTCCAGCCTAGAATGTCTGCTTGGTTGAAACTTTTTGCACTGCCTTTTTATCTGCTACTTTTATCATAATGTGTATTGCTTTATACTATACTGCACGTTTTTCCTCTCCTCTCTCTAGAGTTGCTTGACTGAGTCTTTTGTTCAAAATTCTTTTCAAAATAGGCATTTATAACATATTTTTGTCAACACTTTCAACATTTCAAGGCAATGTGTGATTTGGTCAAGCATATAGTGTATGTTCTTTGGTATTTCATGCTGTCTCGTGGTTTTGCTTATGCTACACAGCACTTTTTTGTAAATTGTTCTGTCCATACCGTGTCTCTGTGGAAATTGTCTTTTTCAAGGGTGTCATTCCTACATCTTTGTAAAATAGGATTTGAAAACTCATACACATTTTTCATGTTCACTTTCTCTGACCTTATTTACCAGGTTGTTTCATCAGTGAGTCTTTAAAAACAATACATATGTACGCCTCAAAAAACATTATGCACTTCAATACAATTAATAATAATTAAGCAAGTTAATTTGTTGCTTCTCAAATGTCCATGATGTTTGTAGAACTAACATTGATCTAATTGAAGACAATAAAAGATCCAACATTCAGTTATTCAAATTTCAGACTACTGTCAGGGCACATTTGTATACTGTTTTTTAAGAACTGGATTATAAAACTTTCAGTTCCCTGGAGTTTTCATTTGCAACTAACTTCATAACCACAGTTGTATATCCAAAATGGACTCAATCTGCTCGAACAAAACTTGCTTTCTGATTTTGCCCCTGGAGTATCATAGCAAAATTTGAATAAACTCTTATCAAGCCATTTGTTCACAGTAATACACAAGTGACTATAGACACAGATGGGATTGTAAATGAGAGAAAACTGTAAATGTGCCCTGCTAGCAGTTGCTGATATCTCTCTAGAAATATCCATTCAGGACAATTGTTTCCCAGGACTTGGTGAGAATGAACCCCCCACCCACCCATCCACCCAAAAAAGTCTGAAAGAGCAGAATCTCCAAAATAAGGAATGGTAATGTTTATTGGTTCACCCTTGTTAAGAGATTTTTATAAAATATTTCTGTGCTCTTTTCTTAAATATTCATTGGCTTGATCTTGGTGTAATACATCATGCTAAAGGTCTGTTTAAAGTGTGTCAGGGAAGGCCATAACAGCAGGTGTTCCGTGAAGGCTTGGGAATGCCCTCAGAGATGTCTCAAATGTCACATTTTTAATGTGACAAGAAGAGGGAGTTGACAAATTCAGAATAGGATAGTAATCTTATCTATATAATAATGAAGCTTCAATCATTTTTTTTCTAGCCCCATTTCTATATCATTTGAGTGCAATTTGACACTCAAAGATCTTCCAAGGCCTCAAAAGATAAGCCTTGAAAGTCGCTTGCTGCTGCTTCATGACAGGTCATGGAGTTACACATTTACCATCCCCTTTTTAGATGCAACGTCTTCTCTCTCTCCATGCTAGGCCCATTCGAGGCAGCCCTGCTTACCAGGTATTTTACACTATAGAGTCTTCACTGTTTGCTCCCTTGTAAGGATGCAGTTGGTTTAATTGAGGTCATGATGTGCTGATATAATAGTCACCATGACCTGGGGCCATTAAGGAACTGCCAAGTGCAGAAGAAGCTTCAGAAACAAAAGAGAAGCAGCATGTTTATTTTTTGCCCTGCTTTTTAGAAGCAGGATGATCGTGTCATTTTGTGAATCAACTTTAAAAGATTGCTTTGCTTCAAAGCCTCGTCAGAGGTGGGTTCCTCCCGGTTTGCACCGGTTCTATAGAACTGGTAGCAAACCACTGGTGATGTCACGGAGCCGGTTCTGTCGGTGCCGGTCCGTGGACGTCACCATCTTTTTTTGGAATTTTTTTTTGGGGAATTTTTTTGGGGGGGGAATTTTTGCTATTTTTTTACTTCTTAGTCCCCTGTACTGCGCATGCGCCGCCATCTTGTTTTTGGCTTTTTGGGGGAATTTTTTTGTGAATTTTCATCACTGTGCATGCGCGAAGCGTGGCCGCGTGGCACGCAATGCACGCGCAGCCACACAGCGCAGGAGGAAGCGAACTGGTGGCGAGGTAAGTTAGAACCCACCCCTGAGTCTCATTGAAATAAAACGTCCCTTCATAATGTTGCATGTTGTAAGCATTTATGCCCCAAGTGCAATAGATCAACCTACCTGTTGAAATCTAGGTTCTACAGACTTGAAATCAGTCAGGGTAATACATTTCAGTAGATGATGTCTCAATGTCTAAGAAAAGGAATTTTTATAAGCTAGTGCTATTTTTCTATTTAAGTTCTCCATTTTCCCTTAGTTAATTAAACTATGATTTATCAATGATTACAATATTGCCTCGGGATAAAACAAAATTAGCACATTATTATGCATAATGTAGCAGCCTAGTTGTGGCAAGGATAATTTGCTAATTCTATTGACTAATGATGGTGGATAAATTCCTAGACATAATCTCCTAACGTGCACCAGGAAACTGATTTGCTAAAACTATATTGCATAAAACATAAATGTGTGTGTGTGTGTGCGCGCGCACGTGTATGTGTGTCTGTGTATCTGTGTGTACACATAGTAGTTATCCTGGGATTGTGATACATGAAATATTTTCATCTCCAGTTATAACCCCCAATCATCATGAAATTAGACCATAGTTGTTATAAAAGTTTTATACCCTAATCTTTCCGTTTTAAGGATACCACTATAAGGAAAAAGGAAATATTATTTCAACTGCAAATAATAATTATTCTAGTTGTTATTTTTGAAATTTCAATATTTTCTGAAAATTAAAATACGACATTGGTGCCTGACATGGCTGTGTTTTATTTGTTGTTTAAAAGATTAAGCATTGACTGTTATTAGACTTGCCATCCAACTGACAAAACTGTTAATCCTGCCATTCCTAATATTTTTTTTTCTCTTCAAATTGTAGTAAAGTTACAATCCTATTAGCAATTAATCTGCTAAGGAAGAGCACAAATGATTTTACTTTTCCACACAAGCTGTTGTGAGAGGACAAAATACATCATGCATGCCTCTCATAATTATATGCTAGTACTGGTAGGCAGCCATGCACACATAGAGATCCTAGCATATATGTGCACATAATATGGCACAATTCTGCATGCCACACTTGAACATAATAAAACATTTAGAGTTCTCTATGAGCAGTTTTCCCATAGTAGATGAAACTGACTTCCCTTGGAACTTTCAGGTTTGCTTTAGGCAAAAGTGATGACGACTTTTTTTTGTACATAAAATAAGCACATTTGCACGTTAATAGTGTCTGGCATTCCAACCAACCATGAGTGGAAGGTGAAAATCGAGACAGAATTTTGTATTATAATGCATAATGCAACCTTTTTCTTTCGGGGAGAAGAAGAAAATATATCATTATATTTGCAAAAATGCCTTTATTTCCACATAATAAACATTAAAGTCAAGATTTAAATCACTTAATTAAAATGACATTTAAAATGTTTAATTAAACACACACTTGTTCACGCCAAATCTGTTTTACTTTGACGGTACCCATCCAGTTCTTCTTCTGTATGATCAAGAGGGAAAACAACAACATAATTTGTTATTTTCTGATGTTTTTAGAATTGTTACATATTTTCTGATCTTGGTTTTTTTAACCTGTTAATTGGGGGTGGGAGCAAAATGTATAAATATGGTTTTGATAGTCAAAATTAAATTGGTGAAAATTGTCCCATCTGTTTCCAAAAAAAATCTGAAATGCACAGAGAGACACACAAAGAACATCTGAGCTCCTGTGAGAGGCACCAGTGCTATATAAGTTTTCCAGTTTTTTGGCTTGTCACTCAAGATGTATGCAAAAAGAAAAAATCTGACTAAAATAATCTGCAATTCCC
Source organism: Thermophis baileyi (assembly GCA_003457575.1). Lineage (NCBI taxonomy): Eukaryota > Metazoa > Chordata > Lepidosauria > Squamata > Dipsadidae > Thermophis > Thermophis baileyi. The sequence goes on along the minus strand of QLTV01000972.1, from coordinate 8,085,313 downwards.
TATTCACTGCAGTTAATAACAATAACCCCAACTTTAGACACCTGTTTTTGCATTCCAAACTATGCAAGCATCTCTGGCCATTCCTAAGGGATACCATGAGTGAGGCACTGAGGTTTAATAACTGAGCAGCTTGACAGCCTCAGCAGAAAAATGAAGAGCATTTCCAAAAGAAGCTTTAATTAATCAACACATGTCCAGCTGAGGCAATTAACAGTACCCTCCATGCTGTTCCCGTTACATCTCACACTTACACTCAGCAGGAAACTTTACTTGCCAAGTTTAATTTTGGTTTAGAATGTTACCATCTGAAATCCAGGGGCAGGTTTCCCAAATGAAGCTACACATCAAGAGCTACTTATGATAGCTAAATTTATTACTATATTTCTGATTCAGTTGTCTTTTTTGGATAACATCTGTCTAGGATGGGGAAGCAACTTTTGGCATCTGCTGCCTTTTTTGTGACTCCTAGATTCCATTGACCAAATTCAGTGGCAATTCAATATTTGGCATCGTGACTGTTTTGTCCTCATTACATGTTACCCTGTGTGCAGCTTGACACGCAGTTAAATCCACCTATCCTTCAATAAACCAAACTGTGTACATAGATCTTGACACTTTATTAAAGGAACAGGGTGTAAAACTGGGGGGAAATAGAAATACATACAGTAAGAACCCAAATACAAAATAAACAGTGTTGAGTTTCTGGTGAGCATAACAATTAGCAAATATAGATAAAGTCCAAGTCTCACCAGCGATACTATGTACCATCAATGAGTAGTCCTTAAAGATACTACATCCACATGGAGAGAAGTAAGCAGTGGGGTACCACAAGGCTCCATCTTAGGCCCAGTACTCTTAAATATCTTCATAAATGATTTAGATGAGGGAATAGAATGGGAACTCATCAAATTTGCAGATGACACTAAACTGGCAGGAATAGCCAACACTCCTGAAGACAAGCTGAGGATCCAAACAATCTTGACAAACTTGAACAATGGGCCCTATCCAACAAAATAAATTTGAATGTGGAGAAAAGCAAAGTTTTACATTTAGGCAGGAAAAATCAAAGGTATAAGTACAGATTAGGAGAGACCTGGCTCAAAAACAGTAACTGTGAGAGGGACCTTGGAGTCCTAGTGGATGATAACTTGAATATGAGCAAGCAGTTTGCAGCAGCAGCCAAAAAAGCTAATACAATCCTGGGTTGTATAAATAGAGGCATTGAATCAAGATCACATGAAGTATTAGTATCCCTTTATAAAACCCTAGTAAGACCACACCTGGAATACTGCAATCAATTTTGGTCACCATACTACAAAAAAGATGTTGAGACTTTGGAAAAAGTTCAGAGAAGAGCAACTAAGATTATCAAAGGCCTGGAGACTAAAACATGAAGAATGACTGCAGGATTTGGGTTTGGCTAGTCTAAAGAAAAGAAGAATCAGGGCAACATGATAGCAGTATTCCAGTATTTGAGGGGCTGCCACAAAGAATAGGGGGTCAAATTATTCTACAAAGCACCAGAGGGCAGGACAAGAAACAATGGTTGGAAACTAACCAAAGAGAGAAGCAACCTGGAATTAAGGAGAAACTTCCTAACAGTGAGGACAATTAACCAGTGGAACAGCTTGCCTTCAAAAATCGTGGGCACTCCATCACTGGAGGTTTTTAAGAAGAGACTAGACAGTCACTTATCTGAAATAGTATAGAGTCTCCTGCTTGAACAGGGGAATGGACTAGAAGACCTCCAAGATCCTTTCTAGATCCTATTCCTATTCCTATTCTATTATTCATGGATTTTTGTCCTGAGATGAATATGCGCCACAGATTAGGCTGGATTCTTCCAGGTGCTTTTGTTTCCTCAGAATGTTAGATAATGGAGTCTGGTTTCTCAGGATGCACCTGTGGGGTGCTTTTCCCAAAAATGAGGGAGGATGGGAGGATGGGCACTCTGTAGGGTCAAAACACTACTAAAACCAACTTTCTAAACCAGGGTTGTCAAACTGGTGGCCCGCAGGCCAAATGCATCATGTGCAGGCCACGCCCACCACAGCTCTGCAAAGGGAAAAAAGTCACAAACGTCATGTGATGACATGACGCCACGAGTTTGACACCTGTGTTCTGAAGAATGAAAGATTTTGTCTTTGGCCGGTAGATGGAGCTCAATACAGGTTAGAGAACAATAACAGGATATACATATACAAACTCTATGTTGGAGGCATAACAGTAATTTTTAGAGTGTTTTTTAAAATATATTTTTAAGAGCAAAACCATATGTTTATCATCAGGCTTCACAGGTCTATTTTCTTTTTTAAAAAACCCATCGATTCCAAACCTCCCCCTACCCCAAATGACTAAAGCTTTCAGTTCTAGCGTCTCCAGTGATGTCACTAAACCATTTTCTCTCTACAGAGTGTAGAGCCTGTTTGGGACATATTTGTACCATCATATCATGCCACTCAGAGGATTCACTTTGACTTGAATTTTCTTATTATTTACATGATGATGATCATGGTAAAGATGATGGGAGATGACATACTGTCAACAAAGACTCTCAGCATGTACATAGGTTTAATAAGGTCTCAAATGAAAGTTTCATCCCATTAGCTAAGCTAGCAATTATTTTGCATTGGTGTTGTTATAAAGACAATTACATGTAGCAGAATATGTGTGGAATCAAAGTCCATTAGAAGGAATGTCCTCTGAGATAAAGAAGAGCTGGAATTGTAGGGTTCCTCAGAGTAAGAGATTCAAATATACAGTCACATAAAAAAGCAAGTATGCCCTCTTTGAGTTCTATGGTTTTACATATCAGGACATAGTAAAAATCATCTAGTCCTTAGCAGTTCTTAAAAGTAGGTAAATACAACCTCAGATGAACAACACATGGTGTATTACACCATGTCATCAATTATTTTATAAAAAGAAAGCCAATGTGTGGAAAAATTGGGTTTTTCTCTAAAATGGAGAAGTCATGTGTGAAAAAGTAAGTATACCCTTACCACTTCCATAGGTAGGAAGAGGCTAAGTAGCAGCAAGGTGCTGCTAATCAAGTGCCCTTGATCAATTGATCATCAGCACATGTGATTACCTCTATAATGGTCAAAGTTGGAGGAGTTCGCATCCCAGAACTCTAATGTGCTGCAGACTGCTGTAAGGAGCAACAGTATGGAGCATTTGAGGCAGGGGTGGGTTTCTTTTACCTTCCCTACCAGTTCAGAAGTGTGCATGTCACGTCGGCAGTGTGTGCGCATCACATCCGGGTACTGACCCTCTGCTCATGCGCAGAAGCCTTTGCGTATGCACAGAGGGTTATTTGCCAGCCGCTTTCAAGCAGTGGCGACCGGGGGCGTGGCAAGCCGGCCTTCACTACCGGTTCGGCGACCATGGCCAAATTTCTGCCACCAGTTTGCGCAAACCGGTCCGAATCGGTAGCAACCCACCACTGATTTGAGGGCAATCTGAAGTTCTCTCCTTGTCCAAAGGGTAATTAGGAAGAGCCATTCTAATCGGCTCTGATTTTACAGAGCTGTCTTCATTCTTCCATTTCTTCCTCCTTCTTTCCTCCTCCTCCTCTTGTTTCTTCACTATGAGTTGCATGAAAAAAAATCCTGTTGTTGTTGTTGTTGTTGTTGTTGTTGTTTTTGCTTTTTTTTTAATCTACTGGGATCTATGGGGAATATAGAGCTAACAAGAAAGTAAACGAACTATTTTGAAATAAAGAGATCCTCTCAGTGGATTATTTCTGCTGGGTTGTCACTGACGTGGTGAACTATTGGTCTAGAAATAACATCCCCACCTCATGTAATTTTAACATTCCCTTCACAACAATTGATGTTGCAACTTCAATCCTCAGTTGGTGGAGTTTATAATAACTTGCAAGGTCTATTAAATATTTGAGAGGGTGAAGTTCTTATTTGTATCACTAAAGAAGCAAGTTAGGAAACAAAATCCTGCTAGTATTGAGTTGAAAAAGATGATGACTAAACACACATTTAACCTAATTTTAATTTGTGATCTGGTGGCTAATGATGCAAATGTTTTTTTTTTGAAAGTTTTAGAGAAGGGTGCTAATGTACAGCATATTTCTTGACTGCTCGATCCTTTACTATTAATGGTTGATCTTGAAGGGCAGGACCTATCCACCACCATCAATATCTTCATTGTCAATTTTAAACCTGGTTAAAGCTGGTTCTACCTGTTGCCATTAGACTCTGCTGGGAATATGTTCTCTTGGCACATAATCTGTACATTCTTTCCTCATTTCTCCAAGGAGCATCACCCTCTGACAAAATGGGGCAGCACAGCTGGACTTGGGAGTGGTAGATTAGCACCCTAGCTAACTGCATCCTAGAAAGCTAGAAGACCTGTGCCTGGAGAAAAAAAGACAAAAGGAATTACCTCAGATTAGCAATTTCTTAAAAAGCAGAAAAAATGATAGATATCATACTGCCCCCTTTGTGGTGAATAGATCATGATACCTCCAAAATCTAAAGGTGGTTTGGAAGACACATGCACCCACAGCTCATCCTATTATCTTTATCGTGCTAATGAACAATCATTACCTTTCATATTTAAAGATGAATTTAAAAGTTAGAATATTGAGCATAGTTTTTCCTTTCCTATTATTGACTTGTTTCTACTTTAACTACAAAATAGAAGATGGATTAGAGAATATATTAAGTTAACATTAGGCAATGAAGTTAAACTTTCACATTACTCTAAATCCCTACTAGAGAGAATAGAGTTAATAAACATTTTTGGAATGGATAAGCCTGTGTTTCTCAACCTTGGCAGCATGGTGGCTGGGGAATTCTGGGAGTTGATGTCCATGAATCTTAAAGTTGCCAAAGTTGAATAACATTGGCATAAGCAATCATGTAGTCATTTAGTTTGTTACCTGGATGAGAGTTTCTACTAAATCTATACTAAGCATGTGTTAATCTGCATTTACAAGATGATTCAAATCAATGAGCGTCTCAGTTTTGAAAAATGAGTATTAAGATAAATATTAATGACCTCCCTGTAGCACTGATCCTAGAGGACTAGCAACATGTGTAAGATGTTGTTATCAAAGAGTCTTTGAAAAAAAAAATCCATAATGAAAATGCATTAAGATATTTTCTTATAATACATTATGATTCCTAATACATACAGTGTGAAACTCAGAGTATTTACAATATATAACGTAATTATGTTTCCATTTTCTTTCTCTGCTAGCAAAGTAATTCATTTATTATTAATGTTTCAGGAATATGAAAATACTTCCTCTTGAAACATAAAAATACTTTCAGTTTTATAACTCTATTGGAATCCAACAATAGAGTTTTATAACTCTATTGGAATCCAATTTAGAGTTAAACTGTTTTGTTTAATTTGATTGCTCACTTCACCTTTTGTTCTAAAATCCAGTGCAGTCCATTAGTAAAGATCTCATGTTCTGCCTTCAATATCTTCACAATACCAACTTCTATATGTGTAAATCAAGACTGAACAAATTGGCAGCACAATTGTTGTTTTGTTCAGTTAAGCACGTCCTTCATTTATCCAGCCGAGAACAATTAAGGAAAAAATGTATTTGAATATAGAAAGCTGAAATCTTCAGAATGTTTGCTCTCAATTTTGAATGGTAAAATGCACCTTATTCTGAACTTGAATTAACTAACAATTATGTTCATATTTTTTTGGGGGGTTTAATTTATTTTCTTTAAAGTGGAAAGGAAAATGGATGTCATAGACTTTTAATGAAACAGCCGTTGTATATCATTAGCATTTTATTATACTCATTTCTTCGAAAAAATATTCTCTTTCATAATATGAAAGTGAAATCAGGCACGCATACTTATACCTATAGTCAGTAGGCATCAGCCAAGAGTTATAGCAAGATGTAGATTTTTAAACAAAATATTAATTGGAAGATCTGTAGTTGATAATTGATAACTCCACTGACACATCCTAAAACAGCTGTCCCACAGAGCTTCCTAGTCTTTAGTTTATCTCTTTGAAGTCAGGAATGGGGGAAAAGTATCTAGAGATTAGGCTTGGAAGTAGATTCACTTTAGCCTACACCAACTCTGTATGAATCCACACAGTCTCTTCGCCTGGCACGAGGACATCTATTTTTCAGTAGTCATATCTGTATGCCACTGAGCAGGCTTCATTTTCTCCCCACTGCTGAGGGGGAGCAAGTGCTCTACTTTGGAAGTATGTTTTTGCTTTTATTCCACCTCCAGATGTTGCAAATAGGCAATTATTCGGCATTGATGCACATGGAGAAGACCACCCAAAATAAGGTGTCCTTGTTGGCAAATTTGTGGTGCAAATTGGTTCAAGATGGTTTCCTGGGGGATTGCTTCACTCCATAAGTCCCTGAGTTGTTTTCCTTCCTCTGAAGCTTCCTTTGGTTGTGGAGACAGATCAAAGGCCACCTTTCTGCAGCCACTTTTTATTTTGTTATTAGATCTAGCACTGCTTTTCACACTTGGCAACTTTAAGATGTGTGGACTTCAACTCCCAGAATTCCCTAGACAGCACAGTGGCTGGTACTCTCAGGGGTTTACTTCCTCTCCTGATGTAACGTGCTTGGGCTTCTTCTTAGGTAGTTTACAACTTCCATACCATCCCCATTGCTAAACCCCTTTCTCAGCCTCCAGCAATTCAGCAGCACTTATTCAGTGGTTACACATAACTGTCAACCAGAAAGCCATAGTTTCAAGGGGTGCAGCTCTAGAAGGGAGGAGAGCACTGCAAAGCAGCTATGTGGATGTGGTCTATGAGATAGAGAAACTGGCCATTACACAAGAAGAAACATTTCTTTAACAGCTGTTTCAAAATTAATGCAAAAGTTTTTTTCCCAAGAAAAAGAATATTCTGGGGAAATTAGAAGGCACATTCTGACACAGCTTAATAGCCAAAGAATCAATGTCTTCATGCATCAGTGATGGCATGTGGGTCATGATATCATGGTGTAAATTATGCAACTTGCACATGTGTTAGGCATCAGGACTGTACTTATTTTATTCATTTAATTTTATTTATCTAATTTATATAAGCCTTCCATCTCACAAATAAGTGACTCTTGCATTATTTGTATGAGAACATCATTATTTATTATTATTTATTATTTATTAAATTTGTATGCCGCCCAACTCCCAAGGGACTCTGGGCGGCTCACAACAATATAAAAAACTATTAAAAGAAAACATAATAAAACCATTCAAAAACAGTTAAAAACCCATACACACCGTTTCATGGCCAGATCTCGCCAATTACAGAGGCGAGATCAACGGCCCCAAGCCTGCCGGAAGAGCCAGGTCTTCACCGCTTTCCGGAAGGCCAGCAGGGTGGGGGTGGTCTGGATCTCAGGAGGTAACTGGTTCCAGGGGGCCAGGGCAGCCAGAGAAGGCCCTCCCCTGTGGGCCCGACAGCCAGCACTGTTTAGCTGACGGGACCTGGAGGAGCCCAATCCTGTGGGATCTTACAGGTCTCTGGGAGCTATGTGGCAGAAGGCGGTCTCGAAGATAACCTGGTCCTGAGCCATATAGGGCTTTAAAGGTAATAACCAACACCTTGAATTGTGCCTGGAGACCAATAGGAAGCCAGTGCAGCTCGCGGAGTATAGGTGTAATATGGGTGTACCTAGGTGCACCCACGACAGCTCGCGCAGCCGCATTCTGGACCAATTGTAGTCTCCGAACACTCTTCAAGGGTAGCCCCATGTAGAGCGTGTTGCAATAATCTAACCGTGAGGTGACAAGGGCATGAGTGACTGTGAGGAGAGCCTCTTGATCCAAGTAGGGTCGCAATTGGTGCACCAGGCGAACCTGTGCAAAGGTCCCCCTAGCTACAGCTACCAAATGTTGCTCTAATTTTAGCTGTGAGTCTAGGAGGATGCACATGTCATCATGATTCACATGTCATCATGATGCACATGTCATCAATTTGATATCATTGTGGCGTGTAAACATGGCTAGTCTAGTGTAACAGAAAGCCAGATCTTTGCAGTGGTTTAACTGCCAGGCTAGAAACAATGGTTCTACTCTTGTTTTAGACACAAAGCCAGCTGGGTGAACTTGGACCAGTTACTCTCAGCTCAGTGAAAAAGGCAGTGACAAACCACTTCTGAAATCTTGCCAAGAAAACTGCAGAGAGTCAATTGCAGTGAATCATGTGAGTTGTTAAGCGAATCTGGCTTCCCCCATTGTCTTTGCTTGTTGAAAGCCAGGAAGTCACAAATGTGCATCACTTGTTCATGGGGATGCTGCAACTATTCTAAGTGCAAGGACCAGTTGTAAATCACTTTTTTTCAGTGCCATTGTAACTTTGAACAATTGCTAAACAAATGGTTGTAAGCCAAGGATTACATGTAGTCCAAAAAGGTCAGTAGTTCATGGCTGAGCAAGGATGTATTTCCTGATCTCTTTTATGTGATGGCTATAATTTCCCAGGCCACGTATTCTGGTGATAGAAGAATTGGGATAAATGATCTGGAAAGCAATCCCAGCCATCCACATCTTCAAATGAACTCTGCAATAATCATCTCAATGAGTTTCTCAAATGTATGATTGCATCATAGGCAGTCAGCAGAGAACTGCTGTGCTTTATAGACCTCTTTTGATAATTAGGCCGGCAATTACACAAATGTAGCTCTTTTGAAATAAATAAAATGCTGTTGTGATATGCAGACTGGTTCTGGAGCATGATATTGGAGAAGAAATGAGATCCCTACCACAAGCTATTGATTTATCAAATACACTGTATACCCTCTGCCACTCTCAGTAGGTTACAATAATGATAGAATAAAGCATTTATGATATGATTAAAAATAAAATAAATAAAATTCAGTGCATAAAACCATAAGTAAATTAATCAGGCATTCTAGTCACCATAAGGGCTCCAGTATAATTCCAATTTCAAAAGTTTTTGGAAGGCCAAACCAGAAGGAGGACCTCCTTTGCCCTTTCTCCTACAATTGCTGTTTTGTTTGAGTGGTAAACCCTAAAAAGTGCCAGTGGGAATGTCTTTCCCAATGCTAATAAGAGCTAGGGGTAGGGGGTGGGATGTTACATTGGATGAGAATGAGACCATCATTAACTCATAGCACTGTCCTGGCCCATTCAATTAGTTGCTGTATAAAATTCTGGTTCATTTATGGCTGACGTGATGGTTTAAACAGCAAGTTGGTTGGTTCTGGTCTGTGGTTTGAGGAAGCTGTTTTTTTTTCCTAGACTTCTAGTATCACTGTTATTGTTATGTCTTATAAATATTGCCTACATTGACTTTTACCAGAGTTTAATTATTTTTAAATGAGTTAACTGCTGTTTAAAATGGTCATGTTACAGGTTTTATAAATCATTTATTTATTAATTTGTTTAGAACATTTATATAGCCACCCATCTTATCAAAAACTCTGGAGGGCTCCAATCAAAAATTAAAGTAACATAAAACCCACATGAAAACTAATAAATGATAATGGCATCTTGCTCTGAATAGCATAGTAACCCAAGATGATGCAATATATTTTTAAGACTTTCAAAGTTAAACAGTTAAATATTTTCATTTTACTTTCTGTGCTCTCTGCCTCCTGCCACCAGACTTTTACATTGGTTATTATAGCTAACTTTATTAGGAAATCAGTGCTGCCAGATACGTTTGAGTAGGCTAACCTTTTATAAATTGTATGGTGTTGCATTAAACAAAAATTTGCAGTTTGGGAATTATAGAAGAGAAAGAGGAAGATAAGACAGTTTCTTGTCTCTATGGTAACAGTATGGTGTGCCATGCTCAGCTGTTTCCACCCCTTTTAACATCATTCTAAAGATAACTGGGATACATCTAGCATGGAAAGATTCCTTTAATGTGATCAACAATAGAGTGTGAAACAGTGATACATAACAAAAGGCACGTCTCAAGCATGAAAGGAGAGTGAGAACAAAATTATCTACTGTATGACTGCAAAAAGACAATTTACTGAAGCTTTTTTTTTTTCAGTTTGGCTAAGAGGGACAAAAATGAATTATATTGTTTTCCTCAACTCTGTGTCATCATTCTTTAGCTGTCTACCAACTTGAGTAGAGAAATTCTAATTAATTTCCAATTTGGCATCTCTGAAACTAACTTGCTTTTGTTTGCAATGATTGATTGTTGATAAAAGTGCCATCTTGGCTGAATTATTGCATGGACCAGATGGGGAAATTGATCCTGCTCATCTCAGTCCAGTGGTACTCATGCAATGCCAACACTGACTTGATGGTCAAGAAGAACTTCCTATGATTTCATTTGATAAAGTATTTTTATCTGCATTTGATAAAGTAGACCATAACCTACTTCTAGATAAAGTAGAAAAATGTGGGTTAGACAGCAACACCACCAGATGGATTCGAAACTGGCTGACCAACCGCACTCAACGTAGAGTGCTCAATGGAACTGCATCTACATGGAGGGAAGTATGCAGTGGGGTACCCCAAGGCTCTGTTTTAGGCCCAGTACTCTTCAACATCTTCATCAATGACTTGGACGAAGGGATAGATGGGGAACTCATCAAATTTGCAGATGACACCAAACTGGCAGGAATTGCCAACGTTCCAGAAGATAGGCTCAAGATACAGAAGGATCTTGACAGACTTAAACATTGGGCGCTATCTAAGAAAATGAAATTCAATGGTGAAAAAAGTAAGGTTCTACATTTAGGCAAGAAAAACAAAATGCACAGGTACAGTATATGTGGTACCTTGCTCAACAGTAGTAACTGTGAGAGGGTCCTTGGAGTACTAGTGGACAACCAGTTAAATATGATCCAGCAGTGTGCAGCAGCTGCCAAAAAAGCCAACACAGTTCTAGACTGCATAAACAGAGGGATAGAATCAAAATCACGTGAAGTGTTAATACCACTTTATAATGCCTTGGTAAGGCCACACTTGGAATACTGCATCCAGTTTTGGTCGCCACGATGTAAAAAAGATGTTGAGGCG
>QLTV01000972.1:8030384-8063635 GCA_003457575.1 Thermophis baileyi | reverse complement strand
GAGAAGGAAATATAGGACAGGATAGGGCGGGTGCGGGTGGGCGGGGCCAGCTGATCGTCAGAACTACCAGTTTGCCCGAACCGGTCTGAACCGCCAGTAGCCCACCACTGATTACCATTCCATATTTTGACCAAATGACCAGTGTTCTTTTGATACATGCAGATGAATTATATAAACAAATGTCTCAAGGAATGTACCCACAATGTCTTTCAGGTTCACAACAGAGATTTGTAAAAACCTGATTCAGAGAATCACAATGTAAAGCTCTTCCCCAAAGCTGTCCTGGTGTCTGAGGCAACATAGTTTAGTTTCATTATTTCTTCCTTAGATATTTGTTCCATATGCAGACATATATCAATATAACACAGATGGCCAACAATAGCACCCAAAGCAGTTCCTCTATGTCTATGTCTTAAAGATTTTATACCTAGTTGTAATCAAAGTAAAGCAAATTGCTTAGCCAAACATTCATTAATTAATATTAAAAAAATAGTTACATTTTGCCTGGGTACATTGACTTCATAACAGAAAGTTCTGCCAACCAAATAACATTAAAAAAAAAAGATGTTCGGTGCCTGCAAGAGGGAACATTTTTGATCCTCAAGTTGATATCTGGATGACTCCTGGGAGAATACAGTGGTCCCTGAAAGAACACAATTAACACAATTACTTCTCTTGTAGCAACCTGAACAAGAAGCAGTTAGTCCAAGGAACAACTCTCTTAGAGGTCTGACCAGTAAGATTTCTTAAGAAGTAGCAACATAATTTGGCAAGAGTTCTACTTTCAAATGAGAAATCTATATATAGGTAAATTTGGGTGTAAAGGTTCTGGTTCTGATTTTTCTTTTTAAGCAAGAAGGGGGCAAGTTTCTTTTGTGAAGGAAACATAGATTGCACCTGTTGAACTTTTTAGAAAAACTATGAAGGGTTTTTTTTTTTAACCAATCTAAGAACTAGCTCTCATTTTTTCCCCTGGGCTGTTACAAACTATTTTTTTTTACAATAAACACAACAAAATGCTCTTATTTTTGCCCTTTAGCCTTGACCATATTTCAAAGCAGTTCTATAGACCTTAGTGAAATCTTCTCCTCCTCTCTATTGCCCATGCCAGTCTGAGTCTGGCTCAGCCTGACTGGAAAAACACTGTATTTTCTTTTGTACACTGTAAATGATGTGGGAAGTGAAATCTGTTCTCCTTGGCAAAAGAATTCCAGCACTTTAACTCTTTCCTTGACCTCTGTTTTGCACAAAGAGAAGAAAAACAGAAGAATAAAATCATTTCTTGCCACAGTTCCTGGATCTTACTGTATATTTCTGTTGCAGGAAAAACACAGTAGGTCAGGAGAAAGTCTAATAGACTTTCCAAATATCCCAAGGATTATCTCAACAAAACTCACCTAAGCTATCAATACAGAGAGCTTCAGTTAAAAGGCACTATATTTGTGTGGAATGAGTATGAGGATGGAAGGCATCTAAATATACTGCTGGCGTTCAGTAATATTACTCTGGAGGCAAACTATAAATCCTCTCTTTTCATCATATTCAATCATCCTTAAGCTTACTTTTTTTTTCTTTTGCTACATTCCTGTCAAATGCAAGGTGAACATTGGCTATTTACAGTATGTACAGTATGTGTGCCTATGCGTATACATGCCTATCTGCATGGAGAAACCTTTTGGTCCCAGATTTACTACTGCACCCTGCAAAATTTCTTTCAACACCCCTCTTTGCACTCAGTATTATCCTTTTAACACACCATCATTTTCCTCCTGCTATTCTCACCAGTGCTCTGTCAACATCGCTGACCTGAGAAGCTTTGTCCTGTCACAGACTTTGCTATTTCTTGTCCCCAGCATGAACAATCTGTAATCATTCGTGTGCAGATGTTTCTTTTATCTCAAACTATATGGAAACACTGGGAAATCATAGAGAAAAACACCTGCCTACGTTTCATAAAAAAGAAATGGAAAGGCTCTACATTTATAAGACAGTAAATGGCACGGATTCACATCTAATATCGTGTTCTCTGTGCCTTCCTTGATTTGAACTTTTGCAAATTGGAGTCCACATTTATCTGAAGTGCACCAGATGGAAAGGGCTCTTCTTAGTTCTTTTGTCACAGTAAACATGATAAGAAACGGAATGTTTACCATCTATTTACAACACCTAATTATTTTAGGGAATAATTAGGCTATCAAAGCAGGAAACAAACCTACTACAATCATTTAGGTACTTCCACATGTAGTCAGAATAGTCATCCAGTTGGCCAGGTAAAATTGTTGAATTCGTTGAGATTTATTCTTAGGTATCTATGTCTCTATTATGCTAGAGCAAAATATTTATTTATTACATTTACGCTGTATGTGCCACCCATCTTGCTGTCCGAAGTGACTCTTTAAAATATAAAGTGTTTTTATTTAGCTAACATAAGAGTGGCTGGCCAGTGCGTTGCACTTAACAATTTGTAGGTGCTGATCATAGTAAGCATGGTGGAAGTACAAAGTGGCTAGAGACAGATATTTGAGTCTTTGGAGATTTTTTTTTTAAATGTTGCTAAATTAAAATACAGTTTTGTATCTTTCCAAGCTAAAGAAACTGCCACCAATTTTCAGCAAAGATAGGCCAAAAATGAGATTTTAAAATCACATGAAACTTGAGGTCTCAACTTAATAGCAATAGCAATAGCACTTAGACTTATATACTGCTTCATAGTGCTTTACAGCCATCTCTAAGCAGTTTACAGAATCAGTATATTGCTGACCAACAATCTAGGTCCTCATTTTACCGACCTCGACCGAAGTCAACCTTGAGCCGTTCAGAATCAAACTCCTGGAGTGAGCAGTGAGTTAGCCTGGAGTACTGCATTCTAACCATTGCGCCACCACGGCTCATTAATCAACCTTAATGTAATAATTTATACCACAGTTGTTGGTCAACTGTTCAAATGTGTCATCCTCAGATCCTCAGAATATCTTTTTTAATTTTTTTCTCTTTCTGTCCTTGAGCAACAGAGCTATTTAGTTTTTTAACCTATTACTTTGCCACATTTCAAAGCTTTCCCAATAAGGTCTGTAGTTGCTGTATAAATGGTGTGTATAATACATATACTTCATGGAAGTGAGTTCCTACTAGAGATTTGTAATGATTAGGGGACGAAACTGCCAAGCAAACGATGGCACCCTCTCCCAAGTTATGTTTCAGCTGGAGGAGGGAATTAAGAGAGACCGTGTGGAAGAACAAGACTAAGGGAGGCTTAGAACCAGAGGTGGGATTCAGCAGGTTCTGACCAGTCCTGGAGAACTGGTAGCAGAAATTTTGAGTAGTTCGGAGAACCGGTAAATACCACCTCTGACTGGCCCCGCCCCCATCTATTTTCTGCCTCCCGAATCCCAGCTGAGATCCCAGGTGATCGGGAGGAAATGGGGATTTTGCAGTAACCTTCCTCTGGAGTGGGAAGGGAATGGAGATTTTACAGTATCCTTCCCCTGCCACGCCCACCAAGCCAAGCCACGCCCACCAAGCCACGCCCACAGAACAGGTAGTAAAAAAATTTGAATCCCACCACTGCTTAGAACCCAAACTGTGAAACACCTTCTAAGGGAGGCAAGGTTAAGGATGATTTAGGGCCACATTGGCTAGTATTGGTGGAGTTTAGAATTTACAGAAATAAGGAGAACTGTTTTAAAACCCACTTTTCAGTAGTTTAATACAAATCCATTAGTTCCTTTATTCCAGTGTTAACCAAGTGTTTATCCTATCCTGCATCTTTCCCATATCCTATCCTCTTCCAATACCATAGAGCCTTAAACTTTTTATAAGAGGTTTAGAAATAGTTAAGCAAAACCAAAAGAATAAGAAGAGTTCTTCACCACTCACACCTCAAATAACAAAAAACATCCATAAAGGTGGTTACAGCAATTGGGAGATCTTCTCCTGAAACAACTCATTTATTTTTATTGAGTAAAACCCACATCGAGTTGAAAAGTATAATTCTGCCCCATTTTGTTTCCTCAGCCACTTTCAGAATATATAAGTAATGGATGCTTTTTTTAAGTGTTAATCTATGAAAGCTTGATTATTTTTTACTGTGAATGGCACACTTAGATTATACAACAGGACAGAATAAGATCTTGTGTCAGCCTCCATGCTGCTGGCTTGCTGTCAGCTGCCATAGAAATGGGGGGGGAGGGGGGAAGCTTAAGTATTTGGGGAGGGAAGTGTGCTGGTGGAGATGTCTCGTTGGGAGGAATAGGGAGGAACCCTCTCAGCATCTGTTGCGCAGGTGAATGGATTTGTTTAGCCAGTTCAAGGTCACCCGTCCTGGCATACCAGATGGATGGCTCCACCTGAAGATGCACCCTACATGACATCATGGGGGGCTGGGGATTGGACATTCAGCCAGGGTCCTTGGGGGGAGGGATTTGGGAATGCTTTCAATATGTGATTTTCGCGCCTTTAGCCTCAGATCTTGCTTTCATTTTGTTGCTGTCAGTTCATGGTAAAAGTACCTTTCTCTATAAACATGGAGTTGGGGTTTTTCTTTCTTGGGTTTTGAATGGAGGCACACCTGACATCTTGTCCTAGAGATTTTATTTTCCACCTACAAAATAAAAAAAATCCAAGAAATAAATAGTAAATAAATATATAAATATAACTCATGAAATGCAATGACAAAAAACTAGACAATATGAAGTTATTATCTCCTGATTCTGTATATTTCAAAAAAATGACAATATGCATTCAACTGTATTCATAACTTTAGTAAATTACTTCATTTAGAAAGAAAGATGGTTATGATTTTATTGCTGGCCCTAATACAATGTGAAAGAGCCATTGTGCCAACCTGGGAGAAGAAGCTGATGTAGTTAAGTTCTCCATAAGTCTGTTCAAACATTTTTTAGCTTATTGTCACTAGAAATCATGTCAGAGGCTTGCCCCATTCTCACTAAAATACACACCATACTTCAATATTATTTAATTGCTTTTAATATATCACCATTAAAGATCGCTTCTTAAAGTGCTTGTTGCATTTTGTGTCCATGGAACTCACTTCTTCTGCTTTGAATGGCATTTCTGAACAAAAATAGGTAGGGTGGTTCCCCCCCCCCCCAGAAAATGATATTTCTTCTCTGCCTTATTTGGTTTCATTCTGCAATCTTATTTACACTAGCTATGAATATCCTTCATTAAATTTGGTAGGATTTATTTATCAGCCCTGTAGGCATTCATAGAAACAATGGTGTCAATATCCTTTTTTTTAAGGGCATGTTGCAAATTACAAGAAGAAGGTATGGTAGTACAGGTTTTTATATTCCTGCAATTTTTAAATGAAACCTTATGTCCCTTAATTTAATAATGGCACAGAGATGAATGATCAAGGGAGAAAATGGCAGCATATCCATAATTGCTATGTGGCATGATAGGTTCCTTTTGCTTCCTGGTAAGTCCTGTGCCTTAGAAACCGGGTGGGGGGGGGGAAGCAAAAATTCAAACTGAAAAGTAATAAATAGGAAGATGGCTATGTAATATTTCACATACTAAGTATTCTGAGGAATCTGAATCGATAGCAACAGATGAGATTTCCTAAGCTTAAATATTTCCTTCCACTAAATAAAAAGGAGCCAGAGGTGGAACAGAGAATTGAGCCAGAAAATAGCCCAAGAATCAGTAAAATTATAGTTCCAAATATCAAGCTGGCTTTATATCCAAGAATTTGGGTTGAGGATATGATTTAGGAGTTCAAGAAGCGCAGTACAAAAAATTACAGTGAAGACATTCTTCCATGATCCAAGTTACCAATGAAAAGTTTTTCAAGTCTACTCAGAAGCAATATCTACTCAAAAGCAATACTGATTTCTGAACAGAATTTTATTTCTAAGGATGTCTTTGTTGTAAATGTGCAAATTTTATGCCTCTCAGCTGTCTTCATTATTCACTTGGCAATGTTGGTGTCGTGTGAGGTTAAAGATTGATTAAAAGGAGCTTAAACTGGAGGCATTACACTTACAAAAGGCTATTTATTTATGAAATTTATATGCTGCCCAGTTCACTGTTGCAGTGATACTAGATGGCTTTTAAAATGATAAAGGTTTTTAAAAAGATAATACAAAACAATTAAAATTAGAAAGATTAAATAAAGATTAAAAACTAAGAGGAAAGATGAGATGAGGTGGGGATCTTCTTTCTACCCCATTAGTCACCCCCAAAATAAAGTGTCCCTATCAGGGGCCCAGGCTACCTGGCAGATCCAGGTTTCAGGCCCTTTGGGAAGGCCTGGAGTATGGGGGCCAACCTCACCTCTGGCAGGAGAATATTACAAAGGGCTGAGGCCACCACAGAAAAGTATCCTCTCCTGAATTCTGCCAGCCAAAGCTCTTTGGCACAAGAGATTCAAAGTAGGCCTTTTTGACTGGAGTAATTCTTATTCCTTTCTTCCTGCTAGTATTAGACCTTGGTTCTGAGCATTTATTGGTGTCAGTTTCTCCTGTAGATTTATCTTCATTTTTTGAGCACCCTCTAAGTCATGATACAGGGAGCTGAACTTTATTTTTTGACACTTGAGACTTGCAATGGGCAGGGCAATGACATAATTAAGTCACTAGTGGAGCTGCAAAGCAATGAAAATGTGCATCATTGCTATTTGTTGTTGTTGCTGTTAATTCTTGAATTTGGCGGTAAAAATTTGAGGGGTTCTAAAAGCCACAAAAAAGACACAGGCTACAAGTGACCATTCTATTGTATATAGAGATGGACTGATAAATCTGATCATACTCTGAAGCAAACCCTTAACGCTTGTACTCCAGTGGTGGGCTGCTGCATGGTCCCACGGGTTTGGGCAAACCCTTAGCTGTCATCGCAGGCTGGGCCCGCCCACCCGCCGTTGCACTATGCTCGCCCACCCGCCCTTGCGCTATGCTTTCCATATATAACTAACTTTCTGGCTCGTTTCCCCCACCCACAGTGCCCAGCTGAGTTCCGCGCCGCCCCTGCTGTACTCACCGGAGCTGCCTGAGCTGATTAGCAGCATGTTTAAAGCTCCGTTTCAGTCCCAAAGGGGCACGTGGGAGCGAACCGAGCACGTGCGTACATGTGCGCGTGCAACCAGCGGACCGCTTATGAAAGAAAGTGCAGCCCACCTCTGTTGTACTCCCTTCCACATTGCACCTGAAAAACATCTTTTAGCTTCAGAAACATATTCCAGAAGTATTGCGGATATTGTGGAGGTGTGATGACTCTATAGCAAACCTGATTGATTTCAGTTGGAGTTTGCTCCTTTGCAGCCTTCCTAAAATTGATCTCTGCAGTCGAAATCCCGAGCCTGCTAAATGTTGAAAGCTTTAGCATTTAGTTCGCTTGGTGCTCTTCAATCTGTCAAGATATTCTTCGTGGAGCAAGATGTTTGTTCAAGGAAAGCACAGAAATGAACACTAATGGCTTGAAATATTAGAATTAGACTGCCGCACCAGTACAAAGCAAAGAGCAATCTTATCATGGGGGCCAGGTGATAGATGAGATGACAGAAGAAGTCTTTTCATCGGCAGCATTTATGATGCCCTATCCATCTTGCAAGCGTGGGTTCACAGTGTTAACAAATTTTCACCTAGGAAGCCTCAGATGAAAACAAAAGACAAAATTGATATTGGTAGGCTTAACAAAGATAGAATGTGAGTTCTGGGATTTTTTTCTTTTAAAGGTTCTGGTATTTGACCAACCCACTCAAGCGGGGGAAAAACAACTACGCTTATTTGATATAAGTATTTTACCATATATCACCCTGAGAATGACCAGCTGTAGGATGGCTCATCTATGTTATTTATAAATATATAAATCCGCAAGCTAGCCAAATGCAGCATTACAACTGGAAGAACTAGTTTTCAGATTTGGCTGCATTTAATTGTAAGCCATCAGATACAGAAGAATAATAGGATTCACTATCTGGATCTTCATCTACCAAGTTATTTGATACACATTCGTACCCACATTCCTTTCCTTTCACACTTCAGAAAAGTTCATATCATCCTACCCTCTTTTTCTCTCTTTTGTTGCTCTCCAGAACAGGGGCTTTAAGAAGATCAGGAAGGATATACTAAGGATGAAGTCAACTTGTGTATAGAAGAAGGCATGGAATTAAACCAAAAGAGAAATATATTTCCTGCACAGAATCACTATGGGTGGCCCCAGCTCTGTTTTAGTTCTGGGGAAATATTATCTCCCTTAGGGATAATATTTGGGTTAACTTGAGATGGGGAACAAAATGGAGAAGGCATCTAAAATGACTAACTTCATAGCTAGGGTAGAATACTGAAAAGATTGACTAGGCCTTAAAACAAGAATAGTTTAAAGAATAGTTTATTTCAATAAAAGATGAAAAAGGAGGTTACATCAGTAGTGGATTCTAAAACCCATTGCTACCGGTTCGTGCGCACGCTTGCACGCGCATGCAATGCTTCTGCACATGCGCAGAAGCATCCCGGGAGGGTGGGCAGAGCCTCCCGCCGCCGCCGCTACCGGTTCTAAGAACCGGGCCAAACCAGGAGCAACCCACCGCTGGGTCACATCTCTCCAGAAAACATATAAGTCAGGGTGTCTTCCTCAGATCAAGAATTGCAATGGCAAAATAAAGAGGATTTGACAAGGTTTTGTTCTGATCCAAGTGTGCTCTTCTATTTCTCACATAAAGAAACACAGCTTGTACTGTTTTTAAAGAATGTGAGAGTAACTGTTCTGCTCCCTGCAGTTCCTTTCCATTCTGAGAAATTACCGTGACCTACAAGGCCCATGCAATAGGGACCTTGATAGGTAATTTTCATTTCTCAGGGTGGAGAACTTAGGGAAGATAACAAACTTTCCAGGGATTCTGATGCTGCAATTTCTGGCAAATAATGAGAAATTTTCCAGGCTGTAGTTCCAAACTGATGCCTGCTATTTCTGCTTGCAGCATCATAAGATAGTAAAGTTGCAACAGTTCTGCAAAAGCTCTGGTCCATTCTTAAACCCTATCTTTTTGGCCTTCATTTTTGTTGTCAGATTGGAACAACCCATCTGGGCTTCCTGGAAAATAGAACAGATGCCAGATGTCACTGACATGGTTGCCAAGAATAGGGTGCTTCAGTAGCATCAGGCTCTGTTTGCGCATAATTTAGCATAGGCAGCAAATTTCTAAAGCACTAGTTTTGTTCACAGCACGGATGCTTCATCCTCAGATAAATGGCCTGTCAATCACTGAAGACCTTTGGAGATTTATTGAAAGAACATCACTGATTTCATATGGCAACATATCCTCCATTAAATGAATCTTTGGGAAGATCCCAAAAATCAGGGCGTACTGCTTATCACCGTGAACTTATTTTGGCAGAAATTTGCACAATGCTTGGCTGCATCTTTTCCTTTTGCTATAAATCTCACACATGCTTGAGCATTAAAATCCAACTAACAGTTGTTTTGACTATTCTGCCAGCTTCGGTGTTTAAGATGAAGCCCAGATAAGTTCATCCAGATGCTATGCCTTTAAGAATGTTTCAACAGCGTTGCCTGAATTTTAAAGCAGTGTTTTGCCGTAAGCATTAGATAATAATTTCTTATATTTCATTTGCAAGTAAAGTCAGAATAAAATTGTGAAAGAAATCCAGCCATGGAGTAAAAATGATTTCATGAAACATAAATACTTGACATTCTAGCCATTTTCTTTTTAACAAAAAGTTATTTATGGAAGACTGAGAGGGACCTGCCCTCCATTTCTAAGCTCCCTTCAAGAGCTGCAAGAATACTCTTCCTACACTATGATTTGAGTCATCAGGAGCCTTCTACCAATAGGCAACAGAAATATGTGTGAAGCATTGTAACCAAGTTAAGCCATGTATAATTATTACTTCTCTTCCAAAGCCGCCTGTCAGGACAGGAGGGTGGGGGTACGAGAGTATATCTCAGACACCTTTCCTGACTCTTGTTAATGCCTGAACAAACTCATCAATGTAAAAAAAATAGTGTTCTATAAAAACATTTTTTTAACATTAAATCTGTTTTATAAAGCCGAGCTCCTAAATGCACCCTGTAGGAAGCACGATGTTAATTGAGGTTTGATTCTCTCCACAGCAGTGCTTCAGTAGCTTACAGCTGCGTCTGGGTTTTCCTGTCCTTATTCCATTCTGCAGGCATGCTCGTGATTTCTCAAGTTGCAATCTTTACTTTAGTCTTTTTTTTTTTTTGTCTTTACTTTTAGGAGAGCAGCTCCCTCTGCTGAATTTTCTGTGGACAGAACACGCCACCTTATGTCTTTCCTCACCATGCTAGGCCCCAGCCCTGACTGGAATGTAGGCCTTTCAGCTGAAGACCTGTGCACCAAGGACTGCGGATGGGTCCAGAAGGTGATTCAGGACCTGATCCCATGGGATGCTGGCACTGACAGTGGAGTCACCTATGAGGTATCAGGAATACTTAACCTCTTCCTAAACTTCCTGTGCTGCTTTTATGACTGAATCATAGAAAAATTCATGGAAGGTATTCTGTAGGAAACAGAACAGGGGTGAATCATATATCCCTAATAAACAGCTAAAATGTCATGTCTTCTGGTCCTAAGCAGTTAGTCAGAAGTGAAGGGAATCAAAATATTTTGAGAGCTGATACACTGAACGTTGCAGATTGAGTTTTATTGATTGATCTTATGCTACTTATTCCTTGTTGATTTTATTGACGAGATCGAAAAATGTCTTTTTATCTGCAGCCCTGATGCATAAAATTAGAGGAACGTGATAGTTTTTTGCATGCAGTTATGCTCATGTTTTGCCTAGAAGGATCTGTGAAGCAAATTGGCAGGATTTTCCTGAAGTAAATCATGAGCAGTTTCAGGGACACTACACCAAACAATCAAATAGTGGAATGATTCTTCAAGATAGACAACCCTAGGCCCTAGGTTTTAAAAAAATGGCATAAATTGTAAGTCAAGACCAGGGGTGAAATTCAAAATTTTTCCCTACCGGTTCTGTGGGCGTGGCTTGGTGGGTGTGGCAGGGGAAGGATACTGCAAAATCTCCATTCCCTCCCCACTCCTGGGGGAAGGATATTGCAAAATCTCCATTCCCACCCCACTCTGGGGCCAGCCAGAGGTGGTATTTGCTGGTTCTCCGAACTACTCAAAATTTCCGCTACCGGTTCTCCAGAACCTGGATTTCACCCATGGTCAAGATCCATTCAACTTCTTGCTGGCATTGGATATCATCATGGGAAGTTAATTATATTATAATTATAAGCTTTTGCAATGATATTAACTGAAAACTGTTATTAAACCTGCCTTGAATTTCTTCTAAAGTTAAAAATATGCATTCATCCCACTTAGTGAGGCTACAAATTCGGTAGGAGGGGTGGGAATACAACTGTCCTTTTCTTTCCTACCCACTCTGTTCCTTCAGTTTTAGACTTTTTCATTGTGAATGTTCCTTTGAGTCTAAGCTTCAATAAAGCTGATAGACTAAATCAGGACTTCATAAAAGATATAATAGTATAACCCAAATGCTTACTAAGGCTAAAACCTTGACACAAATTTAGTGGTGGTGTTTTAGAATAACATCTATTACAGTATTTGTAGAGATAGAGCCGAGGTGGCGCAGTGGTTAGAGTGCAGCACTGCAGGCTACTTCAGCTGACTGCTAGCTGCAGTTCGGCGGTTCAAATCTCACCGGCTCAAGGTTGACTCAGCCTTCCATCCTTCTGAGGTGGGTAAAATGAGGACCCAGATTGTTGGGGGCAATATGCTGACTCTGTGAACTGCTTAGAGAGGGCTGTAAAAGCACTATGAAGCGGTATATAAGTCTAAGTGCTATTGGTATTGCTATTGCTATTTGCAATTTTTTTTCCCACTTGTCTCTACTGTTGTTCTGCCTCTCCTCTTGCGGCCTTAAAAATTTCCCTTTGAACCTCTTGAGGTCACAGACAAACCTCCAAGTGGCCTCAATGACTCTTTAAAAGAATGCAAATGACCAGCTGTCTGCAAGGAATATAAATCCTTCCATTCCCCACCATCCAGTCAGAGCTGAAGAAGCTTCTTGGATGAGAAGTGAAACGTCTTCAAAGAAGAAAAGACAAGAAAGTTCCATTGCCTCCTGAAAAAGCACCTTTGGGACAACCAAATCTCCATAGACTTTGAACCTCTATATATGTATTTCAGCCTTCGTATCATGTACATGGAATAGGAGTGTTTCCCCATGCATGAATCAAGAAACTATCTCTAAATAATGGCCCTCCAATCCTTCTTTGAAGACCTCCAGGGAAAGCGATCCTATCAGAGTTTTGAACAGACTTTCCCACTACTTAACAGTTCTTTACCTTGAAGGAAATTCCTCTTAATATTCAGTTGGAATCTTCTTTCTTCTAATCTGATTCTTACTTTCAACATAAACAAGTCAGCCTTTTTAGTAGATATAGTTATCATATTTCTGCCTTCTCTTTTAACCCTTCCTCATAGGGCTTAGCCTCCAAATCGTATGTCATCCTGGTGCCTTTCCTGTGAACCCACTCAAGCTTTTTCTTGTCTGATTTATTGTGTAGTGCCCAGAGCTACATATAGGATCTAAAATCATTCTGCTGACTTTCATTAAGAGCTTTCTAAATATGTCATACTAGCTTTAGAGGCCACTCGACACCAGCAGACCCTGACCTTCGCAGATGAGACTTTTTTTTAAAAAAAGTTTGGCTTCTAGTATTTTCATCATGCCATCAAGGAAACATATTGACATTTGCAACAGATGTAAGTGATACATACTTCCAATAAGAAGACATAATACCTACCTGGGAAGACACCCATCTCAGTGTCCATCCTTTTAGTAATGTGTGTATCCTCCAGAAATTCTCCTGTTTCTATTTGTGCTGAATATGCTGGAAGACGAAGGGAGGGAAGCGTATTCAAACTTGCAAGATTTGATTGATATAACTTTATAATTAAAGTAGCATTAGCATTATTCACTTTGGTTTTCTAGTCTGGTCTACCTTGGGGAGGCTGACATCAATATTGCAAGTCCCTTCCTTCCTTTATTTTCATAAAAACTAAGGAAGGTCAAGGCTAAGACACATCTTCAAATTACATTTCTGCCTTGGACTCAATTTTTGTTTTTGTCTGACTGTTGTCTTGGCTGCAACTCTTCCTTCTGTTCCTCAAGATCGCCATTATAACCCATTACAGGATTTGTGATGGGAAAGAAAATGCAACCCCTTAATAAAAGCAGTATCCTAATATTACACAGCCAAAGTAATATCTCCTGAGCAGCTGATTCATTTTTGTGAATGCAAAAGATCAATAAATTGCAAGTAAACTTTGGGCTGATCTTGTGTGGAAAAGGAAAAACCTGGATCTCAATTCTGAACTGATTTCTTCTCACTATGTTCTTTTAATTGAGAATATTCTCCCATTTTTTTAATCTTTAGAGAACAAAAAGCTTCATTTGCTCCCATAGAACCAATAACTTTCTACAAATAAATAGGCACAATCAGGAGGACCACAACATGTTTGTGGTAATTTATTTTAGAAATAAGGTGATCTTTGGCCCAACTTTACCCTGCAGTGAATTCTGGAAAATCAGAAAATCTGCTGACTACAGACCAATAGGCAATAACTTTCTAACATCTAGAATGCCTTGATGTCACTGTGTATATTTCTAGGAATAGAAATATAAAATTCCTTTTTATATAGAAAGTACGTAAAAAAGCAGACATGTTGAGAGAATTGAATGTGTATTTCAGATATAAATCTATTTGTTGAACTATAAAAGGACTTGGTTTTATTTATAAAATCATGACTTATATACAGTACAGAGTGATTTGTTTATAAAGGTATGTTTGGCGAATGAGATTGAAAATTCAAGCAATTCAGTGTATGTATTGACCAAATTTATTTGAAAGTGTTGCAAATGGTGTTACGCTTTGCTGAACTGAACTCTCAAGAGCGTACCTTCTCCTTTGGGCTTGTTTGGAAGAATTTCAGAAAACAAAAAGTTATCTGTATTGTAGCAAAACAAATCAAGCTAGGATATCTGGAGTTTGTCCTCTATTGTATTGTCCAGACAGAGGAAGCAGTGGTTTTCAGGGGGGGGGGGGGACAAAAGAAGGGAGGAAGATCGCTGATATAATGTCATGCAATGATTCTAGGCAGCTCACAACAATCAATTTAAAAAAACATAGTTAAAAACAAAAATATTCTCCCCCTCAGACACCAGATATGAATGGGAAATTTTATAACATTTGTAGTGTCCCACTCATGATAAAATAATTACTTCCCTCTTTATCTTTCTTAACTAGCCAAATGAGGAACTATTTTCATCTGCTAGAGCGTAGAAGAATATGTTCAAACAAATATGATTCTAATGTTCAGTTGGCAAAAGCAAGCCATTCTGAAGGCCATCTGATGAGCATAGACTGAAAATAATTTCTTCCAATTTATGAACATTCATGCTGAGATAACCAGTGCCATATGCCATTTTCTACTCAAAGTTTCTTTGGAACAATGCAGAGATTTCTGCGGTTCACAACAGGAACTTACTGTTCTGTCATTGTATTGCTCTGTGTGACCTTATCAAACTTCCTGACTACCATCATTTTCTGCTATTTAGCAAAATTATTGTTTTCAAGTGCATTATTGCCTTTCTCCTGGATGTTATTTGCAGGATTTTTCCCACTCTCACCATATCATTTTTTTTTTTAAATCTCAGGATTTACT
The DNA here is from genome assembly GCA_003457575.1 of Thermophis baileyi. Classification (NCBI taxonomy): domain Eukaryota; kingdom Metazoa; phylum Chordata; class Lepidosauria; order Squamata; family Dipsadidae; genus Thermophis; species Thermophis baileyi. Next base: position 8,048,934 of record QLTV01000972.1, on the reverse strand, counting down.
ATGTAGTATCAAGTCACATCTTACTTTAGGTAACAGTTCCCAATTTAAGGCTCTATCATGTATTGTTTACTTCCTCTCTCAGTCGGTAATAAGTGTCAGTGGAAACTGAGATTAAGACTGCTTGTTAACTACAATAACATTTGTTGTTAAGCTTTGAAAACGGTGTCTTGGTCAAAAATAATGAGGATGAATAAATTCAGAAACTCATTTAAAAATTAATAAACAGAAGCTTTTTCCTGCCTTTCCTTCCCATACCATATCATACACTATACAAGGGTGGTGGCTTCTGAAGCTTTTTGATCAGAGGAAAAGGATTTCCTTGCATTGACAACTTCCACTAAAAGAAAGATATTATGACTGAGTTTCCTGACCTGATCCTCTGGGATAAGTTTCTTTGCAGCAGGGCATCCATAAGTATACTGATTATATTTCTTAGTTCCTTTTAATTATGATTGATTAGCATTTGGCAGTCCCCTGTGAACTAACAGAATTGATCTGTGTTAAAGAGGCTTATAAATTAAATAAGCACCTGCAATAACACGCTTTTTAAATAATTGAAGAAATAAATAAAAATGCTACCAATCACTGAAGAACATTAAACATTCAGCTATGTCAGGCTGAAACCCAAGAATAACGCATGATGATTATCCCAAGGTGAGTTCTTTATTATTTTACACCTATAGACAAAGACTTGCTAGACTGAAGACTATTGTCTTCATCTACAATATACTCTGTGAACTATTAGGGAGGGGCAGTAGTGGGTTCTAAAACCCTTTACTACCAGTTCGCACTCGCGCATGCGTAGAAGCGTCCCGGGCGGGTGGGCGGAGCCTCCCACTGCCGCTACTGGTTCTAAGAACCGGTCCGAATCAGGAGCAACCCACCACTGGGGAGGGGCTGTCTTCACTCTCTGTCTCTCACACACTAATATCTGGGCTGAATTGCCTTTTACTCCTCTGGAATGCAACCCCTCCCTCCTGGGAATCCACCTCCTCACTACATCACAGATATGCAGCTGAAATTAAATTCTGACAATACAGAATCTAGTGGCAGTCAACTGCTCCAAAGCCAAATGATCTGGACTCGAAAGTGAAGTTCCTACACTTCAACAAACCAACACACTAGTCATTCATTTAGCCATAGGGACAAATTGCAGGTGACACCTCCACAGCATCTGTTTGCTGCCTTAATAGCATTAGTGAGGGGGGAAAGAATTGATGTAAGATATGCTGAAGAAACACTTTTTTATAAGACGGTCTGACAGATGAAAAATGAAACAGAATGGGCAAGGAGTGAGGTACAGTGGATAATGTATTTGACTGGCACCAGAGTGAGCCAGTTTCCATTCCATCTATAGCCACAGCAGCTCCTTCAGTGACTTTCAGCCCAATTGTCCATACAGGACACTTGTGAAGAAATATAGGAGGATGGAGCACTATGTATGTACCTGGAATTCCTGAACAAAGATGAGACATATAGTAAATACTTGTGCGGATTTCTGTGCAAGACAAGAGTAGTAGCACATTGAAAATTGCCCATCATTCATAGCAAGCTTTCTTGTTCTTCATATCTATGAAGGAAAACAAAATCCCGAGAGAAGAAGAAGCTGAAGTTGGCTTGGCAAATGAAAGCCACTTGCCATTCCATTTGAACTGTATTTCTTTATTTTCAAACTGAAAGCTAGAACAAGCAAAATGGTAATAAATACACACAGCATGAGAACTTTTTTGGGGGGGGGGGTGTCTTTCAATCATTCAACTTAAAAATCATTGACTAATTTGGAAATTGCTTATGAATACAAAAATCAGAGATAGAAGCTATCATTACAGTACAAAGACTTTTGTGATATTCAGTTTTTGTATGAATGTTTATTTTCCTGTATAAGTATGAAAGCAATTAATGAGAAATCAATATATTAAGTGACTATTTGAATACACTTGTGTATTTTTCTCCGTGCTATATACCGTGTTTCCCCAAAAATAAGACCCTGTCTTATATTTTTTTGAACCCTGAAATAAACGCTTGGCCTTATTGCCATGCACTCAAAAGCCCGATTGGGCTTATTATCAGGGGATGTCTTATTTTGGGGAAAACAGGGTAGGTAGGGAATTTTTTTGATTCCTTAGGACGTATTCATATTCAGAGCTTAGGTATGCAGTTTTTGTCCACAATTGAAGAAAATGCAATGGCTTTAGAGAATTTGGTTGTTTTATCTTAATTTGTTGTGATTCTAAATTAAGACCGATGAAGCTAATTCAAATAGCTTCTATTATAGAATCTTTTTTTCTTGTTGATCAGACATAAGTGCTACTGAATTATTTTTATTGGGGCTTTTGTTTGCTAGTTGGTTGGTTGGTTGGTTTTCTGTAATATGATGTGTTTGCATTTTATTGCCTCCTGGATAGGGTTAGTAGAGTTGAAAACAAAATGAATATATTTCATTTATTCACAGGCTAACTATGTCTTTTCATCATATGTAAGTAATTGGTATCTGGAGAAGAATACTCATGTCTAATGACTGTGTCATCCTCTAAAATGGGCACTAGACCTGAACACATTTCCTTTTTATTTATATTATTTTTATTATAGGTGACACATTTAAATATAGATGTTTTGTTTTAGCTTATTAGATGTATGGTAGTATAACGGCATAGGAACGTTGCATGAATTTTTATTTACCTTTAGGTTAAAAGTAAAATCTCCCTTGAGTTTAGTTTGTCTTTTAGTGATTTCATAGACACATCCATGGAATTTTATAAGTAATAGTACAGAAGTCTGCCACTACCTTTTTCTGGGATATCTTGAGATTTCTCTGGAATTTCTCATCCAAGCTTAACAAGATTAGTCATGCACTTCTACTTACCCCTAGATTAAAAAAATACCCCCTCCAAAAAAAAAAAAACCTCTTCAATTTTGAAGTAGATTTCTTTTTTAGCTTGGATATCTTCTGAAGCAGGAATACAACTGTGATGGGATATGTGCTTGGTTCAGGAGGTCTGATTTTAAAGGCAGGGACATAGAGCTGGGTTTTATTATTATTATTATTCTTTTATTCACTTAAAAAACAGCATGAAGCAATTTCAGCCAAGCTTTATCAGAAAGGTCAAGCAGTTTTACTTCTCTGGCTTTGGGCCTCTCTAAATTTGGGCCTCTCTAAAACCCATCAAAACTGGTAAACTACTACCATCACCACCACCCCACCTCTTCAAATAGTGTTTCAAAAAAAAAATTATCCAAAGTCCAGCTTTCAGAGTCAGTCAATTCTATGCCTGTAAATATATGGATATTATGATGTACAGTAAGTTCAACATATCCATTCACTGAACACATATAAATAGCCAGTTTGGTGCAGTGGTTAAGGCATCAGGCTAAAAACCAGGAGACTGTGAGCTTTTGTCCCCTCCAAGGTACAAAGCTAGCTGGGTGACCTCGGGCCAGTCACTTCCTCTCAGTCCTAGGAAGGAGGCAATGGCAAATCACTTCTGACAAATCTTGCCAAGAAAACTGCAGGAACTTGTCCAAGCAATTTCTGAGAAACAGACACAACTAAATGGAAGGGGGAAAAACTATATATACACTGATCTCTGTGGAAAAAAAAACCTTAGTTATACTGGCCAGCATTTCTATATTAATCCAATTGGCAGGTTCATTGTTTGCTGCCTTTTGGGAGGGGGGATCTTTGATCTTAACAACTTTGATCTTATTAGCTTATTAACTTCTGTCATTGAGAGCTTTCTGCAGTGAATAGAAACGTCCAGCACAGTTCTTCAGGTAGTGCCGAAACAGTTCTTCTTGGCAATATTCCACTTGTCCACAAACTAATCCAAATCAAGTTTACCAATCCATATTGGGTTTTACTGGAATCAGGTTCTAAGCCAATTGCTGTGTATTTCAGCCATCTTAGCTGCCAGTCATTACCTTTCTTTCCAGGTTTCTCCTTCCCAAAATCTTCTCCGATGATATTTAACTTCATTGCTAACGCCACCTGAGTTCCTTGCAAAACTTTGTTATGAGATTCTAAGCTCCGTTAGTTGGCAGTGACTACAAACTGTCTTATCTGGATGTCTGCATGGATACATGGATATAGCAGTGCCAGTGGGATGCAGTGGTTGAGAGAGACTCATCACAGAAACTATTCTTCTGAGCTGAAAAAATTCTCACAAATTCTGACTATAGAAATTAAACCATAGGATTGACTCATCAAAAATAAGAGAGGATGGAAATCTATCTTCTCTTTTTTTGGCCTTCTCTTTATAGCAAGTTAATACCAATGTATTAATCAGTGTAATTCCATTAATTATGACAGCGTAATATACATTAGGTTACATCCAAGCCCCTTGAAATCATTGCGCATTAAGTTAGCCGTGCATATTTAAGTTATTCCATTTATCCATTTGCCAACTCCTCCCCCCCCCCACTCTCCATGGGTGGGTTGTTTAAACTCTGGGTCCAAATGATGTTCATGAAAGTTTACCTGCACACTTTTTGTATACTATATTTTTCATTGTTGTGTTTCTTCTATGTCTGCCTATGCTTCTTTTTTGACTGCAGTCATCCAACAAGCCAACAGTACCTCAGGAGAAGATAAGACCACTCACAAGCCTAGACCATCCCCAAAGTCCTTTTTATGACCCTGAAGGAGGTTCCATTAAATCAGTAGCCAGAGTTGTCATTGAGAGGATTGCACGAAAGGTATTAGTATGAAAGTTCACTTAGTAACTGATATGGAATATTTGAGCATGGAATGGGATTAAATAACAAGAAAACTGAAATGTGGTAATAAAATGACAAATGTAGTTCAACAGGTTTTCATAAAGGGAGTGGGGTTAACTGGCTGTGCATGCTGGGTCAGTGGAGATGTGAGGGACCTCATTCCTTAGAGCAGGGGTGTCCAACCTTGGCAACTTTACGACTCGTGGACTTCAACTCCCAGAATACCTCAGCGAGTGCTTCCTCAGTGCTGGCTGAGGAATTCTGGAAGTATCAAGTCCACAAGTCATAAAGTTGTCAAGATTGGAGATCCCTGCCTTAGAGTGAATTCCTCTCCTTTTCACTCGAACTGCAAGGAATGCAAAGAAGCACCGTCAAAGGTTAAAGGCCCTCAGAAGCACAAGAGGAGAGTTCCACGGAGCTGCAGAAGTTGTTACCAAATTGGAATTCGCCAAGATAGCAAAGGTGAACTTCTGAAAAGCAAGACTAATCAAATTAATTTTATTTCATTTGAATTAAATTTAAGGATAGGTGAAATTAAATTAAATTTAGTTCCTGTCCTGGTTGTACTTCATCAAAAGCTCTGAGCCTGGAAAAGATTCTGCAGCATAGCATTCAAAAAAAAAAAAAAAAAAGCCTTGTAAAGCAAGATCAAGCTCATTACTTAGTAAGAACATTTTCTAGTGAGTTAATAATATAATGATACTATGTGTCACAGACAGATCTTTCTTGCGGCAGAAATCTGGAGCATATTCCTTCATTAGGTATATGGAGAGTTTTAGGGCTCCCTGGGCATTATAGACAATACGTGGGCCCCCCAAGCTCACTTAACATTGCTTTCTAGCAACATCCAGCTTTTAGATGGGACATTATACAGAATACCTTATTCCACCAGACTTGAAATTTTGGGCTTAGACAACTTAGAACTACGTCGCCTTAGAACCGATCTAACTGTAGTTCATAAAATTATCTGCCACAATGTCCTACCTGTCAATGACTACTTTAGCTTCAACCACAACAATACACGAGCACACAATAGATACAAACTTAATGTAAACCGCTCCAAACTCGACTGCAGAAAATACGACTTCAGCAAGAGAGTGATCAATGCCTGGAATTCACTACCTGACTCTATGGTTTCTTCCCCAAACCCAAAAAACTTTAACCTTAGACTGTCTACTGTCGACCTCACCCCATTCCTAAGAGGTCTGTAAGGGGCGTGCATAAGCGCACCAGCGTGCCTACCGTCCCTGTCCTACTGTCCTATTGTCCTCATCTATCTGTATTCACTTTGATTATGTTTATGTTTATACCTATACCTGCTATCTTGTACATGTTTGACAAATAAATAAATAAATAAATTATCTCCTCCTCATCTCCCCAGTCCTCCTATCACCTTTTTTCCCCAGCAAAATGTTGTTTGCCTCAGCTTGTTTTGCAAGGGAACACAGCTTCCCCTGCCAATCAGAAACACAATATCTTCATGGGACTTCCTTTAGGATCTGTGTTTTCCATGGGCCTGATAACTACTGCAATCTTTATAAGCGTGAACGCTTGTAGATGCTGTTTGAATAACTTCTGGCAATTGATTTTCCAGCTCAGTGCTCAGCATCGTATTATTTCCTCCGCCAATTCAATCCAATTCGCAAATGTTTCTTTGCAGGGGGAACAGTGCAATATTCTTCCTGATAGCATCGATGACATTGTTGCAGATCTTGCTGCAGAAGCTCCAGAAGACGAAGGTACTTTTTAATTATGTCCTCCTACCTTTATGAGTTTGTGTTTCCCTTCACTCTCCGGTGCTGCTCCTCTGTATTTCATGCTGTTTGCCTTATTATTAGGACGGTATTAAAAACAGGAGGGGAAAAAAAACAATTTGCTTAGCCATTTGTGGTTGGAGTCTGCATCATTACTTAATAAACACCCGCAGTGATAGTGTCAGCAGGCAGAAATTTTGGAATTTTCTAATTTAGCAGAAGACTAATCTCATGTACTTTATTATCTTGTACTAGGTTGATCTTCATCAAGCTAAACTATTTTCCTTATCCAACTGCTCCTCTTTCTTACTTGTTATTGGGCTTAGCCCAAGAATGACACTGAACAATCCAACCAAAGTCCAGTTCTTTATATGCTTGCACACAATAGATAGAATGCAACGGTGGCGAATATCTGTAGCTCAGGTGTAGGATGAGGGTGGAGGCTCATTCTCTGAGCTTGTGTGTTGGTTTCCAAACATTTCGTTACAGGCTAGGTAACATCTTCAGCGGAGTTTAGGGGATGTCAGTATCAGTGTTCTTCTGGTTATAAGGGCTTTGGGTGGTCAGAAGGTCTTGTGATGGAGGGGTCACGTCAGGTGAGGGTCACCCCCTCCCCAACGTCAGGTGAGGCAATCCCCCCAACCAGCACTTCACCTCCCAATGACCCTCACCTGACGTGAAGACCCATCACAAGACCCTCACCTAATGTGACCCACACTTGACCCATCATAAGATCCATCACAAGACCCTCACCTGACGTGACCCTCCTGTCACAAGACCTAATAACCACACAAGCTCAGAGAATGAATCTCCACCCTCAATAGATAGAATCTTGACAAATTGAACCCTCGTTGCTTTCAACCCAACACATATACCCTGGGAGATTCTAGAGAGCGGCTAGCCTAACTCTCTTCCTCTGTCTCCTCCCCAGCTCTGGGCTGGTCTGCCTCTTGTCTTGGCCCCCCCCCCCCACTTCTTGGAATGTGCTCCCTTCTTTCTGGAAACTGCTGCTTCACTGTAATCCCATCTCCCCCTCTGTAGGCAGCATCCCTCACATCTTTTTAGTTTTCCATTCCAATCTTGCTTTCAAACTTTAGTTTGTTAAGAAGTATATTTATACATCTAGCAGTCAACTGGAGATCGTAAAAGGGGGGACCTGTTCTAGGCAAGGGCAAAGGTAGAGACCAGGGGTGAAATCCAGCAGGTTCTGGAGAACCGGTAGCGGAAATTTTGAGTAGTTCGGAGAACCGGCAAATACCACCTCTGGCTGGCCCCAGAGTGAGGTGGGAATGGAGATTTTGCAATATCCTTCCCCCAGGAGTGGGGAGGGAATGGGGATTTTGCAGTATCCTTCCCCTGCCACACCCACCAAGCCACGCCCACCAAGCCACACCACACCCACCAAGCCACGCCCACAGAACCGGTAGTAAAAAAAAAATGGATTTCACTATTGGTAGAGACAGATAGTTGGGCTTCTAGGTAGAGTACCTCTTCTGTAGGCAAAAAGTCTCTGGTACAGTACCTAGTGTGTCCATTAAATTATACTGAGTAGAGAAGTAATCTTAAAAAAAAACCCTATGTTTAATTGTTTGGGAGGATTATCCTAATTGGGTTTAAGCACAGTCAATAAAAAATTAAAAAATTAAAAAAAAAATTGAACTGAAAATGTTCATATGCATTCAAAGAGTGTAAGTAAAGATTTTAGGTAAGCAACACAGCATCATTAAGAAAAGAGTTGTGAGAAACAAAGTAAGCACAAGGTGTGCAAGGACAACAGTAGGTCAAAACCTAATTTGTGGTCCAGCCTGTTATATGTGGACAGTATATCTGTGCATAACATATACAGATATATGTATATCTCTACTGTGTGGTGCTCTTTACACCACACATATACAGTATATGCATTCACACATACATACTGACATATATATTCATTTGTCATTGTTTTCAGATGATACTCCTGAAACCTGCATCTATTCGAATTGGTCTCCCTGGTCAGCCTGTAGCTCTTCCACATGTGAAAAGGGCAAGCGGATGAGGCAGAGAATGCTCAAAGCCCAGCTTGACCTCAGTGTGCCTTGTCCAGAAACTCAGGACTTCCAGCCTTGTATGGGCCCAGGCTGTAGTGATGAAGGTAGGTGAGAAGACCCTGGAACTGAGAGTCAACATTTTGTTGATCAAATGTAAGTGAGGTTTGGGAATAGATGGAAACTATCCATTGTTGCTTTTTTAGATGGCTCTACATGCATGATGTCTGAGTGGATAACGTGGTCCCCTTGTAGTGTATCTTGTGGCATGGGAATGCGATCGAGAGAGCGATATGTGAAGCAGTTCCCGGATGATGGCTCCATGTGCAAAGTGCCTACAGAAGAAACGGAGAAATGCATTGTAAATGAAGAATGTTGTAAGTATTTGATGCACCTTGCCACACTTAATCAGCCTAAAAGCAAAATGTGAATCCTCTGTTAAATAAGTGCCACCAGACTGATCTTTGGCTAATATATTATGGACAGCTCCTAGCAGTTGCCTGGTAACCGAATGGGGAGAGTGGGATGAATGCAGTGCCAGCTGTGGGATGGGAATGAAGAAGAGACACAGAATGATCAAGATGACCCCGGCAGATGGATCCATGTGCAAAGCAGAAACCACAGAAGCTGAGAAATGCATGAATCCCGAATGCCGTAAGTAACTCTGGTCAACCGAGCAACTAGCTAAAAAGGGGGTATGTTAACTGCCTTGTGTACACATTGTGTATTTATGTAAAAAACAACAACAATGCTATGTGCAAAGGACACATGCAGCAAGTAACACAGTTCATCATTTGTATATTTTCTAATAGGCTTCTTCAAAATGTAGACTTCTAAAACTTTTCCGTGACAAAGTAGCCATTTCATAAGCCCTGCAGTTTTTTAAGACAAGAAGTGAGAAGTGCTTTCCTGTTTTTTTTTTCCAGTTTTATTTAAATATGCTGCTTTTTGTACACATATACACCCTTCTGATCTCTACACCACACATATATGCATTCACATATACACACTCACAAAATGGTTGCAACCTAATTTGCTTTTCTTAGCAGAGTAAATCATAACGTAACATTTTTATACATTATTCTTGTAAATATAATTTGCTGTTGAGGGGAAAAAACATATAATGTCAGAGGTAAATGCCAGTTCTCTCACCATCATTTTCTCTTCTTAAAAACAAGCATCAGGGCCATGAACTCCATCAAGATCATCATGCTGAAGGAAGGAGATTAATTTATGTGTTCCAAGAAGTCCTTCAGTACAAACCTTTTCTCCAAAAGTGTGTATTTAGTCACAGAAAGGAAGAAAATGTTACCTGAAGGGAAGATGAGAAAATTTTAGCAGTAGCAATAGCATTTAGGCTTATATGCCACCCCCATAGCACTTTACAGCACTCTCTGGGTGGTTTACAACATCAGCACATTGCCCCCAACAATATGGGTCCTCATTTTACCTACTTCGGAAGGATGGAAAGATGAGTCAAGCTTGAGCCCTGTCAGGATCGAACTCCAGGATGTGGGCAGAGTTTGCCTGCCATACTGCGTTCTAACTACTGCACCACCAGAGTTCAATCCTGACGGGGCTCAAGATTGACTAATGAATTGCCTGCAATCTGGGGTCAAAGCTTATACTCACTGCAAATTTGGTGGTGGAGGAAGATGCCATTATGAAAGCAGGAGTCTGTGCATGAGGTGCAAATAATGAAAGCAAATGGCTGGAGTAAACAAGCCACTGCCATGTCCCAAAGGTGCTTTTTCAAGAGGCAACTGGATTTTCTGGTTTTTCTTTTAAGACATTTCACTTCTCCAAGAAGCTTCTTCAGCTCTGACTGGATGGTGGGGAATGGAAGGATTTATATTCCTTGCAGACAGCTGGTCATTTGCATTCTTTTAGTGAGTTGTTATACATAGGCCTCTATGTCAAAATTGAACAGCCCTCTCAACAAATGGGGAGGGATATGACATCAACTAACACCAGTCTACAACACAGTCCTTTCAACAGTTCCAAGAAGGCTCCACACCCGTTTGCACCACTCAGGTGACCCTCATGACACAGATAAACCATCAGGTGACCTTAACAACCCACTAAAAGAATGCAAATGACCAGCTGTCTGCAAGAAGTATAAATCCTTCCATTCCTCACCATCCAGTCAGAGATGAGGATGCTTCTTGGATGAGAAGTGAAACGTCTTCAAAGAAAAAACAAGAAAGTCCAGTTGCCTCTTGAAAAAGCACCTTTCGGACAACCATGACCTGGATGACTGAGAATCTCCATAGACATCATGCCACTGCCATCACTTCAAGGAGGAAGGGTGAAATTCCATGCCTGCCTCTCATCATCCACAATGTATACACTGGAGAGTTTCTTTTATCCATGAAGGCTTTCCAAATGGATGAGGTTTCAGGAAAATGAGAGTCTTTGGTGCAGCAGCTAGACAGAAAGGGTTCCTACTATAGCCAATTACAATTGAAGGAGAAAAATACTCCTTCATAATCTGCAGGTGGAAGGAGGATTGGGCTGAGCATTCTGATTAAGCTGAATAAAAAAACACACATTCAATACAGTGAGACTTGCTACAGAATGAACATCTGTGTGTTTCCTTATGCTTGCAGCCCAGCACAAAGGCTTCCATTCACCATTTCCTTATTGAAAACTAAAGGAAAACTCAATCCTTCAAGGATCTGTTTCCTACCTTCCATCATCATTTACAAGGAATAACCGGGACCGAAAAGATCTGTGCCCAGCTTATCGGTAGTCTGCACATTTAATTAGAAACAAGAGCCATTGAATTCAATAGGACTTATTACAGAAGAAGCATAGATTTACGCTTGTTATGCTCAGTTTTCTGCAGTTTTCTTTCTCTGGTTGAATGGGTACTATGTGCAAGAAAGTAATTTGTAAGAGACAGAACGGTCTCTGCGTATATCCTGGTAGGACATCAATTAATTTTAGAAACAGAGAGTCTTATTCTACAGGCAATTAATTTTGATCAATAGACATTAATTCCACACACAGACACCCCCGGGAGTATGTCTTTTAATATATGTGTATGCTTATTCATATACATTTATAAATATACATATTTGATGGGGGAGAAAATAATCTCAGGACTGGTTTCAGTGGGAGGTGACATTTCTATTAACAAGATGAGAAAGATTGTTACATGTGTGCAAATTTTTTTATGTCTAATCTTTCTTGGATGAGAAATATTACCACCATACTCCAAACAGCAATTAACAGTACCTACAGGAGTCATTTAAACCAGGGAAAAGGCTTTATTAATGTCAACCTTTTACCACTGATCCAACCCGGGAGAATACATCAGGAAATCTAATCAGAGATATCCAGCATTGTATGAGATAGAGTGATTTGCAACAAGAATATCTTAGATCAGTCTCTTTTAGGAATAAATTATGAATACTGGAAATAAGGGATGATAGTCTCACTTCGTTGTTAAAGTAGATCTGCCAGCAATCTGCAGCAAAATACAGACTGGAATCATTAGATGCTGGAAGACCAGTACACATTTCAATCCAGTTTCATTTTAGTCATTATCAAATAGCTATCCTTTCCCTTGATGCGGAATGGGAGAACTCGCTGTGGCCAACTCTCTTCTGCCTACTTGTCATGGCCATTTCGCCATGGCCAACTCACCGCGGCCAGTTTGCCGCAAGATAACACACCACAACCAACTCGCCATGGGACAACTCGCCACGGAACAATTCAACAATTCAATTTATTTAAAATAATTTAAAAATTATTTTAATTTTTATCATTCACATTTCACTTTATCCCTCCTTTTGCATCCTTTCTTCAATGATTTTATTCCGCCATTTCTTCAATAGTAGTGTAGCTCTTGTCCCACAGAGAGTTGTCCCATTGGCGAGTTGGCCACGGTGAGTTGTCTAGTGGTGAGTTGGCCACAGCAAGTTGGCTACGGCAAGTTGGCCGAAGCTAATTGGCCAAAGCAAGTTGGCCAGAGCAAGTTGTCCGTAGCAAGTTGTCCTAGATCCTCCCCCCCCAACCTTGATGAGTGGGTAGATGCATCACTTGTTCGCCAGATTGATCATTTGTAGATTTGCTGTTGAAATGGAATGATCTCATCCTCTTTCCCATCCCAACCTGCCCTAGATACCATTCCCTGCCTACTTTCTCCTTGGTCTGAATGGAGCGACTGCAGTGTCACTTGTGGAAAGGGGATGAGGACCAGGCAACGGATGCTAAAATCTGCTGCGGAGCTTGGAGATTGCAATGAAGAACTAGAACAAGTAGAGAAATGCATGCTGCCAGAGTGTCGTAAGTATAGATATCTAGAGTATGAAGATTAATTTTACGGTTGGTTTTATTTATTTCTTCTATTCCACACAACAGACAAGCAGAAATGTGTTACGTACATTACTCTTCCTATACGATAGCCGAGTGTCAACAAGCATGATGCATTGCTTTGTTACTGTAAAGCACCATTTACGCACCAGAAACAAATTCCTAACGTTTTCTCAGGTAGTACATATATAGAAGAAAAAAAATGACCTGTATTTTAAGAAAGTGTTCAAAAGGGCCTTGCCATTGCTAAAATGAGTTATGCCATATTAACATAACTTGGTTATATAGACATTTTTTCTTACCTTCAATGAAGTTTCTATGGAAAACATTCAGGAACATGATAAAAAAAACATCAATTTTAAAGTAGCAATACAAAATGATTAAATTTGTGCCATTCCAGATTGTAAAAGCCTGATGAATAATTGAACGTATTTCACACATATTTTCACAGTAATTTTTATAAAAAGTGTCATCCGTCAATCGTTGGAATCAAGGTTTGCCCCCCCCCCCCATCTCTGGTCCTTTTCCTCTCCAATCTCCTGCATTTTTCCATCCATATCCTTCCTATAAATCTGCTCCAGAGTTAATTTCTGATGGGTGATAATTTCTAATAGGGCGGTGTGAATGTACTGCTGTCAGAGCTTAGTGAGAAGGTGGTCTTGCTAACACATTTTCAGGGTAAGCTTGTATAAAATTAATTCCGTGTCATCATCAACCAAAATGTTCATTTTTTTCTCATAGTGAAATTAAAAAGAAGTAAATTATTCTTCTGCTAAACCAGATTGTTCCGCCTAAGTAAGTTAAGGCTAAGCATCCTATTTTTCATCCTTGTTTCTCTAGCAATTGACTGTGATCTGACAGAATGGTCTCAGTGGTCTGAATGCAATAAGTCTTGTGGGAAAGGCCATATGATCAGGACAAGAATGATCAAAATGGAACCTCAGTTTGGAGGAGCTCCATGCCCAGAAACTGTACAACGTAAAAAATGCCGAATAAGAAAATGCTTGAGAAACCCCAATATTGAGAAAAGGCGCTGGAAAGAATCTCGGGAGAAAAGGAGGAGTGAACAAGTGAAAGAAGACGTAGATGGTGGACAATTCCCAGGTAAGTGTAGTAAAACTCACAGAGCAATCCTTAAATTAAGAAAGTGAGCTGTGCAACAGAGAAGTACATTACTAATTTATATTCTTGTTAGTACATCTTCTTTCAATGATCCTTAACTACTTCCCATGAATCTGAATGTTTTCCGTAAATTCTTGGGTTTAGAACAACTATAGATAACCAAATCAAGGAAATCCTTCCTTCCTTCCTTCCTTCCTTCCTTCCTTCCTTCCTTCCTTCCTTCTTTCCTTCCTTCCTTCCTTCCTCCACACACAAAGAAACGAAAGAAGGAAAGGAAAGGAAAGGAGGAGAGGAGAGGAAAGAAGGAAAGAAGAGGAAAGGAAGAAAGGAAAGGAAAGGAAAGGAAAGGAAAGGAAGAAGAAAGGAAAGGAAAGGAAGGAGAAGGAAGGAGAAAGGGAAGGGAAGGGAAGGGAAGAAGGGAAGAAAAGGAAAACCTGCAATACAAAGGACTCATCTGAGATCCTTAGGTAGGCTGCTTTTAAGTTCCAAAATAATCCATTCACATGATCCAGTATGTGACTATTAGATACTATAATCACAAACAGACCTATGAGCCACATATGGAAATGTTAGATGATTCAGACCAATTAGGACTTTCGGCAAGTACAAACATCATCCCAGTATAACTCTGGAGTAATCTGTAGGATCTCATGGTTTATAGATCTTATCTTTCCATTTTCAAAACAGGTGTAGCAATAGAACTACCACTTGTGAAGAAAAAAGAAATTTAAAGGGATTCAAGCACTAAAGTGATTCTTATGTTGCTTATCTGTTGTTTTTAATTTTAGGTTGTAAAATGAAGCCATGGACTGCTTGGTCAGAATGCACCAAACTGTGTGGGGGTGGAATCCAGGAGAGGTTTATGACCGTCAAGAAGCGTTTCAAAAGCAGTCAGTTCACTAGCTGCAAAGACAAGAAGGAATTAAGAGCCTGCAATGTTCATCCCTGTTAGCCAACCGAAGCCTTTTGGATAATGCACTCCTGAGCTAAATGTAAAAAGTGCCTCTGTGTTTATACAGCTGTGCCAAGGAATTACTTTAATAATACTACAGGTGCATATTGATCTTTAACCATCAGCAATGTAAAAAATGGTATTTATAGCAATCCTTTGACAATATCCATTTTCTTCTTCCTGCAATTGCTTAGACCCCTATTAAATAAATCACCTTATGATTGTTTCCATTAAGAAAGGAAAGCAAACATAAGATGCCCAGACAGTGAAGAGTAAAGAGGAACAATTTTCCATCTGTAAGCCATATGTCAATTAGCCAGTAAGCTGCATTTAAAAATATCTTCCATACTCTCTCACAGTCATATGCTAGGTGATAAGGTACAGTAAAATATCCGCCCTTAACAGGTTCTCCTTGCGTGCAACATAGCTAGGCAAATACATTTCAGAAGCTTGAGGGGAAATTGTGGACTTTTACAGAGTTAACCAGTGTAAATAAAAAATATAAATACTCACAAAAGATGTGAATCTACCCAGCTCTAGAGTAGCTGATCTTATTCTATCCACCAAGTCCAGGAAGAACTAAGGAGCATTTTATTTTGTTTGCTTCAGAATTTACTTTTGCTTCTTTGTCACACAACTTAATTTGGCTTCTATTCCTCTTACATAAATGTCACTGCATTCGTCATGTTTTTGCTTTATTTTTCTACTCTGTAACTCAGTGGTCATAGTGAACAAAGCATGTGCAGAAAATAGCTGCTTTGTGGGAACATGGTGTTACTAATTTCCAAGCATGCACACCCCTACTCACAAAGAGCAAAGGAAAAAGCATAGCTATTTGAAAAATGTCATGAAGTTGAAGGATTAGATAAATGCCAGTACCACTGACAGGTTCCTTAGGGACATCTTAGGAATGGAGATGAAAGCTCCTATATTTGTATTATAAAATATTATTACAGGCTTATAGCGTGAACTTTTAGATTTCAACTTCCATAATCCCTAGTCAACACAGATGGTTGAAAAGACCGCCATCAAAAAAAATCAGATTGTCTGTCTGCAATTTAACACGTAACTATATGACATGTCTTGCAAATGAAAAACAAGATGGCTTAAATTAATAAATGCCAAATGCCAATACACATTAGATCCCAAAACAGAATTTTATCCCAGATCCCAAAATTTTAACTTAAAAGCATGAAGCCTGATCATGTTAAGCAGGAATTGGTTCAATATATTTACAAAATTAACTGGCTTGGCCTTTTTAGATAGCAGAAATCCTTAGCACCTTAGGGGCACAAGGGTGGCCGTGGGGAAGGGTTTTTAGTTTCCAAAGATTAGCAATGTTCTTTTCCCCCAAAGATTTATGTACAGGTACATATACTTTCATTTACCACTTCCATATGACCACACAATCTTCCTTTTTATGAAGTTTCCAAAGTTCCTCCATCTAAATCTAGATAAGGCTATGGCTCAATTAGCTTGCTAGAAATGTACCCTCATAAATTATATTACAATTATTGTACTTTTTCATTCTGAACAGCCAGTCATTTTTAATGTAACTCACCCAAAAACACTGGAGTCCAAGGCACAGAGTGAACATAGGAGTTCTATAGGTCCAGCATATGGGCACGTATAGAGCAGAAACATCTCGAAACAGCAAACATTTTCCAAGTTGCTATCAGTCTTGGGATCCCCGGTCTTCAGATATTAAAAGTTCTGTTGTTTTATGATGATAAATTAGTCATCCATCCAATCAAAATATGCATGAAATGTGTACGCTCCTGATGAATTTAACTGCAACAAACAGTTCCTTTTATGCTGTGATGTATTAAATATTGGTGACTGTCTTAGAAGAGTGTTGGCTCCAGTGAACTAAGTACAAACACTGCGTCTGATTTCAGAGGAATTCAAAATTGGTATTTCACTGGGGGCAATATTTGACTGACAGAATAGTTGCACAGTTGCCTTTAATTTCTTTAATGTCTAATAGTATTATGAATGGTTGGCTAACTTTTCAAAGGATTGCTATCAGAAAGCATGACAAAGCTTGCAGATGAATATAATTTCCATCTTATATCAGTAGTTGTCCCAGTTCATACTGAAAAAAAAGAAAATATTCTAATTTGTTTCAAAGGGATTTTTGTCCTGAAGCTTGTGACTCTTCACAGCATAATACATAAAAAGTATCAGAAGAAAACGAAGGGGAAAAAACCAGAAGAAATCTAATCCATTTAAAGTTATTCCATTCTTTTAATTATGGACTTTAAGATTACCTTGTACCACTGAATTTAGAAGAATTTAATTATATCTAATGTATTGAAACCCTTAAGATTTCTTTGTTAAGAAACGAACTCATTGTGATATGGAATACATATTTCTGAATTGCTACAAAGCTTGTAGTATAATGTTGGCTCCATATCAACCAACTAAAATATATGGAGGGTTGTTGTTGTTTTTTACAATAATTCATGTCTCTTGCACACTTGAGAACCAAAACGCAGGTATACAGTAGCTATAAGAATTTTATACACCTCACTGACCATTTATTAACATTGGTATATCTTCTTGTTCCTCTTTGTTGTTGTTTTTAAAAATAATAATCTGTAGAAACTTTACAAGCAATGAACAGAAATGCTGGGGGGATTATATGTACAATAGGTTTTAATAAAAGCTACTTGGTTTTTTTAAAAAAAAATTCAGAAAAGACCCTCTTTTATTTTAAGTTTTCTTGTTATTTTGGGTTCGCAATGAAATTTTTGAGAAAACTGTTATGGATATATTTCCTACCAAAGTCTTGTGTAGATGTTTTGTATGTAGTTGTCTGGCTAACACATTATTATTTTGGAATAAAGACATCTTTACTATGAAAACAAAAACACACATGTACTTTAGTTTAATAGTACAGCATCAGATTAGAAGTGACTGCCAAAACTCTCTGAAAATACATGTCTTCAGGTCTCAGCCAACTCTTCCTGAAATATGTTAGCACTGTGCAACATTGAGATATGAATCTTAAATAGGATCTTGACAGACTTGAACATTGGGTGCTTTCTAACAAAATGAAATTCAATGCTGAAAAAAGTAAGGTTCTACAGTTAGGCAAGAAAAACAAAATGCACAGGCACAGTATATGTGGTACCTGGCTCAACAGTAGTAATAGTAGTGAGACGGATCTTGGAGTAGTAATAGTAGTGAGCAGGGGTGGGTTCCAAATTTTTTTACTACCACTCTGTGGGCGTGGCTTAATTTTGTGGGAGTGGCTTGATGGCCATGTGACCGGGTAGGAGTGGCTTGATGGCCATGTGACTGGGTGGGAGTGGCTTGGAGGTCGTGTGACCGGGTGGGAGTGGCCAACTTGTAAAATGTGGTGAAAAAGTGACTTATGACCATTTTTCACACTTAACAACCGACGGTCGTTAAGTGTGAAAAATGGTCACTTTTTTTTTTCACCACATTTTACAAGTTGGCCACTCCCACCCAGTCACACGACCGCCAAGCCACGCCCACCCAGTCACATGGCCCTCAAGCCACTCCCACCCAGTCACATGGCCCTCAAGCCACTCCCACAAAACTAAGCCACGCCCACAGAGTGGTAGTAAAAAAAATTGGAACCCACCCCTGTACCGATTCTCCAGAACCTGCTGGATTGCACCCCTGGTGCCATC
>QLTV01000972.1:7990578-8002075 GCA_003457575.1 Thermophis baileyi | reverse complement strand
CTCCCTCCCTCCCTCTCTCTCTCTCTCTCTCTCTCTCTGCCACTGATAACAATATAATAACAGTAGCAGCATCCCAAAGTGCCAGGTTATACAAAATGAGGCCAAAACTTGTCTTCAGAGTTAATAAGGTTGATACAAGGCAGTGGTGGGATTCAAAATTTCTTACTACCAGTTCTGTGGGCGTGGCATGGCTTGGTGGGCATGGCAGGGGAAGGATACTGCAAAATCTCCATTTCCTCCCGATCAGCTGGGACTCGGGAGGCAGAGAATAGATGGGGGTGGGGCCAGTCAGAGGTGGTATTTACCGGTTCTCCAAACTACTCAAAATTTCTGCTACCAGTTCTCTGAACTACTCAAAATTTCCACTACCGGTTCTCCAGAACTGGTCAGAACCTGCTGAAACCCACCTCTGATACAAGGTATCAAAGATATTGCAGAATCTGTAATAGCTTTGTGAGGAGGAGGAGGAGGAGGAGGAGGAGGAGGAGGAGGAGGAGGAGGAGGAGGAGGAGGAGGAGGAGGAGGAGGAGGAGGAGGAGGAGGAGGAGGAGGATAGTCTTCTAACTTAGGCTATGTCATGCTAAAAAGATTCATATGATACTTGTAACTAAAAGGAGAGGAGAACAAAAGGATTTTCAGGACTTATGTAAAAACTGAGAGGAAAGGTTCATATCTTTTTGAAGCGTGTTCAATAAGGACTGAAATCAATCCCAAATATGGTCTCCAAAACCTTTGGAACTGATCTTTCAAATAATCTTGCTTTAATGGTCAACACCATTAAAAAGACACAATTCAAGGTGTTGGTTATTACCTTTAAAGCCCTATATGGCTCAGGGCCAGGTTATCTTCGAGACCGCCTTCTGCCACATAGCTCCCAGCGACCGGTAAGATCCCACAGGGTTGGGCTCCTCTGGGTCCCGTCAGCTAAACAGTGCCGGCTGGCGGGCCCGCGGGGGAGGGCCTTCTCTGTGGCTGCCCCGGCCCTCTGGAACCAGTTACCTCCTGAGATCTGGACTACTCCCACCCTGTTGGCCTTCCGGAAAGCAGTGAAGACTGTTCCGGCAGGCTTGGGGCCGTTGATCTCACCTCTGTAATTTGGCGAGATCCAGCCATGAAAAGGTGTGTATGGGTTTTTAACTGTTTTTAACTGTTTTTTATTATGTATCTTTTTAATAAGCTTTCTATATTTTAATAAGTTTTTTATATTTGCTGTAAGTCGCCCAGAGTCCCTTGGGAGTTGGGCGGCATAGAAATGCAAATAAAAGTAAAGTAAAGTAAAAGTAAAAAGATGACTTCTAGAATCTTTTGTAAGAGACA
Organism: Thermophis baileyi; assembly: GCA_003457575.1. Lineage (NCBI taxonomy): Eukaryota > Metazoa > Chordata > Lepidosauria > Squamata > Dipsadidae > Thermophis > Thermophis baileyi. Next base: position 8,000,758 of record QLTV01000972.1, on the reverse strand, counting down.
AAAACCCAGCAGTCTGAACAGTCGGATGACATCAGTCTATTAACTAATAGTAAAGAAGATTTAAGAGAGCTAATGTTGAAAGTAAAAAAAACAAAGAAAGTGAAAAAAATGTTAAAAATTAAGATGAAGGTAGTATCAACTGGCACACTTAATAAAGTGACAGTTACAAGCAAAGAAGCAAAACCGGTCAATAATGTTGTTGTTGCTTTTCACCAAAGAGATTAATCTAGGGCAGTGGTTCTCAACCTTTCTAATGCCGCGACCCCCACACGACCCCCCCGCCGCCGCGACCCCCTCCCCACGCAGGATGAGGTGACAAAGGGGGCGTGGCACCAGGGGTGAAATGCTCCCGGTTCGGGCTTGCCTGCGGGTCGCTGGACAGCTGTAGCGATGGAAGCGGGAGACTTCACCTGGACACCACCATTTGGGTTCTTTTACCCTCTGCGCATGCGCAAAGCGTTCTGTGCATGCGCAGAGGGTAAAAGAACCCAAATGGCGGCATCCGGGCGGGTGGGCGAAATCTCCCGCTTCTGTTGCTACCAGCTGTCCGGCGACCCGCAGGCATGGCCGAACTGGGAGCATTTCACCCCTGCATTGACGGTGGCACCAAGATGGCGGCCTAACGCGTGTGGCGACCCCTGTGAAATGGTCGTTCAACCCCCAAAGAGGTCGCGACCCACAGGTTGAGAACTGCTGATCTAGGGTAAGGAGATTTCTATGACAACAAAGATCACAATAGCCAGTGTCTTTACACTGATGCTCTACAGGCTGTAAAAATGTGACTTGAGAAAGAGTAAAAAAGAGAAGACAGACATTTTTGCTTTATAAATATGGACATGGTTATTAAAAGTACCAGAGAATACAGGAATAACTAATAAATCAACCCTGGGTCAAATAAAAGCTGATGGCTCCATTGAGGTAATGATCAGCAAGCAAAGAAACTCTCCTTCTTTAGACATTAGTATGAACTTAGGATAGACTGCAAAAATGATAATATTTGACAGGTTTGATGGAAATAAAGACAACAAATAAAATGAAGTCAGGGAATCAAAGAAAATTATAGCATTGACCTTGAAAGAGCTATACAAAATTACTGGATAAAGATCAAGAAGAAAAGCATTTGTTCTGCAGTCAAGCCCAGCTTGATGTCATGCCACCAACTAATCACCATCTTAAATTGGACTCTGTGCAGAATAGAAATGACTTGTTCCAAATGTGTAGCCCCAGCAAGCTTCATTGTACTCACATTCTAGACTACCTGACATTTCTGAACTCTCCCTGAAGGCATGTAAGTGCATTAAAAAAAAATAATGGACTGTTTGTGGCACCAGAATCACAGTCCAATATATCCAACTATTTTTTTCTTGGGTTTTTCCCCCCTTCCTGCTGAATGGGAGGAGCTGTTCCCCCTCCTCTCTCCATAGCTCTTGAGCTCCAAACTTTGATTGTGGGTTTAGTGACATTAAAAGGGGGCTTAAAAGAAACAATTGTCCCCTAAATTTAACCTGACTAAGACTAACATGAACATTTGATTATGATATATTCACACAATTCGCAACTCATCACATTCCTTTCTTTTCCATAAATGTCCTCTCTTTCTTTGGTTCTTATGGACAGCCTACATAGTAGCCAGTTTCTGTATAAAATACTCCTATGAGAAGCCAAATTGCAATATCTATCAACTGAACATGCCCTATGCTTGTTCTACTACTGTGATTTTTTTAAATTTAATTTTAAATAAATAAAGGCTTTGCATAACCATGCCCTTTTTAAAATGCAAGGCTGAAACAGTAGCTCTCGCTGTGCATTTCCTTGGGAGTTGGCAAAGTGTGTTGAGTTCCATTATTAATGGCGTATGCTTTAAATCATCCAACCTGTATAGGACAGTTAAATTAACAATTAGCCCTCACAGAAAGAGATCAGGTCAGATCAATTCAAAAAATCAAAACTCTTTGATCACTTCCATTATCTCTATGAAGCAATCTGGAACAAGCCAACTGGCAGATTGTGCCCTTTGCATCCAAGCAAAGGTTTCCTGCTTTTTGATTAATGGTTGAGTGGCTCACCTTCTGTACTCTGACAAATTGCATTTGAGCAACAGTTGCTGGAGGATGGGGGAGGGGGTTATGGGAGCAGGCAAACATTTTATATTGCACGATCTAGAACCAATGACGCTTTTCCTTCCCGATAACAGATGCCAGAGGGGAAATGGCAAGTTCAACCACAGTGACTTATTTTCATTATTCAAACTTGTTACGGATCTTATACTCCTAGACTCTTCTGTAGAGCAAGAGATAGTTAGACTTTGAGAGGCATGTTGAGAGCCAAAAAAAAAAAAAGATCCAACCCAGGACCAAAACTAATTTTCATTTAGTTTCAATTGAAAGGGACTTTAGAAGAGGGATAAATGCAGTCCTGCCAGCCCTTGGAGGAAACCAGACAGGAAACATAAAGTGGAACTAATTCTACTTTATTGTAAGGATATATTAGCAGATTCTTGCAAGACTCAAAGTACAAATCTCTCACCTCCATTTTTAACTGCCTGATCAATTAGTGTGGGTCCTTCCTAGGTTTTTTCTTCTGCCTGTTAAGCTACAGGCTCTCCCTTCTCTTGCATGATTGTTTCCTAGGCAGCATCTCTTCCCCTTATCCCTCAAGATCATTCTCACATACCATTACAATCCCAAAATTCAAATTCTGCTTCCATGTGGTAAAAACTGAATCTCAGAAACATCAAGCCAAATGTATCCCAAAGGTGCTTTTCCAAAAGGCTTCTGGACTTTCTTGTTTTTTTCCATAAAAATGTTTTGCTTCTCATCCGAGAAGCTTCTTCAGTTCTGGATGATTGAGAATCTCCATAGACATCAAGCCAAACACTGACTAGTAGTTGTGACACACACCTCAGTAATCAAGAGCATGTTTCTCCAGTTTCTATGGTCCTTCCAAGGATCATTCCATGTACAGTGGTGTGAAGAAATTAACAAGATATAAAGAATGGTTTAGCCACTGGAAAAAATTTGCAATTTGTAATGGTTATTAGAATCTTCGCCACCATTATTAAGTGGAGGTAATTCTTAGCATCTTGCCTGAGAATCGTAACTGCTAATTGCCTTCATGAATATGGAATTAAACACTTGCCTAGAACAGAAAAGTCACATATTCTTAAAGATTATTAGATAAGGAGCAAAGCTAAATAGGATCCCATCAGTACCACTCTATTCTCAGAAGAAATAGAGAGTAATAGACAAATATCAAGAGTGGTACTTATGCTAATCTATTTGGACAAAAAAAAAAAAGATTTTTAGCACATTAATCACAAACAGATACTCTGTTATATCAAAGCTTCTGTGTTCCACACTATAGCTTCCCACTGAGCTTAGTTGACAATTTATATGTTGCCGATGTTTGTGAGGACAAATTCAGTCATTTCCCTTCTGATCCTTCTAGAGACATTATTTTTTGAAACTTGTCAAGCCAGGATGTTTTATGTACAAAACGGTTGTAACAAAATATGAGAATAACAGAGTTGAAAAGGACCTTGGAGGTCTTCTAGTCCAACCCTCTGCTCAAGCAGGAGACCCTATGCCATTTCAGACAAATGGTTGTTCAATCTCTTCTTAAAAATCTCTAGTGATGGAGCACCCACAACTTCTGGAGGCAAGTTGTTCCACTGATAAATTGTTCTAACTGACAAGAAATTTCTCCTTTATTTTAGGTTGCTTTTCTCCTTGGTTAGTTTCCATCCATTGCTTCTTGTCCTGCCTTCATGTGCTTTGGAGAATAGGTTGACTCCCCCTTCTTTATGGCAACCTCTTAAATAAAAGTAAGGGGTTATTAATGCAATGTTCAAGGCATGATCCCTATTACTGCAAACTCTATTTTCATTTTCTTGGTCCACAAACCATGTGGTTATTTTAAAAAGATCAAATAAAAAAATCTCACATAGATATTAATCATATTTATTAATACTGGGACAAGAAAAATAATATAGTAGACTGAACAGAATCTCATTTTGAAAAGTATGTATTTGTCTGAACTACACATATTTTCCAACTTTCATTCCTGCCAAATGGAATTCTCTATTCAATAGAAGGATGCATTTCTTCAAATGACAGGAGATTTCTAGCTACATAGGCAACATTTTCCTCATATGAAAGGGAAGATATTTGAGAATATACTGTAGATGTACTGTCCCACTCACCCACCCACCCACCCACCAAGGGGGTTAGGTCGGAGTCTTTATTAAGGCTTCCATGCTTCAATTAGTATTCCCCAGCAATTCCTTTCAAGGCAAGAATCATGATGGCTGAAGAACGCACAGCAAGGAAACGGATACGTTGTTCCGAGTAGTGTTTCCTTTCCATTTCTGAGCTATATAGCTGCTTCCTGGTGCAGCCTATCAAGAGGGGCGAGGCTGCCACCTTGCAAGTAGCCTGGCTGACCTTCATTGTGCCTGCCTTCTCTCAGCCCTACGGATTGAGATGAGGGGGTTCCATCTCCACTGATCAGCTACAGCTGTGTGCCCTCTCCACCCGAAGCCTCTGGGCTTCCCAGTTGCAGCTGTGCCTCTCCTGTCACTAGCTCAGCTGGCTTCTTGTCTTGTCTCTCCCCTGGGCTTGGCCCCTCCACTCCTGGCTTGTAGCCCTTGCCTGCCTCTCCCCCGGACGTGCCCGGGACCAGCTCATCCTCCTCCGAACTAGCATCTGGACAGGTGTCTGGGGAAGCATCCAGGGAAGTCCTCACAATAGGCAAATTTTATAAGAAGTATCTACCTTAATTAGAATAAGATGAGACAGTGAATAGTTGCTAGAGTAGGGTATAATTTAAAAATGTATTTTTGAAGAATAATGAGGTATGAACATATTTCTGAGCTCATTTCCTGGGTCATGTTTGTGACAATCATACTTGCAGCATCATGTACTATTGTTCCAGGGTTTCTGGCTGTTGGAACTTTATTTCTCATTAGGCAGCAGCAAAAAGACATAGGAGAAAATGTCCTCAGCTAAAGCAGGGTAAATTAAGCTTCCACGTTTCTCAGAATTCCTGCTGCCATTATAAATGTTTTCTCTCATGTATCCAGAAAGCTGCTAATTTTTTTTTTTTAGCAAACTTCTAGTCCCCTCCATGGAAGCATGTTGGGCATCTCTTCAACAGGAGCAGATCTATTGATCTTTATACTTGCTAAACCTAAATATATTCCATAGTGAGGGGCACAACCAAATATTTAAATAAAAAAAAGGAAGAATTTTCAAATAAGTTCCATTACCAGACTAGGTAACATCATCAGTGTGAGTGATAGTCAGCCATCAACAGATATGTATAAAAAAACCACAATTACACACCTTTCAAAAGAGACAATAAAAAAGCTTAGAAGGAAACAAAAAGACCAGAATATATCCTTCCCAGCAGCTAGGTAAGTAGGGATTAACACTAGGCAAACAGTGAAGTAGAAAACAGTACCCTAACCCAGGAAGTACCATGGAAAAAGTCATACCCCCCACTAACACTGATATGGCAAGCTACTATATGTAAACAAGAAGCAAACCCCACACTCACTTGTACTGATGATGTTACCTAGTCAGGTAAGGAAACATTGGCAAGCAAATATCCACGCTCAGAGAGCACCAAGAACTCCACAATAGGGCAATAGCTGAGACCTTTTTCTGTGCATCCTGTTATTTCCATGTACTTAGGGATACACGGATGGGATCTATAAAAATCACCTCCCATTTCCAATCACAGAAAGGGTCCACTGGCACAGAGCACTGAACACAAACCATGTTGTTTCAGCCTTGTGTAATAGAGAAAATCAAGAATTCACAAATGTTTTTATTGTTGTAGATAGAATAAAAGAACATTGTGTTTCAGAATAACAGAAAGCATGACAGAGGTTCTCTCTACCCGATCTTATATTAATGAAAATCAAGGCAGGAAGATTTCAAGTTTCTTTCTCACACTTTCTTCTTCCTCAGAACTGAGTAACTTCTGAAGATCCTCCTTTAATGCTTCACTCATGCCTTCACAAAATTAGCATAAAGCTGACTATTATAATAGTTGAATACAGCCAACCTTATGACATTTAGGTAAACAATTGGCCAAAAAAAGCCCTTTTCATATCTGTTGTTGTTTTGTTGTTCGTTTGTTTTTAAATATATATATAATGGTTTGATTTGATTTAAGTATAGTCAACAAGAAGACCTGTCCATTGCCATGATATCTCTTCTCCCTTTTAAAATTGGTTTATTCCTTTTTTTTTCTCTACAGTGTATTTATTTGGGATTTAATTTTCTGAGTTAAAATTGTATTTCTTCGTTGCTGTGTAGTCAGTATCAGGGGAAGCTGAAGTTGTTCTTTTGCTAAATTCATGTTTAACATCTCCCCTCTAGCTTCAACAAATGCACTCTAGGGGTGTATCTACTCTATTGTGTTCCAAAAAGACATTGAGAAACAATAATGTACAGTGTTTCCCCCTGCAACATTGCTGTGAGCCCATTATTCCACATGGAAATACATAGAAATAGATTGCACAGAAAAGCTTTGTTTTACGTTAATTGTTCCTGGTATGGTATTTTTATGAAAAGAAAATACAAAACATGGATTCTTTATCTAAATTTTAATAGCCTTTATATGTTTTAGAATATGGATTATAACCAGTAAGGGGAAAAAATCCATGCCTTGTGTCTAGTTCATTGGCCAACTTGGACTCAATGAGCAAGTCAAAGGGTACATTTTTTTCAGATATTTTAGTCATATTTAATGAACACATGAAAAATTCAGCAGGAGTCACTCCGGTTAACCATCCCCCAGCTATGATGTAATGGGTCCCTCTACACTTTTCCCTTCATATCAGATGCAAATTCCTCGCATTAGCAGGTATGTTCAATTTATGAATCCTATACTAATTAGAATGAACTCCCACAGTGACTCTGAAAACATGCTGCTAACTAAAAGTTGCTCTTAACTCCATATTCCTAGCTAGCTTTATATTAAAACCTGAGTACAAATACAACGTTAGGATTGACAGTTGGAAGGTGGGGGAGGATAACAGGACCAGAACAACACGACTGAATTACAGATGATGTTCCTTATTTTGTAAGGTATTTTCTCCTACAATCAGGCTATTATAACTCATGAAAGAACTACCTTAATTTTATGTTTTGCTATCTTTTTCTGAAAAAAAATATTCTGAAATGTGTCAAAGAAATTGACATTTTTATTAAAGCTCACCCTTGATGTTGAGGCCTGGCTCTTTCTCTCTCTTTCTTGCTGCATTTTTGTCCACACATAATAATGGATCGAAATTATGGGCATGAGAAAAGACTATGAATTCATCAAAGTCCTTTCAAAAAGAGTTGTAGAGAAGATTATAACCTATTTTGATACTGTAACCATATTTAAGAGGAAGAAATATGTCTCCATTGCTTCCACGGGTCCAAAGTGTGGTTAGGGCCATTATCATCTAACATACATTGTGTAATTTTCAGCAATCTTGTAGTACCTTGTCAGAGCTGATTTTCTATGTGATGGGTTTCTGTATTAGGTGAACTGTAGAAATCAATCGATCTTACACACCACACAGCTGAATTTTGTAAATCCATCACTGCAATAATACAATGCAAAGCAACATTACACATCTTTATTTGCACTGAGGGCTGAAGGAAGTTATTATGAAATAGGATATTTTAGAGATTACTACAATAGAGAATTTCCAACCAAGAAAGGTTACAGATTGGTGGAGGATATCTACTGGTTCTAATGACTGTCTTTTTATCTCTATTTTGCTGCTTAAATGATTCTGATATTTAACCTATTGATAGTTATCCTGAGCCATTTTAAAAGAAAAATAGGACATGTTCCTTTCAAATAAATAATCAGGAGACATTCAGGTAGGAATGATGCAGAGTAGAAGTTCTCCTACAGTAAAGATCTATCGTAAAAACAAAAACTTCTTTCATTCACACCTTGACAGCTAGCATTGACAATAGGACATTTCTGAATGATCTCATTTCAACCCAAAACAAGAGATGAGAGATATATGTAGTATTTTAACTCATTCCATTCTAACATTTCTTTTGGGCCATTTAACTTTTTAAATTTAGAATGCCCAAGAAATGTATGATTTATGGATCAAAAATGAAGTCACCAGATCCATAAATCTCAACCTACAGGTTGACCAGAATGCAGTCATCCCTTCAATTTTCTTGTTCTTCAAATTTATTGACACTGTATTCAACCTACAAAGGTACAAAATTGCTTATTAAAATGTGGGGACAGTATGCATTTAGAAGTTCATATTTGAAGACACATACATTTAAAAAGATATATTTTCTGAACTATGTATTTTTAAATTGTATTCATTTATTTACTACAAGCTTTGTGATTGTTTTCAACAAAGAAAATGTAGGCTATACATGCCACAAATAATTGAATTAAATGTGTTCTTGAAAAAAAAATCCTTTTCAGATGTTGAACTGACATGGTTTGAAATAAGGGTATCCACAGAGAGCATCCAAAAACCTTTGTGACTACATGACCAAAGCCCGATCCAGTCCTTTTTATTATGCAATGCAACACATGTTTTTTTTTAAAAAATGATTGTGCATTTATAACCATCATTTTGACTTTTCACGCACACATAAACACACATAGATATTCACCCCATAGATGACCCTGGATCAGAACTATTTCTGTCCATCCCTACCCAAAGCACAGGTCTCTCCTGTTCTTATTCTCACTGCAGCTTCAGAGAAAACTACATTGTGAAATTCCTCATAAGAACAGAAATTAAGACTGTTTAAAATGATGGGTTTATGGGGGGGGGGTTGTAAAGCGTTAAAACCCAGAACCAAAAAGAACTGAAACAGCAAACAAATGGTCCGATTTGCTTGATCTGGGAATCACCAAGGTTGATGCCAGCCAAATTGTGCATCCTGCAATTGTATACCACCAAAGGATCCATTTATTCCAGGGGTGGGTTCCAACTTACCTCACTGCTGGTTTTCTCCCTCCCGCGCCGCATGGGCATGCCTCGTGGGCGCGCGCGTTCTTTGCACGCGCGCGCATGCGCAGTAACAAAAAATCTGGGGGAAAAAACAAAGCCAAAAAAAGGTGGCGACCGCATGCACAGTCGGCTTCTGCGCATGCTCAGAAGGGGGGGGGAATCAAAAAAATTTCAAAAAAAAATTAAAAAAAATTCAAAAAAAAAAGATGGCGGCCCCCACGGACCGGCACCGATCAATCCGGTTCGGTGATGTCATCGTGACATCACCAGTGGGCCGCTACCAGTTTGGGAGAACCGGTCCAAACTGGGAGGAACCCACCCCTGATTTATTCTCTTAAAATGTGCTTGATGGAATGTCCCACTTTGCATCAATGTGTAAGGAACTGTAATCATAAACATGGAATAATGCTTCTTGCAGTTTTCAGGAACAGATCATTATTTTCCCACTGAGCTGAAAAATGTAACAATAACTTTCTAATGTCCTAGAAGAGCAATCTGATAAGCAGATTAGTTTTCAGAAATGTATTCGTTTAGAAGCTAAATTGCTCTTTTATTTATTTCAGCTCTCTCTCCCAGAGAGATTTTAAAAAAAAATCAGTGAGTGCACTTCGTGAACTAATAGCTCTGGCTTTGTGGAATACATCAACCATTATGGGGAGGACTATAAATAATATTTCCCTGTAAAATCAAAGTGAGAAACTTGGCTGGGTGATGGTTCCTTTTGCAAACAGTCCACCTTCAATGGTACATGTACTAAAATCACAAATTCCCTAATCTAAGAAAGCAATGGAATTAATATGTTTGCTTGCATTTTTTGTATAATTCATGTTTGATTGTTTTTAAAATGTGAGAAAATGATCAGAAATTCTGTGGCTTAAGAAATAAAGGGAGACTAGTATAGATCTATTTCAAGCTATTTAGCTCTCATCGGCTAGCCATACCCTTCTGGGATTCGAACCTGGGCTGCTTGCATGTTAGGCAGTTGCTTTAACCTCTATGCCACAAGTTCTCCTCTCTGTATCAGCTGAACCAGCTGATTAAATGTTAAACCAGGGATTAAATGTTTTTTCTTTGTCAAATCACCTGGTATACCCCCAAAAAATAGTTTGTCATGAAAGTGACTGTATACACACACACACACACACACACACACACAGAGAGAGAGAGAGAGAGAGAGAG
>QLTV01000972.1:7958290-7975749 GCA_003457575.1 Thermophis baileyi | reverse complement strand
ATATACATATACATATACATATACATATACATATACATATACATATACATATACATATACATATACATATACATATACATATACATATACATATACATATACAAATACATATACAAATACATATACATATAAATAAACATATACATATACATATACATATACATATACATATACACATACACATACACATACACATACACATACATATACATATACATATACATATACATATACATATACATATACACATATATATATATATCATAAAAAAGGGTCAGTGGCTTCTGACTATATAGAGTCAGCAAGTACAGGGGCGCTTCACTCCCGCTCTGGAATATGGAGTGAGTCTCCATCCCCTGCCATCACCCTTACCTTCTCAGGCCAGGCGAGGAGTGATTGGGAGGGGAGGGTGAGGAGCGGGGCCAGCCAGTGGTGGGTTCAGACGACAGGAAGCCACAGCAGAGGGACGAAAGAGCCGCATGTGACTCCGGAGCCACGGGTTGCCGACACCCGGCTTAGGCTATGGGAGAGGGCTGAGAAGAACCTGGAAGTGGTTCCAAGTAGGCATTTTCAAGATTGCCCAAAGCACTCACCAAAGCCACTGATTCTGGAAGAGCCTCAGCATTTAAAAAAGGAGATTTCAGGCCAAATGTCTTCAGAACATACTTTAGGCAATCCCACAGCATTTGCTAAAACCACCCAGCCTAGAAATGCTTTGGTTCACCTTTCCTCTCTTTTAGGGAAGACGTTCTTCTTAAGAACTTATCTAAGACAACTCCTCTCGGCCTTTTGGCAAGCTTTAAGGAGAAGCCTGTGAGGATTTGTAAAGTAGACTAGAATGGAAGAACATGATCACTTTACTGACCAAGAAGATCACATTATTTCATATAGTAGGTGAATGGTGGAGGCTTATTAAAGTGAAACACTTATTTAAAATTTTGTTCCATTTTGCTATGAAATTGTTAAGGAACTTCATCAGGAAAAGCTATTGTATTTAACTTCTCTTTATCATTTTCTCATACATTATCCAGTTGGCCACTGTACAAAAATCAGGAGTCAGGATAACTTTTTAGATTACAATAGTCCAGCAGGACACTTCACACATAATCCTGCGGGCTATACCTAATATGAGTCTCATTGCTCAGTTCTTTATTTGACAGCAATAGCACTTAGACTTATATATCACTTCATAGTGCTTTACAGCCCTCTCTAAGCAGTTTACAGAGTCAGCATATTGCCCCCAACAATCTGGGTTCTCATTTTACCCACCTCGGAAGGATGGAAGGCTGAGTCAACCTTGAGCCGGTGAGATTTGAACCGCCGAACTGCAGCTAGCAGTCAGCTGAAGTAGCCTGCAGTGCTGCACTCTAACCACTGCGCCACCTCGGCTCTTGATCAGTCTTCTATTATGATGCGGCTGTATTTATGACTTTTCAGGACTGTTAGCTGATAATTAACCCATCACTAGGTAAACACATGTTCCAAGTCCCCGGAGAAAACACTGGACATGAGCAGAAGCTGGTTGCAGATTATCTTTAAGGAAATTCCTACAATTTTGACTTTTTTTTCCCAAACAGTATCAGAACTACATTAACATAAATACAAGATACATTTAAAGAAAGAAAAAATATAGACAATATTTTTTAAAATATTTTTATTTATTTATTCCTATTACATTATGAATAAAGACACTGGTACTATACATGTAAAAATTTACTATTTACTAAAGAATATACCAAATTAGAATCTATTTCTGTTAAGGTAAGGCATAAGATCCAACCAAATTTGACAAAATACTTTCCTGCTTCTGAAGTCTCATTACGTTAACTTTATCTATGATTTTGTTTTTTGTTTTCTAAAGTGGCAGTTGAAGAGGCTTTGCTGATTCAAAATATAGTTATTAAATTATCTGGAGTTTTTTGATGTTACACAATTATTATTTTTTGCTGCTAAAATTAAATTAAATAATCAGTTCTTTATTTTTGGTCCTGTAAATAAATTGCAATAAGTCTAACTCTGGAGAGCATTCAATTCTTTGTTTAGTGATGATACTTATCTCAAAAAAAAAAAAAAATTCACCCAAAGGTAAAACCACTACAAATGAAAAAAAAAAAGATTATTTATTTAACAACCTCAATCTAATATGTCAATCTAACAGGACTCCAATGCCATCAATGTATCATTTTTCACCGCAGTTCTTGCACTGAAACTGAAGTGAATCCACTCAGTTTCTATAATTGTTGCCAATCTGTCACCTGTATCAATTTGCCAAGATCAGTATCCTAAACTTCCTTTAACCTGTTATCTCCTATTCTGATTGCAGTAATACATTTTTGAGATTGTTCCTTTTGGTTGTTCTAAAAAAAGAAGGATTAAATTCTTGAAATTAATATAAGACGGTATTGCTGAAGGTCCAATATTTCTATTGCGCAAAAGAGATTTGAATTGTTGCCAAAAAAGCATTGGTAGCTTATCACCTATTTGCTGCTCTATCCAATATTTATTGAGAGGTATACTTTTATTAGAAATATATATTAGTGTATATACATAAGCTTTTAAAATTTGGTAACATGAGTCCCTGAAGAAGTACATTGTGGTTTTTGCTTTTTCACAAGTCTATCTTATTTGCAAGTCAGTGTCCCAAATCCAGAATTAAGAGCATTATAATTTCAGTATATAAAACTATAACATGAGCACAGCCAGTGAGGTTTGTTTGATAAAAATTAGCACAGCGAGTAAATTGGTTATAAGACTTTAAACATTTGAAGCTAAACTACAGGTAGTCCTCGGCTTATAACCACAATTAAGCCCAAAATTTCTGTTGCTTATGAGACATTTGTTAAATGAGTTTTGCTGCATTTTATGACTTTTCTTGCCACAGTTGTTAAGTGAGTCACTGCAAGTGTTAAGTTAGTAACACAGCTGTTAAGTGCATATAGCTTCTGCATTGCCTTTGCTTGTCAGAACATTGCAAAAGGAGATTACATGACCCCAGGACACTGCAACCATCATAAATATGAGTCAGTTGCCAAGTGTCTGAATATTGATCACATAACCACTGGGATGCTGTTAGTGTGAAAAATGGTCACATTTTTCAGTGCTGTTGTAACTTCAAACAGTCACTAAATGAACTGTTGTAAATCGAGGACTGCCTGTACTTAAGCTAAACTTTTGAAATATTTTTATTTCATTTTGTTTTATGAATTAAATCCTAAAAACACTTCTATAATATTGAGCTCAATAGCTCTTATTCCAGTTTTCAGCTTTCAGCAGTTACAGCTCTAGCGTGCTCATTGTTTCTCAGGAAATCACAAAATATCTACAAAAGATATGTTCCTCAGGGGCACTGGTGGATAAACTCCCATCTACTTGAATTATAATCTCTGTTTTCTTATAGCATACATTTTTAGAAAGTGAGTTTCTAATCCCTCTAGAACTCAGAAGATGCACAGGTGTTATTTGGACTACTGTGGTCATATTTTTAGTAGATGAGGTTTTTTTTAAAAAAAAATAACACATCAATTTTAAGGCCCACATTGGTTTTAATCAGTGCCTAAATCCCAAATATTATTTCTGTAGATATCATAAATATTGTGTCTCTGTATAAGAAACAAGTAATGTTAAAAGCATAAATAACAAGTTATAATGGGATGCTTAACACATTTTAATGTTCTGTTCATTTAGCAATAGCAATAGCAATAATACTTAGACTTACTGTATGTACTGCTCCATAGTGCTTTACAACACTCTCTAAGCAGTTTACAGAGTCAGCAGATTGCCCCCACCAATCTGGGTCCTCATTTTACCGACCTCGGAAGGATGGAAGGCTGAGTCAACCTTGAGCTGGACAGGATCGAACCCTGGCAATGAGCTGAATTAGCCTGCAATACTGCATTCTAACCACTGCGCTACTATGGCTTTTACTACCAAAGTGTGCCAAAGAACAGGACTGTATAATAGAGTTGTAACAACCAGTTGCAGAGATTTTGAATCTTTGCTTCCCATGGAAACTGTCAGCGTTGCATTATCTTAGATCCCAAATAGATCTAAGATACCCAAAATATTTTGGCTGCCTTTCCTTCAGATGGAAACAAAATCTAAGCAAGCAACACTGAAGGGTAAAATATTCTTCTGATCAATTTTCAAAATTATACCTTATAAATAGAAGAGTTATCCAGTCATAAACAGCATCTTCCTTTCCCTTTCCCTTCTTTTCATCCTTGAGTCTCCCTCACATGCAAAGCTTGGGGGAAAGCATATTAATTGGAACTGTCTGGGGAAAGAATCTGTTTTGCCTAGGAGCATTGAACACGCTAAGTGGGAGTGGGCAAACATCACAGATGAAATCCTTGACAAGATGCTTCAGAAAGCGGTTAATAATAGTTACAACTTCTCTCGGTATGGCAAGCTTAACATTGTGTGATGGTATGTGGGAATGACAGGACCAAGACTCGCAGCCTAGGCTTATCAGTCTGATAAGAGGCAGCTCAATCCGCAGGTGGGGGATAATGCTGGAAGCATTTCAGAAGGAACCTTTCGTAGTTTTCTGGAGGCTAAAAAGAGAGGAAGGGAGAAATACTATCAGTCTTGCAAGATTCAATTTAATGTAACCTTACAATAAATATAATGCTGATTCTCATGGTTGGGCTTCTCGTTTGGTCTACATTGAAGAGATAACACATTGCTTTGAACTGCCTTCACTTTCTCAGCTTGCTTTATCTGTTTTATGTTAATGGACTATTGCACTTTTCTGCTGGTTGTGACAGCACACATCTCAGCTCTCTGAATACAAACTCAAAGCTGATCAGTTCAATATTCACCTTTGGATCAAATGTAACTTGGAAACTCTGCTTGATTGAGGCATATTGAGGTCTCATGACAAGAAGTGAAGGGTTGACTTAACCTAGTACTGCTCCCCAAATTTACCATATTTAAGAATAGACATTGCAAGATTGGTCAGTCTTGAAGTCACTTGTTTACAACGCCTTATCTAAATTCCTATTCTTGAATGTTGTTAACAGTTTCCCTATCCTGAAGGACCTAAAAACAAGAGAGAAAATTTTATTCTTCATAAGCCAGCCTCAAGTGTAAACCTGGCTGCAAGTGTGCAAATATCCAAAGAGACTCCTGAATAGTTCATCAGTAATGGTGCATCCTCTTTGGGCACAGCTATAAGTAGAAGCACAGTATAAATTAAGATAGTAATTAAAGCACTGATAATACATTCATCTCAATGAATGCAATCTTCCCGATAGGGTCATATTAAAAATAAATGAGAGATCCTTTTCCAGAATGATAGGATAATGTGGGCTGTACATTTAGGAAGCCTAATGATATTATGAGTTCCTCTTTTTGGAATTTCATTATTTTAATCAAGGTGTGCTGAAATAAACTTTCTTCATGACATAATTAGCAATTGGATGGGTTTGATATTAAGCTTGATTAAAAGTAGTCCACTTGGTTTAGATGTTCCTTCAATTCACACACAAACATACCATGCTTCTCTACCTTCCTTAAGGGAGAGGGGAGAATCTGATCAATGCAAAGCTGAACTGAAGAAGCTAAAGTACCCTGGGATTTTAAAATATATTATTATTTATTTCCAGTTTTTGAGGTTCTATCCATGTTGTGCTTTGCCCTGACATATAAAAGCAATTTTTATCAGACAGATAATCTTATATCCAGAGTTCTTGCTTTATCTGAGAAATCTACCTCTTTTTTTATTGCATTAATTGTTTTCTAGATGTTGTTGCTTTATATCATCAGTTGTAATGTTACTGTCTGAGTGATACACAAGCACTAAAAGGCAGGAATATAAACCCCTATATTAATTGTCATGTATCCGAAAGAGAATATAATGTCAATTGGCTTTCTATCGAAGGCTCTTAGGGTATCTGAGTGCCTGGGTATTTGAGGAGCCATCTTACCCCAATGGGACTAGTTTACCCCACTCAGTCCAATGGAAGAGGCCTACTATGGATCCCATCTGCCAAGGAATTCTGGTGAGATTCAAGGAGAAGAGCCTTTTTTGCTGTGGCCCCGGCCCTGTGGAATACTTTACCACTGGAGCTAAGAACTAGTCTCTCACTTTTTTTGCTGTCTGGAAGGATATCGAAACTTGCTAGTTGGCCTGGAGCCCTGAGGGGAGCACTAACCACTGGAGGTGGTTGATGGGCTAAGAAGATCTCATCCCAGTTCCATCCACTTTCTTGTGTCAGGGTTCCAGAAAACATCCCCAACGAAATAAGACTCCGAGGCTTGAAGTTCCTCAAAGATCCAATTTATTAGAGATGTCATGTTGGCACATCTGGGAAAACCCGAATCTGAAAGCTTCCAGGTTTTCCCCACCCAGTTGAAAGTTTACAACCCTGCCCCACACCCACAAGTTCATCACATGGTCCAACCAAATCTTCACATTCAACTGAATACAATCTCCAGGCAGTCCCAAGCAGGTGCAGGCAAATGTCCTTGAATGAGGAATGTTGTTATGACTAAGTTTCTACTGCTCCAACAAAAACCCCCTCCCAATTTCCCAGGTTAAAATGTGTGGCAGTCCAGAAGCAAAAAGAAAAAAATGGCTTCCAAAACTGATACCTTGGTTCTAGTTTTTATATAGCTTTTAAAAATGTAATTATTTTCATATTTATCTTTTTTGCTCTTTGTAAGCCATTTAGAGTCATCTTATCAGGGAAATGGGCAGCGTATAAATTTAATAAATCAATTAAATAAATAATAATTCTGTTGACCAGAATTAACTGGAGGGAGGTGGAAAATTAAACTTGTCATCAAGGGGGAACACCTGCACTTACAAGAAGAAATATCTAAAGGGAAAGACAGAGTCCTAAAGAGAAGTTATATAGTACTGAACACACCAGATAAGAAAACATAAAGAAAGTTTAATTGTCAAGATAATGGAGAAAGAAGATATGAATAAACCTCAAACACTGCCTATGACAACTGTGAAATGCTAAGCTTCGCTATCTGGACTGAGTTTCTGAGATATTGGATATTGGATATTCCTTTCTCCTACTTTATGACGAACTAGGGTTTTCATAAATCTGAGACTAGTTCCCAGAAGTTATTCTAAAGCTTGTCCTTTGATATACAACCACACTGAGAATGCTGCAAGTTTTTAGTGTATGGTTCCCCAATCATAAATCAAAAGCATAGGCAGAAGGTTTTTCACTCTGTTCAAACACACCTGTGGAGGACAAAATTGCCTCTCAATGAGAGCCATTACCAATAAATCTTCAGGCCAGCCATCAGGAATATAAGAGACAAGGTTAGTTTTAGTTCTACTGGTTTCTTTTTTTTAAGATGTTAAGATACCTATGAAACTCTGTCCAAAGAGCCACAAGATACAATCAGACTCCACTTCCAACCCCACTCAAATCTGGAGGGTTTGATGAAAGAGTTGGCAAATGTAATAGAGAAATGGCTGCAGAAATTAAAATATTTAAAATATTACATATTGTGAATAACTTATGAGAATAAGATAAATAAGCAATCAAACCAAGCAGGGAGCTGTTAAAATATTGATCTAAATTACCTAGCAGATTTTGTTCATATTCAGCAGAGTCAAACAAGCTTGTAGCAGTCAAACTTCGAAGGTAAATGTATGAGGAATGTGGTGAGAAGGGAAAACTGAAAGCTACTAGAAAGAAAGGCTATTGCACAATATAAAGTACATACATAATATTATATGCATACAAGAAAAATATTTCCTTTTCTTTTAGCACAGTACGCCTACTACAATTTCACATCCAAGTAATTTCTTATGGTCATTGTAGAATTAAGTTAAGTGCTAGTGTTTAAGTGGTGCTAAACCTGTCTGCGACTGAGAATGCTTGCTTTATGAAAACTGTGAGATTGAAATTTGTTTTAGAAAACTTTATTAATTAAATCTATTATCAAGCTTACTAGAAACACAGGCAGAATAATACTTAAGAAGCAAACATTTGCCTTTTTTGTCTTCAAGTCAGTTTTTAACTCCCAGTGAATGGACTTACCCTTGCAGTTTTCTTGGCAAGGTTTTTCACAAGTGGTTTGCCATTGCCTCTTTCCTGAGGCTAAGAGAAAGGGGCTGGCCTGAGGTCACCCAGCTAGCTTTATGTTCAAGGTGAATCTAGAGATTCCCAGTCTGAAGCCTGGTGCCTTAACCTCTACATCAAACTGGTGCTCTTAGATATACAACTGGAATAATCCAACAAAAGTTTTCTTCAAAATCACCATGGTGGCAGGTAGGATGTAAGATAATAAAGTGGAGCTTCCTGTATATATTCATCCATTCTAAATGAAAGTGCTATTAGGCCTTCCAATTGTTTCTTAGTAAATATGTTAATTAATTAGATGAGCTGGGCTGCTATACAAATTGAATAAATAAACAAATGGACTTAATTTATCTGTTCGGGATAGATCACTGAACTGAGATGGAAGCCTCTGAAATAGAGCCAATGTGAACATTCCTGAAACTTTCCATTACCATTCAATACAGTTAGTACTGACCTAGATGGTCTGACCTGGAACAAGGAAATTTCTCTCTTTTGTTAGGGATGATGGTTGCAGGAATAATGGTTGCTTGCTTTCCCTTAACCTGAAAGAAGAGAGCTTTCATGTCAAAAGTGGTGACAGTAGTTACTGATTTCATGTTCAGTAAAATAGTCATCAGGAAAGAAGAAAAAACCACTACTCGGTACCTGCTATTTTGATCTCTCTACTCATTGCAAGATTTTAGATATAACCCACAGTTATCTACATCTGTTTAGTATGGATTAATTTAAAACAAAATCAAGGCAAACTGCTGGTTAAAACTGATTCACCCTTTCTTCAAGAGTAACTTTGCTTCTCTGAAGATCAGTCTCATATATAATTTCTGATTGATCCTATATGAATAGTTCATTGACCGAATTACAATTTGTATCGTAAATACACCTGGTATACAGAGGTGGTATTCTGCCGCTTCAGACCGGTTCGGGCGAACTGGTAGCAGCGACTGCACCCACCCACCCACCCACCCGGATGTAATGCCGTCCTATTTAGCCACGTATTCGAGGCTGGGCACATGTGCGGAAGGCGTGCGCGCTATTAAAGTGCATGCGCGGGAGGCTGTGCGCATGCGCGCGCATGCTCACATTTGCAAACCGATAGGGAAGGTAATTGAATACCACCCCTGCTGGTATATATTATTTATTGCCACAGAACAAGGCACAAAATAATTCTAATACATTTAAATATGTGTGATCCAACAAACCACTTTGTGGAAAACCAACCTCAGTTGGATGATCTGAAATCAGAACAATCTTCTGCATCATTCCATGTTTTGACAGAGCTCCAGTATTCAGAGAATTGAAAGAGCTGGTTCCAGATCCCCATTCCTGCTCTCCAGCAGAACTAAATTCATGTCATGGCTCCTGTGAAATGGCAGCATTTTGACTCGGTGTCATGGAACATAAACTGCAAACTTTGTTTCGGCTAAATTTATCAAGCAGCATTGTAAGGCACCCGTGCTTACCATTGCTTGCACTGGCTGAAAAAAATATTATTGGCTGATACACTACATCAAGTCTGTTTAGCAGCAGGACTTTTAATGAAAGAAGACTAGCTTGATGTTGAATACCTATTAACACTTCCCAATACTTATACAAAAATTAACAACTGTGATGCAAATTAAGATGGAAGCTAATTGCCTGGAAAGCATCCTACATTATTCCTGTTTCTCTAAGAAACAGATTCATATAGATCCTTTTGTGTTTATAAATCCAGCAATGCTTATAAGTTTAATGGGGACACTTTTTCTGTGTATAAGATGTAAACTAGGACATTTAATCTTTTTCTTGCTCTCCTGACATATATGCTGTTTCTACATCAGGATGATTGAAATAAACATCCCATAATAATCTTGTAATAAAGAAATAATAAGGGAGGGTGAGACTCAAAAGAGAGTTAGTCTTCACATAATGCACATTTACATGGTAACAAAAGGTTCATGTATCTTTTTTTTTAAAAAAAATGCTAAAGCACTATGGAAATTGAGCTATTGCCTGTGTACAAAGTAAGATTAGTTCCAACACTTTTCCAAGGGTTTAGGACAACTTGCCACGGCCAACTTGCCATGGCCAATTTCCATAGCCAACTCGCCACGGCCAACTCACTGCAGCCAACTTGTTGCGGGACAACTCACCACAGCCAACTCTCTGCAGGACAATTCGCCACAGAATAAGAGTTACACTAATGTCAAAGAAATTTATTTATTTATTTATTAAATTTGTATGCCGCCCAACTCCCAAGGGACTCTGGGCGGCTCACAACAATATAAAAAACCGTTAAAAAACCATAATAAAAACAATTAAAAACAGTTAAAAACTCATGCATACCGTTTCATGGCCGGACCTCGCCAATTACAGAGGCGAGATCAACGGCCCCAAGCCTCCCGGAACAGCCAGGTCTTCACCGCTTTCCAGAAGGCCAGCAGTGTGGGGGTGGTCCGGATCTCAGGGGGTAGCTGGTTCCAGAGGGCCGGAGCAGCAATAGGCAGCCAGTGCAGCTCGCGGAGTATAGGTGTAATATGGGTGTACCTAGGTGCACCCACGACAGCTCGCGCAGCCGCATTCTGGACCAATTGTAGTCTCCGAACACTCTTTAAGGGTAGCCCCATGTAGAGCGCGTTGCAATAATCTAACCGTGAGGTGACAAGGGCATGGGTGACTGTGAGGAGAGCCTCTTGATCCAAGTAGGGTCGCAATTGGTGCACCAGGCGAACCTGTGCAAAGGTCCCCCTAGCTACAGCTACCAAATGTTGTTCTAATTTTAGTTGTGAGTCTAAGAGGACACCCAAATTGCGAGCCCGTTCTGAGGGGGACAGTTTTTTTCCCCCCCAGAACCAAGGATGGACAGTCGACATAGTCTTTGGGAGGCAATACCCATAGCCACTCGGTGGGATAGAATTATTAAAGAAAGGATGCAAAAGGAGGGATAAAATAAAAAAAATATTTTTTATTATAATATTTTAATATAACATTTTTAACTATTTTAAATAATTAAATTGAATTTCTGAATTGTTTTGAGGTGAGTTGTTCCATAGTGAGTTAGCTGTGGTGAATTGGCTGTAACAAGTTGGCCATAGCAAGTTGTCCCATTCTGTGTTTCCAAGGCCTTCATTGCTACTCTACTGAGTACTAATCTGCAGTACTGATGCACTAATATTGGCTGCTGGTTCCTTTACAGTTGATGGTTGTTCCTATAAGGCAGAAACTATTTACCACTTCAATATCTGCATTATCAGTTCTAAGGCTGGCTATTCTCATTAGTTTGGCCTTTTTTAAATTTAATGTTAATCTTTCTTTTTCACTGTGCTTCTTAAATTTTATTACAACAGCTTGCAGAGCCTTTGTATTTTTGCCATTATTGATGTTTCTTCCTCCAGCTTTAAAACTATGCTCATCTTCTTTCAATTCAGTTTCCCTTTATATATACTCAGCATATGGATTAATATAGATTTATCTGGTCCCTTTGCTAGCTTGGAGCCAGTCTGTGTTCCCATGTCTGTTTTATGGATTCCTGAGATATATTGTATACAGCAGTGATGGCTAACCTTTTCGTCGCTGCGTGCCGAAAGCACACGCGCGCGCACCCATAATGCAATGTGTGCGTGACCCTCCTGCGCCCCACCCCCACGCATGCACGTGCAACCTCCCGCCCCCGCCCCTGTGCATGCGCACGCAAACCCTGCATGCGCCCCGCTCATGCATGTGCGACCCCGCGCATGCGTGTGTGACCCCCGTGCTCACCCTGCCCCCCGTGCATGCATGAGCGACCCCCACATGTGCGCCCTGTACCCCCGCGCATGCACGCACGTCTCCCACATGTGCCCCACCCCCGCGCATGCACGGCAGAGACCTGAAAACCAGCTGGCCAACGGGAGATGCGCACACATGCGTGGTGGAGCTGAGCTGGGGCGACGGCTCACGAGCCCGCAGAGAGGGCTCTGCGTGCCACCTGTGGCATGCGTGCCATAGGTTCGCCATCACGGGTATACAGGTTTCTCATGACAACAATGAGATGTTCTGGGATTCCCATTTTCTAGGACATTCAACAGTTTGACATGATTGACACAGCTGAAGGTCTTTCTATAATTAATGAAGAACATATTGAATTCTTTTTGGTGTTTGTTGGCTTTTTCAATTATGTAGCATGCATCAGCAATAATGTCTAGTCTCAACCTTTTCTAAAATCAATTTGAAGATCTGACACCTTTTTATGTACAGCTGTACTTTGTATTGCATAAATCTGTGCATTATTATGCTAGTGAGAAATTAAGGACATTGTACGATGGTTTCCATACTTTGTTTGGCCTCCTTTTTCTTTTTTCTTTTCTTTTCTTTTCTTTCTTTTCTTTTCTTTTTTGTATTGGAATATAGATTGACTTCTTCCAATGTGTCATTCCCAGGTAGATTAGTAAAGTTAGAAAGTTGACTGACTCTTCTTTCATTGCTTGCCATATTTCAGTGAGTATTCCATTAATTCCTGTAGCCTTGTGACTTGGTAAGGACTAGGGTACTGATCTAACTTCATATTTCTAGTATTAGATGTTCTTATAAGTATGGGATGCTTTTTAAGGCATCTTTGACATTGACATCTTTATTGTACAGTATTTCTGTATATCCTTCCATCTTTTATTTTCTTTGAATTGGTTACTATCTGTCCATTGATGTTCTTCAGCATATCAATTCGAGTTCATAGATCTTTTGGAAGACTCTCCTTTTTTTCCCATATATGTTTTCATCCTCAATATCTTTACAGATGTTGCTATCAAAATTAGATAAGCCACAAAACTATGATAAAATGAGCTGCATACACACATATATATATATGCATACTCCACATAAAATCTCCCTAGCACTGCATTAGAACCGAATTACAAAAATGATGCTTTTAATATTCTTCTTGGAATAATACTACACTAACTTTTCTTGTATTGCTGAGAAATGACTAGAACTTAAGAAAGTCATGACTCACAACTAGTTTTTTATATACCATATGTACTGCCATTGCCAATGACAGTCTAGGCTAAACCCTTGATAAGCCAGCACAGTGATAGATAGATGGATGGATGGATGGATGGATCGATGGATGGATGGATGGATGGATGGATGTATGGATGGATGGATGGATGGATGGATGGATGGATGGATGGATAAATGGATGGATGGATAGATGGATAAATGGATGGATGGATGGATGAATGAATGGATGGATGGATAAATGGATGGATGGATGGAGATAGATAGGCAGGCAGGCAGGCAGGCAGGCAGGCAGGCAGGCAGGCAGGCATACATTCATATCCATACAATCTGTCTTTGGGTCTCTATTAATCCGCTTTAAAATGCATAGAAAATTTGGTTTTAAAAAAGATGGATTTATTAGGCGGTGGCAGATTTTGCATTTGATTGATTTGTTTATGGCTAAACAGATTTTTAATATAGTGGAGGGTTTTACTATATTTTGTTCAAATGAGAAGCAGTTGACAGATCTCAGCAAGAGGTGATAACATCTATAATAAAAATAGAAGCCACATGGAACAATAGGGTAAACCGGCACTGAAACAGTGATTAAAGCCCTTAGTAATGTTTGTTATGGAAAATTAAAGGATTACGGTGTGAAGATGACACTGTAAATTAGAAAAATTCATAAATTACAACTTGCCTGGAGATTCAAAGACATGTACACTATTATTATCTCACTATGGATTTGAAGGAACAGATAAAGAGGATTTTGGTTTAGCGTTTCATCCAAATATAGCCAGTACCCATTTTTATAAGTATGAGCATTGTATAAATACTTTAATGTATTGCAACATAATTCAGTTTTCATAAAGAACTTAAATGGTTACAGGAAGAGATATATGAAATATTATGGGTGAAAGGATTATTTCTACTCTGGCTATTTATTATACAAAATTAAGTTATAAAGAGTGAATCTTGAATAAGATTATGAAATATAAAGGGAAATATTAAAAAAACATAAAAGTGGGCTTTTACAATTACATAGTGAAAAGATGCAAATTATCATGAAGGCAAATATGAAAGAGAATCCTTTTGCCTAATTTTTCGATTAGATACATTGTCAGTAATTTTAAATTGGATCAGTATTTAAACTGAATCTGTCAGTGCCTTTGGGGCTACCTGTCTACTAAAGAGAGACCACTCACAGTTAAGGTGGGAGGTGAAACCATGGATAATGATCCAAATAGCCACATGGTTCAATTCCCAGAATTCAGTTAAGGAAGTTACTGTGATGGCTGGAAGGGGGGGGGAAAGCAGAATCTGAAAGGCCTAGACATTAAATTATAGTTTGGTAATAAATTGATCAGTAAACATGACTTTTCCCCTTCCAAAATATTAACTGTGTACTTCCCTATGGCAATTCTGAAACAATCCTAGACAAAGGAATTCCAGGAGGATCGATCCAAATGTGCAAGATGGCAGGTGCAGCAGTATGATCAAAGCAGTGCTTCTTTCAATCATACATGTCATATATGCATACCATCCCATGTGGGGGTTTTACCATCACACCAAATCTGCTATCTTGCAGACGTGTGTACACACACACACACACTATTGGTTTCAAGGTAGCAGTACTAAGTATGGGCTTATGCCAGATCTATAAATACAGCCCATCTGCTGCTTTTGCATCGAGTGGGTTTTTTACACTATGTTTTTCAAGCAACCAAAATCCTCTGAAGAATTTAGTCTGGAAAAAAAAATGCATATATTCATTTGAAGAATGTTCTAAGATGGAAAGAAGAATAAATTGCTTTTACATATTGATTTTTATCCACTTGAAGCACTTTACTAAGCAATGATGAGGTAATATTCCATTATTCTCATTTTAGAACTCAAAATGAATGTGCAAAGAGGTAAAATAATTTGTCCAAGGTCATGGTGTTGATCCTCAATAGAAGCAGGGAGATAACTTGGATCCTCAGAATAGCCTAGTTAGTAGGAAAACAATTCACAGTGTTTATTTAGCTCATGAGGTAGATGTCCTGCTTGGACTAAAATAAAGCATGATGTTATCTTTAATTTAATGGACACGGTGTAAGTAATCAGCTTACACTTGTTCAAAGCATTGCAAGAATCATCTTTATATGGGAATATTGAAGAAAGCAATGCTAAAAGCAACATGAATACAACACAGTTTTCACAAGATCCATAAAAACATAATGGTAGAATTGCAGCCAAATCCTAATTAGATGTGAGGCTAAATGACTTTTTCCAACCAAGAGTGGTGTGCATATTTTTCAAGCTCTTATTAGATTCAGTTTCTCCTAAATTAGTTAGGGATTGTCAGTCTCACCTAATATGTACCATTGTTGTAGATGCCTTGCTATGTTGCTGAAAACTAGGTAACTCAAATCTTATAATTCTGTACCTTTTGGGCTATTCCATTGGCATAGTAAGGTACTTTTGGGTAGTAAAAAGGAATTTGTCCCTCATCCCAAGCCATCAAACTCACAATTTTTAAAGTGGTATTCTATTCCTGTTAGTAAGATTTAGTTTTTAATTCTGTAGTATGTCTGAAAACCTCAACATGTACTATAGTATCATATTATTAATAGGCCAGTTTTATTCCCATATTTCAGTGGTAATCTGGATTAGAAGATGACAGAGGATGATATTTCAGTCTCATTTCATAATGCACACTGTTAGCTATCAGCCAAACTGCTAAAAGCAGAGCAAGGCAGTGTGTGTGTATCCGTGTATGTGCTCAACCACTTCTTTTTTTAAAAAAAAAACTTTCTATGACTCTAGGCACTGGAGGCAATGAGGAATTTCCTGTATTCCTAATAACAGGATGGGGGAAGGATGATATGGCCAGGATTAATCAGAAAGAGAAGGGTTGAGCTCCTCAAGTTGGACTTCGAGTAACTATTAACTTTTGCAGGCTAACTCTTATCCAATGTTGTGTGCTTCTCATTTAACATTCGACATTGTTTGTTATTTAGAGTTCTTACATTAATAGGCTGAACATTGTTTTCATTTTGTTTTTAAGATTATTGTGACACATTTGAATAAAAGACCAAGATTCATTATTTTGCCACATATATAACATATAAATAGACGTAAACTACATAATCAAAAGAAACAACCCTTTTCTAAACAGATACTCACCAGTTAATATGTCCATTGATTTTGGGGTCTATAAGGGACCCAATCATTTTCTTGGTGTTCTCTCATCTCATTCCTACCCATTTACTTAAGAATAATGTTTTCACCAGATTGCATTCATACAGAGTGGTGCACAATTTCCCCCCAAACTATTGCTTCTTCTATTATCATCACTTACTGGAGTGTAATATGCAACTATCATCAACATATAGATTGCTGCTTTCCAATGTACTTACAATAACCGAGATGAAATTAATTCACACTTTCTGACATATATTTTAGCCATGTAAATTTATAAGTAAACCTACACTTTTACTTTCCTGCACATATTCATCAACTCCACAAGATTCAGAATCATTACATTTTTTTCCAATCTATTAGTTTTGCAAACACACAACATACAGTATCTAAAGGTAAAGGTAAAGGTTTCCCATGTCTGACTCTAGGGAGCAGTGCTCATCTCCGTTTCTTAGCTGAGGGAGCCAGCGTTGTCTAAAGATACTTTC
Organism: Thermophis baileyi; assembly: GCA_003457575.1. NCBI lineage: Eukaryota > Metazoa > Chordata > Lepidosauria > Squamata > Dipsadidae > Thermophis > Thermophis baileyi. The sequence goes on along the minus strand of QLTV01000972.1, from coordinate 7,959,077 downwards.
CATGGTCATGTGGCCAACATGACTATATGCCGAGGCACATGAAATGCTGTTACCCTCCCACCAAAGTGGTACCTATTTATCTACCTATTTATCTACTTACTCGCATTTACTTTTGCATGCTTTCGAACAACTAGGTGGGCAGAATACAATATAAAAATAGATACAGTATTTATTGAGTATGGTATTTGGAACATTGACCTGTAACATAATATGAATAAAGAGTATGAATTAACAAATGAAATTCACTCATCTTACATTACAGGTCAATGTTCCAAATACCATGCTCATCATCAGTCTGATTTTGATTTCTGCTGCCAGCACTCCTTTCATCAAAAGAGGCTGTCATATAAAGCTTTTTTTTTTTTAGTAGAGAATGTGTAGGCTTGATCAGTTGTAGTCATAATTGATTAGCTCATTCCACTTGACAATGGTGAGATTTTACCAGAATGGTTGCCTGTTTGTTATCAGTTCAGATAATAAACCATCTGCCTTATCTTGCTTTGGAGGCAAGCATTTTTGGTTGAGCTGAGCTAAACATTCCTAAAATCCTGCTTCTCATTTGTTTATCACTCTAGAAAAAGAAGTCTATTTTACCATTTATATATAATTATATTATACTATATTATACTATATTATACTATATTATACTATACTATACTATACTATACTATACTATACTATACTATACTATACTATACTATACTATACTATATGTAGTATACTATACTATACTATACATTTCCTATATGTAGAATGCTATATTTTATTATACTATACACTTGCCATA
>QLTV01000972.1:7933708-7952530 GCA_003457575.1 Thermophis baileyi | reverse complement strand
GCCTTTGTTCAGTCGTCTTCTCCCACTGCCTTCGTCGCCAGTGTTAGATAGGCGCGGGAATAACAGCCAAGACGAAGACCCGTTCAGCACTTTAATAACGGCTAGCACTAACTACAGCAGACTGGCGGCTGGCGGCAGGGAAGCCGCCTTTATGGAGCTCCCCGCAGCCAGCTTGGCCAGTGACAACGCTTCAAGGTGCCTTTGTTCAGTCGTCTTCTCCCACTGCCTTCGTCGCCAGTGTTAGATAGGCGCGGGAATAACAGCCAAGACGAAGACCCGTTCAGCACTTTAATAACGGCTAGCACTAACTACAGCAGACTGGCGGCTGGCGGCAGGGAAGCCGCCTTTATGGAGCTCCCCGCAGCCAGCTTGGCCAGTGACAACGCTTCAAACTCCCCGCCACTGATTTAACCCAATCAGCGGCGGGTATGCAAATACCTGCTTGTTAAGTCGGAACACAACAGTTACTAGCCTAGTATTCTCTATGGGTGATGCAAACTTATTAAGTTGTAAAATAGTTACATGTCAAAAACCATGCCACTATTACTTAAACTCTTAAAATATCAAATTAAGAAAATATTCTGCTACTTGTGGACTGCATTTCTAGATAAGAAGCACATATTTATGAGTTGATGGTTCTGTGGGCGTGGCTTGGTGGGCGTGGTGTGCCTTGGTGGGCGTGCCTTGGTGGGCGTGGCAGGGGAAGGATATTGCAAAATCCCCATTCCCCATTCCACTCTGGGGCCAGCCACAGGTGGTATTTGCCGGTTCTCTGAACTACTCAAAATTTCCGCTACCGGTTCTCCAGAACCTGCTGGATTTCACCCCTGGTTCAGTATCCACAGGGATCATTTCTTTCAGATAGGGTAAAGTATCTTAAGTTTATGTTGACTGATGATCTAACATTAGATCATCTGCTTAGAAGTTTGTTTTTTCCTCTACTTTCCCAATCTTCACTGTCATAGTTATCAAATATGAACAAATTTGTCCTGCTCCATTTTTGCAAAGTGATAGAGAAATAATACAGTACATAACAGAAAGGTATAACACCTATGTTTAAATATTTTTGAAAACAATATTGTCATTCTAAAAAAAATTTGTTTATTTTATGTTCGAGAAAAAAGCAAGTTAAAAAGATGATAGAAAACAGAGGGGAAGTAAACAGATTGTTATAATTATATATATCTTACTATGTAGAGTGTGTGTGTGTGTGTGTGTGTGTGTGTGTGTGTGTATGTATGTATGTATGTATGTATGTCTGTATTAGATTGTAAATGAACCAAAAGGGAAACAGAAATGCTATCGGCATTTAAGAAATGTTTTTGGATTTATCAGTGTATTCCATGTTGTACAAGCTGGTTGAGCTTCTCTCATATACATAACCTTCAAAGTAGTGCAAAATATTTGTTCTATTTTTTTTTCCAGTCATTACAAATAGGATTTTTGGAGCATTTCTACACTGACATTACTATAATTACCCTGAAATTCACAGAATTCGGGAATAACCCTAACCCTAACCCTAACCCCAAAACCACAAAGAAAGTTTGAAGGTGACTATATTTGTTCTCATCTTAGTTGATCTTCAAGTGCCAGGATCCCCCTCTCCCTAGTTCTTTCTTCAGCTGACCAATTACAGAACCATGACAACTATATAAACCTTTATTTTGCCCACCATTCATACTGTTGTCATCCATTTGGCAGTCACTATAGTCACTGTGGGAGGAAATGACAAGTATCAAAAGGATGATTTATTAGTCCTAAAATAAGTTGTCCCCTAACAGAGGACTTTTTTGGAGACAAAAGCACTGATATTGCCTTCTTTGCCACTCTCCAATTGTTCAGATTTTGCTATTCAAAGCATCTTCCATCAATCTATTAAAAAGGTTGGCCTTTTAGAATACCACTAGACAACCTGTGACTTCTCAGGTTATCGTTTCAGTTGTATCAGTGTTGGGCATCTTCCCCCAGTCCCTTGGTGCTCATGCCACATCCCCATGAATTCTATGATGCATCTTTTCACCTAATTAAAGAAAACAAGCAGACAGAAAGACATGACAGTTTTAGTAGTATATAAATTGCATGCATCTCAACACAGAAACTTTGAGTCCAATGGAAATCAATTATCAGTAGGTGTGCACTCGGTGGTAGTCTAAAACTCAGTTGATCATAAAATAACTTGATTGTCCAGATCTCGACAGAATAGCAGCCAGTAATTATTGTGAATAGTGAAACAAAACAACAAAATGTAGTAGTTTTTATTACTATCCAGAATATTGGTTGCCCTGCCAAGAATTTTCTTTGGATCTGGATAGAATGAAAGATAATTTTGACAAATGGAAAATATAACCTGGCAAACTATTATGACTGTAAACTGTTGACATTGTCTTGGTAAAAGCTGTTGAAATTATCTTGAAAATTCTCTCAAGTACTATTTTGCCTAAAAAGTTCCGTAAAGTTCCCTAAAGTTCCTGCAAAAATAAGTCCATGACTACTCAAAACAGAATGTATTTATTCATTCATTTAACTAATTTATAGCCCACCCATCTCACAACAGTGATTCTATAATTTGGGTTATACTCCTGGGTTTAAGAGCATCTTAGAAGGAATATTTTCATAACTAAAAAAAAATTCCACAAGATGAGATCCAGTCAGAATATTTCCATACTTGATAAACCTGATTTATTCAACATGTCAATCTATAATGTGCTAGTTTTGACTTTATCTTATCTGTTTACTCATTTATTTAATCAATGTTTATGGCTGTACAGACGCAACTTAGCTCACAACACATTAAAATCAATCAAAAAAAGATTATCAACAGAACATAAAAAAACTTTCCATGGATGCCAAGGATAAACCCAAAGGCTATCATCAGGACAATGAACTATTTATGGAAAATCTAACCTCCCAATCACCATGCTCAGGAGCACATCCAGGTTTTCAATGCTTTGCAAAAAGCCAGCAGGGTCAGGACCAAAAGGCAGGCCTTTTCTGACATAGCTTCTGAACTCTGAAGTGTGTTGAGTAGTCTCCAGAATTGTGGCATATAAACCAGGATTTACATACATTGTGTTCAAGTAGTTTAAACAATAAAGTATGGTTACTTTTGTCTTGGCTAAACATGTAATATGAACCATGATGATCATAAGCTACAACTGCTCAAGAATTACTTTCTAGTGGATCTGAATATCATTAATAAGTGTCTGCCTTATTAACAACCTACTGTCATTTGTAATATTTTCCCCTAAATTATATAGAAGCACATAGGACATGGCCCTGTGGGAAAGGAGGAGGATCTGCTACCAAGGAAAAGAAGAAGGATTCACTGCCATGGCAAATATAAATTTTGCAAATAAATAAAGGTCAGAAAAAGAGGGTTTGACCCCGGGTGAAATTCAAAATTTTTCCCTACCGGTTCTGTGGGCGTGGCAGGGGAAGGATACTGCAAAATCCCCATTCCCTCCCCATTCCTGGGGGAAGGATATTGCAAAATCTCCATTCCCACACCACTCTGGGGCCAGCCAGAGGTGGTATTTGCCGGTTCTCCGAACTACTCAAAATTTCCGCTACCGGTTCTCCAGAACCTGCTGAATTTCACCCCTGGTTTGACCCCATTCCAAAAAATTAAGAAAATATTTCAGACAAGTCCCTTTCTAGTTCACATGAAGATAAAGCGAGGGAGGGGGAAGCACATTCAAGACATGCACGATTCTGTTACTAGAGCTATTCCAATAAAAGTAGTTTTAGACTTATATAGCATTAGTTTCTAAGTTCGGTCTACTTTGTGGGTCTGATAATGACTTATTTTCTATCTGAATATCAGAAGCCCTGGTCTATACAGCTGAATTTTACATGGTATTGAAATATACATCAATAGTTGTTGTGCACATTTTAAAAATGTTCTAAAAAGTAGCTCTTCTGTAAGTGCACGTCTCCCTTCTATTCCCCAAAGTTAGATGGATATATTTCTATTTGTGAGGAAAGAAAAGCAGTGAAGAAATTAACAGTTAAGCTTAACTGCCTCTTACATAATTCTTACCGAAGATAAATGATTGGTGACATTTCTGGTAGAAAATATAATTAACTTACTTTCAGACACCTGTTTTTAGAAACTTTTTTTTAAAATACATCCAATTAAAAGAGCCTTTTCTCCTCAAAGTAACATCTGAGGAAGCTAACAAAGGAAAGAAGGTGAACATACAAAACCCAAGAAGATTGCAATAAAATAAAAAATATTTACCAAAGTAGCAGAAAACAAACAGAATGACTAAAAAGAGCCAAGCAGACAAATTAACCATCCTCCCAAGCCACCCCAAATGCAAGAGTTTATATTGAATAGCAAATGATATCTCCCATCTCCTCAGAATCATCTGTATATGGGTGACTGAGTTCCTGAATGGCTTCTGTGGATGTAAACAAGCAGAAGATTGTTATTTTCCTACATAGAAAGAGGCAGTCTTTTTCAATATCCTGGCCATTTCATCCTTTGAATCCAGTCCTTTGAACTACTAGATCTTTTGAACTGGCATTTTGGAAGCCAATTAAGAAGCCACTTTTCACATTTTATGTTCCATGAAGAGAAACGCTTCTATTTATTCCTCAATAAATCTAACTTGAAGTTAGCTTGACATTCATTTTGGGCTGTGCTCTTTTTCTTGGATCAACCGTCATGCACTTAGGAACTAAGGAATTAAGCAGTAATTTCACTGCCTTGCACTGGAGAAGAAAACCTCCTCTATCAGATCGGCTGCTGTAAGGGTCCTATTGTTGTGCCCATCTTGAAAGATAGCAAGTCTGACACCTTTCAGTCAGGTTTCAGCAGATAACATTTCTGCCTCAGTGAAAGTCATGAGAACTGTAGCTCTGGAATAACACGCCCCTTACCCTGTGATAATAAATGGTTCTAGGGATAAACAATCAAGTCCATAGCAGTAAAAGTATTAGTAGCACTCTGTATGCAATAATGTGTTCCCTGTGTAATATTTATGTCAACTTGTTTAACACCTCTCTGTCTATATGAGTGTATTATAGGTTGTGTCCTTTCCTACTTTAGCTTATTTTTGCAGTCAGTAATTTGGGGTGAGGCAAAGTAAAGTCAGTTACTTTAATGTGCATTGCTGTATCCTATTGCAATGAATATATTTTATTGAAAGCTGCCATGTTGTTGAATGTGAGAGCAAATAAAATTAATAATAAAGTTAAAAGGCATAACTGAAGGCACTTCTTCACAGCACTGTTTCCATTCCCAAATCCCTCACAAACCATTTGCAGTGATTTGCACCAGTAGTGGGTTTCACTTACCTTCGCTACTGGTTCAGAACTGTGAACGCGCGTGGTGCTTCTGCGCATGTGCAGAACATTCTGCGCATGCGCAGATCGTCCGTGATGACATCCTGGTGGGTGGGCGGAGCCTCCCGCTGCTGCCGCTACCGGTTCGCCCGAACCAGGGTGAACCGGTAGCAACCCACCACTGATTTGCACCATAAGCCACTTGGCATTCTCCCTCCAGCTTTCCAATAGGGATGTACAAAATAAAAAAAAAGGTCAGTTCCTCAGCGTCTCGCCCCAACCTCTGAGCAATAAACCCACCTTACCCCACATTCCATGCAAAATAGGAAAAAGCAGAATCATTCTCTTTTCCCCTGCCCCTACCATATTTCCAGTAAGTATTATGTACTTTTTTTCTTGCTGTTTACAAAAAGAGAATAGCTGTTAGAAGGGAAAGCCACCATACCATGAATCATACCACATTTTTATTTCTCTTTAAAACTTTTGCAAGCTGCGATGATATCAACCATTTTGCAACTAAATCTTGTTAAAAAAAAAAAAGCCCAGCATTTTTCCTCCACAGTATGGTTGATGCTACAGTTCAGCTGGAAATAATTTTATGTCATGAGAACAATGATGTGAAGTGGCTTTTGAAGGAGTGCAAAAGGCCCTGTTATTCTTCTTTCCAAGCCTCCAACTTCTCTTTTAAATAAGTGCAGTTCTACTATTTACCTAATAATTTGAAATTACACAAAATGGACTATTTAGGAGCTAGGACTGAAACCCTCAATCTTAGGAGATTGAATAATCGGTGAAATATTGCAACTGAACTTTAAGAAATAAAATACAGAGAGAAACAGGGAGCTGGTAAATTAGAATTATTATCATTCCTGCTGGGTTTTGAACCAGTAACATTTGCTGTATGAGAGTTACACTGACTATACTCTAATGTAAAGCAAAAATCTGAAAGGTCCTAGAATTCATTACAGGCATGGACTCAGTGGAAAAAGGTGGGGCTTTCTGTGCAAAGCAGCCAATAGACTGCTAAGATTAGTCTGCAACAAGTTGCAGTGCTCCAACCAAAACTAACCAAAGGCCTGGAGACAACCAACAAGGGAAAATGGATTTTGGATGGGATTAAGAGAAATAACCCTGAGGTTCTTTGGGGTGGGAGTGGGATATTTAAAGGAGAATAGTGTTATCCATTTCTGCCTTTCAGCAACAGGTGCCTTGCTATAATCTGAATAATGTGCATATGCACTACATTTCTCATATGTATAAGACAGTGTTTCTCAACCTAAGCAACTTTCAAGTGTGTGGACTTCAACTCCCAGAATTCCCCAGCCAATATGGGAGTTGAAGTCCATACATCTGGAAGTTGCTCAGTTTGAGAAACACTAGTGTAAGATCTTGGTATCACATTCCTGCTTCAAGGATTCTGTTTCTTCTCTTTCCTCATGTGCAAATGATTAAATGAAAGTTGCATTTTCCTGAAGTTGCCATGGAAGTTGTTCTGTGTCCCTCATGACCATGTGCATAGCAAATGAATGCCAGGATAATTGACAGTTGTTCATGTCCCTTAAAACAGGGGTGAAATGCTCCCGGTTCGCTTGTGCCTGTCGATCGCCGTAGAGCCAGTCGCCAAGGTAGCGCGAGGCTCCGCCCACCCGCCCGGACGCCGCCATTTGGGTTCTTTTACCCTCTGCGCATGCGCAAAGCGTTCTGTGCATGCGCAGAGGGTAAAAGAACCCAAACGCCGGCATCCGGGCGGGTGGGCGGAGCCTCGCGCTACCTTGGTGACCGGCTCTACGGCGACCGACAAGCACGAGCGAACCGGGAGCATTTCACCCCTGCCTTAAAGGTTAAATGAGCAGCATACACTGAATAGCACAACCAATAACTGGCATTGTGGACAGGAACATCTGCACAGGATATGGGCTAGAGCTTCCCAATTCTAGATCAGAGATCACAGAAGGTCATGAACAACAACAGAGCTAAGATCTTGTGCAACCTCCAGATCCAGACAGGCAGGTACCAGCCAATCAATCAGACCTCATGGTAGTAGACAAAAAGCAGAAGACAGCAGTGATGATAGATGTAGTGATAGCAACATCAGGAAGAAGGAAGAAGTTACTTCTTCATAACGCAGAAGTACCAGGGCCTGAAGGAGGAACTAGAGGGGATGTGGAAAGTAAGGGCCAATGGTGGTAGGAACATGCAGTGACCTAAGCTGGGAGAGTGGCTTCAACAGGTTCCAGGAACAACATCAGAGCTGTCTGTTCAGAAGAGTGCAGTGGTAAGAAAAGCTAAAATATTGTACAGAATCCTCAAATGCCCAGGCTTCTGATAGGACTTGAGATATTCATTCACCTTCTTTCCTTTTTACATTTATTTTATTTTTCACTGGGCATTAATTATCCCTCTGTCAAGTGTTTGCTCCTGGCCCATTTCTCCTTATTACAAGATACGGTAAACATTCATTCTTCCTGGAACAGCTAGAAATGGTAATACTGTTGGTTTTAAGAACTGCTGTACCCCTCTGTCCATCGCCTGCCTGACTCATTACCTGTCTTTGAGATCACACTTTTTTAAGCGAAGCCCAATGTGTAAGAAGTTGCTGCCATGGAGACAAAGAAGTGCAGCTGGGAAGAAAATGGAACAACAGAAATAAGAGGTTGCCTGTCCTACTTAGGAAAAGAGCACAACCCTGAATGGGAATATTCTGCATAGACTGGAAAATTAAGGCATAGGTTTATAAACATCTAGTGGAATAAATTGGCTCATCTTTTTAAAGCAGCAGTCATGAAGGAAATTCTCTTTGGCATTCAATGACTGAGTCTGCGGCTAGAAAAGAACAGGCTGTTTTTTTTAAATGTTCAAGCTCTAGAAGCCGGATGCAAGGAAAAGAAGGAAAACAAGATGCTGAAAAGATCTAAAACCTGGATTGGGGTGGCAGAGGAAAAGTTGGCCTCCACATAGCATGAAGGGAGCCTGCATTCAGCTCAGTCAACCACAGAAGAATCTTTTGGCAGAAAGATAAGCAACCCTTCAGTCTATTTATTAATGCCTACCTTGCAGGATGTGGCCACTCATATTTCTTTTACCTAAAGTGAACCGGAGGCTCCTTGTACCTTCTTTCTCCCAGGGTGCTCCCTACCAGTCCTGCTTACCTTTCTCTCCCCCGCACCATCCCCCCACCCACACACTCCGGGTGCTCCCTACCAGTCCTGCTTACCTTTCTCTCCCCCCCCCCCCCCACTTGCCAGAGAGATGCACACACTCCTATTTCCACTTTCCCACTCATTATAGCAGTTGAATTGCTAATGTGCTAAATATAACCATCCATAACCCTCACTCATGTGCTCTACTTTTGAGTGGCAAACAAAGAGAACGTGAAAAGAGACAGATGTTTTATGCCTTTGTTTTGGTACTGTATTTTTAAAGGTAATATCAATCAAAGCAATAACAGGCTGTGAGATGTGGTCTCTCCTGTGAAATGTTCCTTATAATTTATTAGCAAATGTAGGATAAAAACTAGCAGTATTGTAGATTGCTCAAGAGATGTGGACAATGTTGGAAGTCCATATCCAATGACTCCTCAGTATTGCATGACCTACTAATGTATTAACCACAAAGGAAGCAGTAGAGCAGGGCTGTCAAACTCACGGCCCACGGGCTGGATGCGTCGTGTGCTGGCCCCGGCCCCGCCCGGTTTAGCGAAGGGGGGGGAAGTCCCAATACATCACGTGATGCCGCTGTGACGACGCAAGTTTGACACTCCTGCAGTAGAGTATACTGTAGAGAGTAAAGAATTTATGCTATGTCTATCTTAGTCTATCAGCGTGCTTCTCTTCGTCTAAGAGACAAGAGGCTGCTTATTATGAGGTCATTTGTTTCTGTCTTTATTTCAAGGCATTCACAGAGAGAGAGAGAGAGAGAGAGAGAGATATCAAGTACTTGGACTCTTTTCCTGAAAGGATGTAGCTAGCTAAGTGCTAAGCTTTGCCTAGCCCTCTAATGCATTTCCTGTAAGTAAAAGTCATTTTCATTATATTGATAAAACCTGTTTCACTAATCATTGTTCAGGTCAGATTCTTATCCTTAGGAATGCTCACCTCCAATAGATAACTTATGCATTATTGATTGTTCTCATTCTCTTATGACCAGGGGTGGGTTCTAACTTACCTCGCTGCCGGTTCACTTCCTCCTGCGCCTCGTGGGCGCACCTCATGGGCACGCCTCATGGGCACATGTGTGCTTCGCGTGTGCATGCACAGTGCAAAAAAATAAAAAAAATTCAAAAAAAGCCAGAAACAAGATGGCGACGCATGCGCAGTGCTAGAAACTCGGCTTCTGCGTATGTGCAGAAGAAAAAATTCAAAAAAAATTCAAAAAAAATTCAAAAAATAAAATAAAAAAAAAGATGGCAGCACCCACGGACCGGCACCGACTGAACCGGATCTGTGACATCATCGTGACATCACCAGCAGGTCACTACCGGTTCAGCCGAACCGGTCTGAACCGAGAGGAACCCACCTCTGCTTATGACCTTTTGATATACACCTATTCAGCAGAACTCCTCTCTTCAAGAAACATATTGCTATTTTTTTCCAGATTTCTCACATTACCAGCAATCCACACAAGATCCAGTCAAAGTAAAACACTTTAACTCATTGTCTTTTTTCCAGTAAGAAAGAATCAGCTGAAGTAAAAAAAAAAAAAAGCATAAAAACAATATTTTGACTCCAAGGTCCCTTCCAACCCTATAATTCTATGTTCTATCTTGTGTACCAACTTTACCCATTCCAGGAAAAGGAGGCTTTGCTGTCAGTGACTCATGTCTTGTTCACCTTCCATTCAGATTATAGCACTACACTTGACATAGGGCTGGGAAGAGCATTCGGAAGTAGCAGGTCATACAGAATTCATTGGCATTTCCCATTATACCAATATAATATCATTGTCAGTGAGCAGTACTGGCTTCCAGTAAGCTTCTAGGTATGATTCAAGCTGTTGGTTATCACCAATAAAGCCTTGCGTGGCATAGCTTGAGCCGAGGTGGCGCAGTGGTTAGAGTGCAGCACTGCAGGCTACTTCAGCTGACTGCTAGCTGCAGTTCAGCAGTACAAATCTCACTGGCTCAAGGTTGACTCAGCCTTCCATTCTTCTGAGGTGGGTAAAATGAGGACCCAGATTGTTGGGGGCAATATGCTGACTCTGTAAACCGCTTAGAGAGGGCTGTAAAGCACTATGAAGCGGTATATAAGTCTAACTGCTATTGCTATTGCTATAGAGCCAAGCTATTTGTGGGACCACTTTCTGTTTCTACTTGCCCCATCAGATCTAGAAAGGATGGCATGCATCTTCAGGTCCCTTTCATCAAAGAGTATGATCTTGTTGGACCCAGAAATCCTTCTTTCTTCATGGCAGTGCCTATCCTTTAGAATGGAATCCATTTGGAAATCCAAATGGCCCCAACCTTGATAGGCTTTCATTGACTGCAGTTGACCTGGTTGCTCCCCCAAGTGTTTGGGGCAGGAGATTAGGTGAATTCTGGTGATAATGCTGCTTTTCTGAATTGGTTTTATTGTTTTGATTTTGGGCATTGTGATCTAGATGGTTAAGTATTGTTTTCATCTTGTATCCTGTTCAGTGAGTCAGATGAGCAGTCAAATCAATCGATAAGCACAACCTAAACCATCAGTTTGATACAAGGCTCTCATATCATTCATCAAACAATTCATACTTATTATTTTATAATAAGGCAAATCTGCTGATCTTAAAGTTAGCATTAAACAGAGATGGTCACAAAAACACAGCAAATCATGGTCTATGATAAATTTCAACCATGGCAACCCCAAATCAAGAACATTGAAGGATTACATTTAATCATTCAATTCACTATTATAAATGTATGTCTGAGTGCATAATTTCCTGCCAGAAGTTATTTCCAAGAGCCTCTCTCAAATTCTCTGTACATTTATGTATAGGTTAACAGATTGGAAGAGGTCAATTTACATACCAATATCAAAGAAAGGAGGCTCAGCAGGGTGTGCAAATTATCATACAATATACTTAATTTCATGAGTTAACAGAAACATGTTTAGGATCATCCAACATAGATTAGAACCATACATAGCGAAGGAGATGCCAATTAGCTGTGCAAAGCAGAAAGTACTTTCACAAGTTCAAGTGTGATCACCTTGAACAAATCTACTGGTCTCTAGCTCTGTATAACACGGCATCCGGTTATTTGTGACATGAGAAACCAAGGATGAAAAAAGCAATTTTGGCATCTTCCTCATTTAGTAGAATATCATCCAATTTGCAGCACTCAATTTCCTTTTGCCTCTTTTCCTAATTGGTTTGTGCCTTATTAAAATGTGATTTATTCTTAGCAAGCCTAAATACACAAGCTCAATATAACAGCATGCACCAAAGTGTAGAGAAATACTGATATTAAAGACAACAGACCATACTAAGTATAGAAAGATGAAGTAATAAACTGAAACACTGTGTGATCCAACTAAAATTAGATGCCCTCTTTAGACAGAAAGCTAAATCGGTGATAAATGCTATCCTTTAATAAGTCTCCTGAGAACTAGAAAATGAACCAACCTAGGCAGCACATGAAATACCATGATAATTTATACACAAATATTTTACCATACAGTGTCCTATCTCCTGATTATGTAGATTATGCCTACACCACATAGGAAGTCTCTCTATTGTGGTCTATTTTCTTCCCATGTCTTAACATGAAAAAAAAAATCCAACATTTCTTCAGAAACTCGTATTCATAGCATCATAGAATCAGCCATCCATTTCACAACACTTCTCTGATTGTAGGTAGTGTAGGTGACTGGGCATGGTGTCAGCATGGAGGGAACAAAGGGTGGGAGTGAGGTGGAGGAAGGTGAGACAACAGGCAGGAAGATCAGGATAATGATGGGTAGAGGAAGCAGTAACCTAGAGGAAGATCACACTCAAGGAAATCAGGTCTGCTGTTTGAAAAAGTGCCATTGTCTGGCTCTCAATTTCAATGTCTGGTATCATGTGGGTGACCCTGGGTTCCAGTAGCTATTGAATGGCAGCTTAGTGTGCTGCTTTCATTCATGGTCTTAGCATGAATGAAGGTGCTAACCTGCTATGTTTCATCAAAACCTGTTGGTTGAGAATTGTGCCTAGTTAGGTTTTGGGTCTTGGCAAGGGCAACTAATTTGGCAATTGAAGGGCAGCAAGAGAGTAATTGTTATATCAGTATAATCAACAGCCACCCCAACATTCCCATTATACAAAGCTAAAGCTAGTTTGAATAAAATATTCAAGGTATGACACAGCTGAGAGAAACCTTGTTTAAAATTTCTGTCATTCCAATTGGCTAGAGAGTCACAAACTTGTAACAAGGAGCAACAGACTAAAGCAGTTGAGGTACACTGTGGTGAGACTGGTGCTCAGAACACAAATCCACTACAGAACATTCATCTCTTCAGAAATGTGACTGAATGAGAAGAAATAGCTTGAGGAGCAGAAACCAGCTGATTAGCACTGGAAACAGAATATACTAGGATAGAAAGTGGGCACTTTCTCAAAGTGCCAGTAATAAGATTTAAGTGTTCTTATTCTGCATACAAGGGACGCAGTGGCTCAGTGGCTAAGGCGCTGAGCTTGTCAATCAGAAGGTCGGCAGTTCAGCAGTTCGAATCCCTAGCGCCGCCTAACGGAGTGAGCTCCCGTTACTTGTCCCAGCTTCTGCCAACCTAGCAGTTCAAAAGCACGTAAAAATGCAAATAGAAAAATAGGGACCACTTTGGTGGGAAGGTAACAGCGCTCCGTGCGCCTTCGGCATTGAGTCATGCCGGCCACATGACCACGGAGACATCTTCGGACAACACTGGCTCCACTGGCTTAGAAATGGAGATGAGCACTGCCCCTAGAGCCGGAAATGACTAGCACACATGTGCGGGGGAACCTTTACATTTACCTATTCTGCATAAAGGGGATGTGATGGCTCAGTGATTAAAGACACTGAGCTTTTCAGCTGCCCCAGCTCCTGAAAGCATGCAAATGTAAGTAGATTAATAGGTACCACTTTGGTGGGAAGGTAACTCTTAGATTTCCACGGGAAAGAAGAGGCGAGACGTAGGAACAGTTCAGCACCTTTATTTCTCCTTAGCTGAATGCAATACGAACTGCTGGCAGGCTGCAGGGAAGCTGCTTTTAAGGGCTTCCCTGTTGCCTAGCCGGCCACTGACAGCAGTTTATTTCTCCCGCCGCTAGATTAGCCAATCAGTGGCGGCCATACAAATCCGTGCTACGTACGGCCGTACGTAACACCACTCCCCTCTTAGTTTGTGGATAGTCCCATCATCTCTTTATGCAAGTTATGTAGTCACGCAGATAGGCGGGGCGCCGTACAGTCCTACTGGGCCTGTGCGATTCATTCCTCTCAGGTATCTCATCGGGTGCGGACCTGCTGGCTGCTTCTCCTGGCTCCCCTTGTGGAATTATCTGGAACCTGCCGCTGGGTTTGGTGGATGTCATCCCGATGTCCTCGTCTCCCAGTTCCGGATGACGCTGCTGGACTCCGGCAGTGCTCGGTAGGTACTCGCTCACCTCCTCCGGTGTTGAGAGCAGGGCTTTGCAGTGTCTTGTAGTCAGGGCTGGTCTTTCGTTTGGCGTTTCTCGCTCGGCTGTTGTGGAGGCCTTGCGGGGCGGAGACTCTGGTTGTTCAGTGTTTGTGGAAGGCTGGGGCTCGTCCGGTTGGCGGAGCCAGGAGTCCCCTAGTCTCTTTCTGAGCTGGTCTATGTGTCGCCGCCACATTCTTCCGTCCTCCAGCTCGACCTGGTATGACTTCGGGCCGGTCACTGTGATTATTTTTGCTTTCACCCATTTGGGGTCTCCTGCATAGTTATGGGCAAAAACGAGGTCGCATATTTCTAGCGATTGAATTGTTTTGTTAGAGTCTAAAGGTTTCTCTGGGTGGTAGTGTGGGTTTAACCGGTCTAGTTGTGATTGGAGTTTCCGATCCATCAATAATTCGGATGGGCTTTGGTTAGTGGCCGTGCACGGTGTGATGTGCTGGGCCAGTAAGAACTGGTCGATCCGTTCTTGCCAGTTTCCGGGGCCCATTCTAGTGAGTGCTTCCTTTGTCATTCTCACCATTCTTTCTGCCCGGCCATTGCTGGCCGGATTGAACGGCGATATGAGGGCGTGCCTTATTCCCAGTTCGGCCAGGAATGACTCCATGCTCTTGGCGGTCAGTTGGGGTACGTTGTCAGATACGAGGACGTCTGGTAGGCCATGGGTTGCGAAGATCCGCCTCAGCACTCGGATGGTTGCCTCTGTAGTCGATGTGTGCATGATGACAACCTCCAGCCATTTAGAATAGACATCCACCACTATTAAGAAGGTTTGCCCCACCATAGGTCCTGCGGAGTCGATGTGGATCCTTGACCAGGGTGCCTTGGGTATTTCCCATTCTAGCAGGATTGTGCATGGAGGAGCCGGCCGTGTTTCCTGGCAGGGCATGCAGGTTGCCACCCATTCTGTGATGTCCTGGTTTAGTTTGGGCCACCACAGGTAGCTCCTAGCCAATGCCTTCATCCTCACTATTCCAGGGTGCCCTATGTGTAGGGTGTCTAGCACCCTCTTCTGCAAGTTCCGGGGTACCACGACTCTTTCCCCACACAGCAGACAACCCTTTAATACTGATAGTTCCATTTGTTTGTTTAAAAATGGTTTGAACTCTTCCCCAACGTCTTCCTGTGGCCATCCCCTCAACACCCAGTTAATGACTCTTGGCAATACCTTGTCACTGGCTATATGGTCTGCTATGTCATTTGATGTGACTGGGCTTGACTTCTCGATGTCAATAAGCAGGATTTCGGCCACTGGTGCGGGGTCTTCAACGAGATCAGGTCTGGGGCAGCAGCTAAGGGCGTCAGTATTGGTTATGCTCTTTCCGGGGCGGTGAGACAATTTATAGTTGTATCCCATTAGGAAGATTGACCAGCGTATCATTCTGGGAGACATGTAGGTTGGTGTTTGCTGATTTCCCGCGAGGAGTCCCAGCAAAGGCTTGTGGTCGGTTATTAATTCAAATTGCCGGCCATAGAGGTATTCGTGGAAATGCTTGATGCCTGCCACTGCTGCAAGTGCTTCCTTGTCAATTTGACTGTAATTCTGTTCTGCTGAGGACAGAGTCTTAGAGTAATAGGCTATTGGAGCCTCAGAGCCATTTGGAAGTTTGTGGCTCAGGACGGCTCCTACTCCGAAGGGGGACACATCACAAGTCAGTAATAGGGGAAGGTTTTCATTGTACTGGATGAGGATGCTGTCTGATGATAGAAGGTCCTTTATGGCTTGGAACGTGGTGGTCTCTCTTTGTCCCCAAGACCAGGTGGCCATCTTCCCCAGGAGCCTGTGCAGTGGCTCAGCAACTGTCACCTTCTGTTTGAGAAAAATAGTGTAAAAGTTTAAAAGTCTGAGGAAGGCTTGCAGCTCAGTTTTATTCATCAGGGTGGGGGCTTTTTTGATAGTCTTGACTTTGCTGTCCGTGGGCCGAATGCCGGACCTGTCGATCAAAAATCCCAAGAATTCTACTTGCTTTACGCCGATTTTGCATTTCTCCCTTTTTACTTTGAGCCCCCACATTTGAAATAGTTGTAGCGTGGCCCTAAGTCTGCTGATGAGTTGTTCCTTATTTTCTCCTGATATGAGGACGTCATCAAAATAAGGAACCACTCCTGGAAGGCCCTGTAGTAAGTGCTCCATCATGCTTTGGAAAAGCCCGGGAGCGACGCTTACTCCGAATTGCAGGCGGTTGCACTTGAAAGCCCCCCTGTGAGTTACTATTGTCTGGCCTTCCGCGGTGGCAGCGTCCACCGGCAATTGCTGGTAGGCTTGAGCCAAATCTAATTTTGTGAAAATTTGGCCGTTGCCTAAAGAATGCAGCAGATGTTGGACCACTGGCACTGGGTATGGGTTTTGTTGTAGTGCCTTATTGATGGTACATTTGTAGTCTGCACAGACGCAAATGGACCCATCTGGTTTCATTGGAATGACAATAGGGGTCTCCTACGTGGCATGGTCAACGGGTTCTAGAACCCCTTGGGCAATGAGCTTGTCCAATTGTTCGTCCACCTTGGGACGCAGGGCAAAAGGGACTCTTTGGGGCTTTAGCCTAATGGGGGTGATGCTGAGGTCTAGGTTAAATGAAATGGGCTTGCCCGTATATTTACCTAGACTCCCATCGAAAACGTCCTGGAATCCCGACAGCAGTTGGTCCAACTTGTCCCCTTTAATTTGATTCAGGCCGGTGATGCCGATCCCCAGTGGTTTGAGCCACTCCACTCCGAGTAGTGTGGGTCGGTCCCCCTCGACAACGGTTAAGGGTAGCTTGCCCTTGAAGTCCTTGAAATGGATCTGTACCTCTGCCTGACCTAAGACTTGGATGGGGTTTCCTTAGAAATCTCTGAGCCAGATTCGTTGCGGCTTGAGTGTGGGTAGAGCTGTGGCAAGTTGGAAACCTTTCAGGGTGTTCCAGGACATTACTGTGAATACAGACCCAGTGTCCAGTTCCATTTTGCAAGGTCTGCCCTCGATGGGGATCATGACATGGAACTTGTCCCCTTCTCCAGCATCCGAGTGGCCCACGGTCATGTGATAAATCCCTCTGTTGTCCTAGTACTGGTCCTCTCTGCGTCTGCTTCTTTGGCCCCCTGATCTGCTTTGTCCTTGCCTCCCTGGTCCCATGGATGGTTTAGGAGGGTTTTGTAGGGGGTTGGTTGGGTAGCTCTGCAGGCTTCTGCAATGTGATCCCTTTTCTGGCACCGGCGGCAAATCACCTCTTTAAAATAACAAGCCACACTGGCATGGCCCCCTGAGCAATGGGCTTTCTTGGTTTCAAAGTCTCTGGGGCTTACCCTTTTTTCCGGGTAGATGCGGTGCACCGGTTCTTCCTCCTCTGATTCCTCTTAGTAGTCGGGGACCTCGGTCATCCAGTCGGGCTCCCTGTAGGTGTGGTGGACTCCACTGGTTTTCCGGATGTCGGCTGCTGAGTTGTCCAAAGACTCGGTGGCTCTGGCTTCTTCCACGACATCCTTGAACTTTGCCCCTCGTCTGATCAGCAATTTCTTCTGTAGGTTGAGATCTCTCATCCCCAAGTTGATCCTATCCTTCATCATCTCCTCCGGGTTTATAAATTCACACTTTGTTGCAATCTCCTGGAGTTTGGCCACAAAGTCATTTATTGTTTCGCCTTCACGTTGGTGGCGGTGATAAAATTCATTGCGGCTGACCATCCCGATGGGTTGCTGTGGGGGCATAATGTTCTTTAAGGGTCGCCTGAAGAGGTGGCGCAGTGGTTAGAGTGCAGCACTGCAGGCTACTTCAAGCTGACTGCTAGCTGCAGTTCGGCGGTTCAAATCTCACCGGCTCAAGGTTGACTCAGCCTTCCATCCTTCTGAGGTGGGTAAAATGAGGACCCAGATTGTTGGGGGCAATATGCTAACTCTGTAAACCGCTTAGAGAGGGCTGTAAAGCACTATGAAGCGGTATATAAGTCTAAGTGCTATTGCTATTGCTAAGAGTTGTCCACAAAATGGACTCGATATCTATGGGGGCCACCAGCGTCTGAGCCATTTTATAGATTTTTGGCCTGCAGTAGGTTAGGAAGAGAGCCCTCTTCCTATTGTCGGGTAGATCCTGGAAGTTGTTGGCTTCCAGGAACATGCGAAAATGGCTCATATATGTATGCCATTCTTCTGTTTTCGGGTTGAAAATTGCTGGAGATGGAGAGGTATGAGTAGCCATCCTCAAGTTTGGCTGGAGCAGGGTTGCTTCTATGATGGCCGTGGATGCCACGAGGTGCCTTTGTCCTGTTGTCTTTCTTCAACCACCTTCGGCGCCAGTGTTAGATTCGCGCGGGAAAGAAGAGGCGAGACGTAGGAACAGTTCAGCACCTTTATTTCTCCTTAGCTGAATGCAATACGAACTGCCGGCAGGCTGCAGGGAAGCCGCTTTTAAGGGCTTCCCTGTTGCCTAGCCGGCCACTGACAGCAGTTTATTTCTCCTGCCACTAGATTAGCTAATCAGCGGCGGCCATGCAAATCCGTACTATGTACGGCCGTACATAACAGTAACAGCATTCCATGTGCCTTGGCGTATAGTCATGCCGGCTACATGGCTATGAAAGTGTCTTTGTACAACACTGGTTCCCTCGACTAAGAAACAGAAATGAGCACCATCCCCTACAGTCGGACACTTTACCTTTATTCTGCATACAGAGGTGGAGGGGAAGATCCTGAATCTGTGTGTGTGTGTGAGAGAGAGAGGGGGGGGGGGATATTCTTTTCTATCTCCTCCATAAACACTAAAAGAAAGAAAATGGAAGGCAATGTTTTTGTAAGTGTGCAAAAGAAAAGCAAATGATTGTGTGGGAGTGAGAATAGCTGTTTGTTGGAATGTATGTAAAAGTAAGTGGAAGAATCTCTCTCTCTCTCTCTCTCTCTCTCTCTCTCTCTCTCTCTCTCTCTCTCTCGCTCTCTCTCT
>QLTV01000972.1:7907192-7926601 GCA_003457575.1 Thermophis baileyi | reverse complement strand
CTGTCTGTCTGTCTGTCTGTCTGTCTGTCTGTCTGTCTGTCTGTCTATCACCTTGCTTTGGCTGACTACATAGAATTTATAGATGGATGGATAGATGGATGGATGGACAGATGGATGCTAGATAGATAGATAGATAGATAGATAGATAGATAGATAGATAGATAGATAGATAGATAGATAGATAGATAGATAGATAGAAAGAAAAAAAAGAAATATATATATTCTATGTTCTCAGCCAAAGCAAGGTATTATAGAAGAAAACAAATGTTGTCTACAAACAGCTTCTTTGGGGAGGGACAAATGAGATGCCTTCTCAAGATAACCTAGTAATTTCTATCTATCAACTATTTAGTGACCCAATTTGGTGTATTGATTAAAGAATCAGGCTAGAAACTGGGAAAACCTGAGTTCCAGTCCCACCTTAAGTGTTAAGCCAGTTGGGTGACCTTGGGCCAGTCACTCTCTCTCAGTCCTAAGGAAGAAAGCAGTGGCTGTCTACTTCTGTAAACGTTGCCAAGAAAACTGCAGGGACGAGTTCAGGTGAACATCAGGAATTAAGACTGACTTGAAGGCACCTCCTGCCCCCAAAGTCACCTATTGATAGTTCTCCTCTAGACAGAAAGCAAAATTAAATTGAATGAACAGATACCTTGGCATTTTGGGCTGGCAGAAAGACTTAATCTGAAATATTTAGGAACAATTGATTCTACTAGAAAATTGTCAACTGCAAGACATAAACTGAATTTATTGTTTGTGGGATGAAAAGCTTCACAAAATGAAAAGATAACTTCTGTAATTGGAAAGATCCCTATATGTAGCAAGGGAATTATCTTCCCCCAAAAGGTTTGCACTTAACTTTGTGTTACTGTGATATCAGAGTACAAATTTCCTTTAAAAAAAACCACCTTCACATCTTTAATTAAATTTGATCTGATTTCACTCAATATATTTCTGCTGTTTTGATAGTGCTATTACATGTGATGCTAATTTTACCATGCTTGTTTAGTTCATATTGGCTTTTGTTTGTCTTGAAATTTTTTTAAAGCATTTGATTAACTTATTACTGCATAAACATTTGTACAAAAATAGATAAAACTAGAGAAGAAGATATAGTGTAATAAAAATACATTGAAAAAAGAAGCATTCCTCTTCTTAATTTCATTTTCTCCAACCACTAATTACTACTACTATTGAGCCGAGGTGGCGCAGTGGTTAGAGTGCAGTACTGCAGGCTACTTCAGCTGACTGCTAGCTGCAGTTCAGCGGTTCAAATCTCACCGGCTCAAGGTTGACTCAGCCTTCCATCCTTCTGAGGTGGGTAAAATGAGGACCCAGATTGTTGGGGGCAATATGCTGACTCTGTAAACCGCTTAGAGAGGGCTGTAAAGCACTATGAAGCAGTATATAAGTCTAAGTGCTATTGCTATTGCTATTGCTACTCAGGTATTAATATTTTGCCCAAAACTTTCCAGTTTTGTTCATATCGGGGGGTTTTCAGTTGTTTTTTAATCATTTTCTCTTTTTTCTTTAAAAGGCATATTCTAAATGTCTTAGCTTGCCTTTCTTTTGAATCTTGTAAGTCTAGTAATTGTTATTTGCCAGTAATACAAATTTTTGTTTGAAAAATTGGTGCCCTTTAGAATGAAACAATCATCTTCATTTCATTTTTACTGTTGCAATGAACCCTAGCTCATTTTTTTCCCCTTTCCAGGCCTTCTTGTATTTTTTCCTCATAATTCATTATAATTGTTTTGAAATATATCATTGTGGCATGCTCTCAAATAAGAGTTCTAGTGGGTTCACTGAATCTTTTGTCATCTCACGCTTAGTCCTCTTTTTACAATGTATTTTTTTTAACCTCTAGAAGTTAAATACCTTGTCATTAGTTTTATTTCCATTGACTTTTTTATTTGGAAAGGTAGACAAAACCATTGATTACTTTCATCAGCTGTCCTATTGTGCTTTGTGGTTGCAAAGTTTGTTTTCAATTTTTTGCAATCTGCTCTAGGAATTTGAACTAAAGAATAGAGTATAAGTTCTTTTATAAATGGATTATAAGAGAAGAGCAGGCAGAGCTGGGAGGCAGAGTTAAACATGTCATTAGTTTAGACTCCATGTTTTTACAAAAAGGATTTTGTTACGTACTGACGTACAGAGGTCAAATTTGCATAGCTGCTGCTGATTGGCTAATCTAGTGGTGAGAGAAATAAACTACTGTCAGTGGCCAGCAAGCTGTAGAGAAGCCCTTAAAAGTGGCTTCCCTGCAGCCTGCCGGCAGTTCGTATTGCATTCAGCTAAGGAGAAATAAAGGTGCTGAACTGTTCCTACATCTAACCTCTTCTTTCCCGTGCAAATCTAACACTGGCGACGAAGGTGGTGGAAGAAGGACAACAGGACAAAGGCACCTCATGGCATCCACGGTCATCTTAGAAGCAAGCACCGACCTGCTCCGGCCAAACTTCAGGATGACTACTCAAACCTCTCCCGCTCCAGCGATCTTCGACCTGAAGACCGAAGAATGGACAACCTATATGAGCCGTTTTCACATGTTTCTGGAAGCCAACAACTTCCAGGATCTGCCGGACAACAGGAAGAGGACTCTCTTCCTCACCTACTGCAGGCCGAAGATTTACAAAATGGCTCAAACCCTTGTGGCACCCACAGACATTGAATCCATTTCCTGGACAACACTTCAGATGACCCTGAAGGATCACTACACACCTGCAGCAACCCCAATGGTCAGCAGGAATGAGTTTTACCATCGCCGCCAGCGCGATGGTGAATCCATAAATGACTTTGTTGCCAAACTCCGGGAGATCACAACCAAGTGCAAATTTATAAACCCAGAAAAGATGATGAAAGATAGAATCATCCTAGGCATGAGAGACCTTAATCTTCAGAAAAAGTTGCTGATCAGACAGGGGGCAGCATTCAAGGATGTTGTAGAAGAACCCCGAGCCACCGAATCCTCGGACAACTCAGCTGCAGACATCCGGAAGACCGGCACAGTCCATCACACCCACAGGGAGCCCGACTGGATGACCGAAGTCCCCGAATTTGACGGAGAGTCAGAGGAGGACGAAGGGGTGCACCGGGTGCAGCCAGAAAGAAGGGTAAGCCCCAGAGACTGTGAGAACAGGCAAACCCGATGCTCGGGTTGCCTAGGGGGCCATGCCAGGGCATTGTGCAAGTTCAAAGATGCCATTTGCCTCCACTGCCAGAAAAGAGGGCACATTGCAGAAGCATGCAGAGCCACCCAACCTATCCCATACCAGCCAGCCCAGTACCAACCCAGACAACCCATGGGGCCAGGAAGACAAGGGCAGAACCATCCAGGGGGCCAAAGGGGTAGGCACAGAGACAACTACCAATACCAGGACAGCCTGGGGATCTATAACACCACTGTAGGTCACTCCGACGCTGGTCAAGGAGAGAAATTCCACATCACCGTGGCCATTGAGGGGATTCCCTGCGACATGGAGCTAGACACTGGCTCCATTTTCACGATTATGTCATGGGGAACCCTAAAGCAATTTCTCCCAGCAATCACAAAGCATCAACTCAAACCGCAACACATCAGACTCAACGACTTCCAAGGAAATCCCATTCGAGTGCTGGGCCAAGCGGAGATACCCATCACCTTCAAGGATTTCAGAGGGAAGGTACCTTTAACGGTCGTCGAAGGACACAGACCGACCCTGCTGGGAGTGGAATGGCTCAAGCCTCTCGGCATCGGCATCACCGGGCTGCATCAGATCAGGGGGGACAAACTGGACAAGCTGCTAGCGGACTTCCAAGGCATGTTCGATGGGAGTCTAGGTAAAGAGCCATGGTGGCGCAGTGGTTAGAGTGCAGTACTGCAGGCTACTTCTGCTGATCACCGGCTGCCAGCATTTTGGCAGATCGAATCTCACCAGGCTCAAGGTTGACTCAGCCTTCCATCCTTCTGAGGTCGGTAAAATGAGGACCCAGATTGTTGGGGGCAATATGCTGACTTTGTAAACCGCTTAGAGAGTGCTGTAAAGCACTATGAAGCGGTATATAAATCTAAGTGCTATTGCTATTGCTAATATAAGGGCAAGCCCATATCGTTTAACCTAGACCCCAGTGTCACCCCCATTAGATTAAAGCCCCGGAGAGTTCCCTTTGCACTTCGGCCAAAAGTGGACGAACAACTGGACTAATTAATAGCCCAAGGGATCTTAGAGCCAGTTGATCATGCCAAATGGGAGACCCCCATCGTCACCCCAATGAAGCCGGATGGCTCGATTCGTGTGTGCGCGGACTGTAAGGGGACCATTAATAAAGCCCTGTAGCCCAATGTTTACCCTGTGCCCGTTGTGCAACACCTATTGCACTCCCTGGGAAATGGCAAAATTTTTGCTAAATTAGATCTGGCACAAGCATACCAACAGTTGCCAGTGGATGCAGCCACCGCAGAAGCCCAGACAATAGTCACCCACAGGGGGGCTTTTAAATGCACCCATTTGCAATTTGGGGTAAGCGTGGCCCCGGGACTGTTCCAGAGCATGATGGAACGATTGCTACATAGCATACCCGGACTAACTCATGACAAGGCTGCACAAGGTGCTAGAGCGGTTCCAGCAAAGGGGTCTCAAAGTCAAACGGGACAAATGTAAAATCGGGGTCACCAAGGTAGAATTCCTGGGGTTCCTTATCGACGGGTCTGGAATTCGGCCCACAGACGCTAAAATTAGAGCACTCAAGGATGCACCAACCCCCACAAAAAAGGCAGAGTTACAAGCATTCCTGGGTTTACTCAACTTTTATGCCATCTTTTTGAAACAGAAGGCGACCATTGCAGAGCCTCTTCATAGACTCCTGGGGAAGACGGCCTCGTGGACATGGGGACAAAGAGAAGCCACAGCTTTTGAAGCCGTTAAAGACTTGCTCTCATCCAACAGCGTCCTTATGCAATACAGTGAGACCCTCCCCCTACTGCTTATGTGCGATGCGTCACCTTTTGGAGTGGGAGCTGTCCTCAGCCACCGCCTTCCCAATGGAGCAGAAGCCCCCATCGCGTACTATTCTAAGACACTTTCACCAGCTGAGCGAAATTACAGCCAGCTGGACAAGGAAGCGCTTGCTGCAGTGGCCGGCATCAAGCGTTTCCATGAATACCTCTACGGCCGCAAATTTGAACTTGTGACGAACCATAAACCTCTACTGGGACTCCTGGCAGGCAACCAACAAACGCCGCAGTACATGTCCCCCAAACTGATCCGCTGGTCCGTTTTTCTGTCCGGCTACAGCTACACGCTGACCCATCGACCAGGGAAAAGCATCGGACACGCAGACGCCCTCAGCCACTGCCCAACACCCGACTTCGTAGAGGCCCTGCACCTGTGGCTGAGATACTACTGGTCGACATTGAATGAACCAGCCCCATCACATCTCGAGACATCGCAGAGCACATGGCGAAAGACAAGGTTTTGTCCAAAGTCATGAACTGGGTGTTAACGGGGTGGCCACAGGAAGAGGAAGGGGAAGAATTTAAAACATTTAAAAATAAACAGATGGAACTATCAGTGCTGAAGGGGTGTTTGCTGTGGGGGAGCGAGTTGTAATACCACAGAACCTATGCAGACGGGTGATGGAAACTCTACACACAGGTCACCCCAGGATAGTTCGCATGAAGGCGTTGGCAAGGAGTTCACTATGGTGGCCGAAACTGGATCAGGACATCACAGAATGGGTGGCCACCTGCATGCCATGTCAAGAATCTCGACCGGCTCTGCCATGCACCACGCCTTTAGAATGGGAAATACCCAAAGCCCCATGGTCAAGGATTCACATAGACTTTGCTGGACCTATGGCAGGGCAAACATTTCTCATTGTTGTGGATGCCTACTCTAAATGGCTGGAGGTAGTCCACATGCATACAGCGACAACGGAAGCCACCGTGCGAGCCTTGAGGAGGCTGTTCACGACACATGGCCTGCCAGATGTCCTCGTGTCAGACAATGGACCTCAGTTGACAGCTAAAAACATGGAGTCATTCCTGGCCGACCTGGGAATAAGGCACGTACTGATCTCGCCATACAGTCCAGCTAGCAATGGGCGGGTTGAAAGAATGGTGAGAATGACCAAAGAGACTTTAACCAGAATGGGACCAGGGAACTGGCAGGAATGAATCGACCAGTTCCTGTTGGCCCAACACATCACACCATGCGCACCCACCAACCGGAGCCCCGCAGAAATGCTAATGGGACGGAAGCTGAGGTCCCAACTAGACAGGCTGAACCCCACTTATCACCCGGAGACACCCCTAGAGTCCAGCAAGCTAACCAGAACACTAGCTTTAAATGAGTTGGTATTTGCGCAAAACTTCGCAGGGGATCCCAAGTGGGTGAAAGCGACCGTAATAGCAGTGACCGGTCCCAAGTCCTACCAGGTCAAACTTGAGGATGGCCGAGTGTGGTGAAGACACATCAACCAACTCAGAAGCAAGTCGGAGGACTCCTGGCTTCGCCAGTCGGAGACCGCACAGTTGCAAGAAATCCCAGCGAAAGAACCGGAGCAACGCGAGTCTCTGCCCCGAAGGCCATACAATACACTCCGCCAAGATGACAATGAAGAGAACCAGGCCCTAGCTGAAAGGAACCAGAGAGACCTATTCTCAAGCCCAGAGAGGGTTTGCAAGTGCCCACCTGCCGACTCCGAAGTCCAGCAAAATCACCCGGGACCGGAGGACGAAGACGCTGAGAGTTCAGCCGCCACGCCTGGCGGCCAGTTCCAGATAATTCCACAATTATCTCGACGAAGGAGCAGCAACAGGCATGTCCACTCCAGTCGAAGACGGCCGAGGAATTGAATCGCACAGGCCAGTAGGACTGTAAGGTGTCCTGTTTACTTACGTGATTACGTAACCTACGTTGATTCCTGATTGGACTTTACATGGACTAAGAGGGGAGGGGTGTTACATACTGACGTACGGAGGTCAAATTTGCATAGCCGCCGCTGATTGGCTAATCTAGCAGCGGGAGAAATAAACTACTGTCAGTGGCCAGCAGGCTGTAGAGAAGCCCTTAAAAGCGGCTTCCCTGCAGCCTGCCGGCAGTTCGTATTGCATTCAGCTAAGGAGAAATAAAGGTGCTGAACTGTTCCTATGTCTAACCTCTTCTTTCCCGCGCAAATCTAACAGATTTAGTTCATTTATGTATTTAAAAGATCTATGTGGGCACACATGTAAAGCAACTCTGGGCAGCTCTGAACAAAAATAAAACCAATAAATAAAGCAATCATAAAACAGTAAAAATAAAACAAAAATCCCACATCATAATCGTCCCTAGTTTGAAATTTATCGAGAGGATTTAGCTCTGCACCATTCAATACAAAAAGTTTACAAAATATGGCTTAAAAATAACTAAGATGAAGGTTCTTGCTGATTCATAAATTCATGGAGAAATTAAAGTAGTTCGGAGATTAGTTTATAATACTGGGATTAGGATTTTTTTCTTCCCATTTCTTATTTTTATAAATTCTACTACTACCACTCTAAATTACTTTTAATCACCAGTTTTGGTAAAGGCAGCCTTCCTTTGAGTAATATATATTTGGTAATGATTGTCAACTGCTAAAAAAATATCTGCCACTGTACTGTCACACAAAAGCAAAGTGGGAAGGAGAAAACTGTCCTTCATA
This sequence comes from Thermophis baileyi, assembly GCA_003457575.1. Taxonomy (NCBI): domain Eukaryota; kingdom Metazoa; phylum Chordata; class Lepidosauria; order Squamata; family Dipsadidae; genus Thermophis; species Thermophis baileyi. Next base: position 7,918,936 of record QLTV01000972.1, on the reverse strand, counting down.
GTGGGAAAATGTTAAAAAGGAAAAACAAAATTAATTGTTACTGTCACACTGATAAGGAAAAGTCTCAAAGCTTTACAAAAATTAGGTTCTTCCCCTCTTCAAATTTGCTAGCAAATTAAGAGATTGTAAACCTCCTTGGATTTATATGACAAACAATCTGGGAAAAATTTAGAGACAATTTAGAACTGAGTTTAGTCCAGTAGTCTAAAACTAAGATCTTCTCTTCCACTTTTATTAAAAATTTAAGCTATGATACTTGAAAGATATCTGAAAAGACAAAAGGAAATTTTGAAGATACTTTGAAAAATAGAGAATGCAAAGTTATCTACAAACCTGTCAGTAATAAGGATGGAATTAAGCAACAATGGAAAAGCAAGACTTAAAAATATCTATGGATTACTGGATATGCTGTAACCACAAAACCAAAAAGGAGAACTAAAGTATCAAAGAATATAGGATAACAGACTCTGTCATCCAAAAAGTTCTGCTTCAAGCAAAAATGCAGCTATTGATCGCTTGGCAAGCCTATGTTGGATTAGACCACAAGAAAGGAGCTAGCCCAAGATCAATTCAGGCTGGAACATTTATTAGAAACAAGCTCCAAAGGGCAAGATTCAACACAAAACAGACCATAGAGCAGAGGACACAAGGAATTATTTTTATTTGTTTGTTTGTTTGTTTGTTTGTTTATCTTGCAACTAGCTTCCAAATCTACCAACTTTTCAAAGAGCGCTACTCAAGGCTCGGTAGCAAGACATCCGTGGTTCTCCTTGAAGGGCTCTGTACATCTGGAGAGTCTTATTCATAAAGTTAAGCATTTAGCTTCTGATATGGTCATTTCTTTCTGGATCTATTATCTGTACCCAAGTGTATCCTCTGTCATTTTCACTGCTAGCAATAGGGTGTGACTCAACCTTGTTTTCAGAATCAAAATTTTAAAAAATTGCTCCATCTCAGAAGTGGATGAATTCAGGAATGTCTCCCCAAAAGTGATAAAAGAACAGCTAATCTCCAGTCAGAACCTGGCACTAGCCTTTCCCCAGATTGGAAGCTCAGCACTCCTTGCAAATATTTCCCGTATGTGCCTCGACTTTGTTTTACCTTTTATAGTGTCTATTTCCAGAATGTAGACCTGAAAGTTTCAACTGAAAGAATGTGCACCTCAACAGAAAGATATCCAAACCAAAGATTTTGGAAACTGGAACATAAAGTATAATGGATGAATCTTGTTTGTTCTTATCTAATTAAAAAAATGAATGTACATTAATATATGAAGCGGACATAAATCAAGATAATCATTAACAACTCTGCATTAACAACTACTGTATTTTCCATCAGAGGTGTCCCTTGAGAGAACTGGAATTGTATTCCACCAGCATTACTCTTGAAAGAGACCTTCTTACAATACATAGATGGAAGATGAGCAATGGTAAACTTTTGGTTGATGTTCCAGAGTTTGTTTAAAGAAATTCACTTTCAAATTGTTCATGTCACTGCACAATAGGAGGATGATATTATTTCGGAAATCTATATATATATAAGCGAAATCCACTCACTCATCACGAAATCTCCAGAACGGTAAAGCCTACAAACTTGAAATTTGGCACGTACGTTCCTCTTGGCTTCTAGGTGCTCGCTAAAAAATAATTTTTCAAAATGACCATCAGATCATTAGTAGTTCATATACAGTATATTCATATACTGTATGAAAGCCGAGGTGGCGCAGTGGTTAGAGTGCAGTACTGCAGGCTACTTCAGCTGACTGCCAGCTGACTGCAATTTGGCAGATCGAATCTCACTGGCTCAAGGTTGACTCAGCCTTCCATCCTTCCGAGGTGGGTAAAATGAGGACCCAGATTGTTGGGGGCAATATGCTGACTCTGTGAACCGCTTAGAGAGGGCTGTAAAGCACTGTAAAGCGGTATATAAGTCTAAGTGCTATTGCTATTGCTATATACAGTATATTAACATGCTCTGATGCTAAGGAGTTAGATGTTCTACTCCCCCTCCCCACCTGAAAAGAACTCTGTTCCAACTGCCAGTTGCCTCACATTCCGTTACCTCAGTTCAAACTGGCAGACGTTCCACTCCTTCACTCAGGAGCAGTCTGGGGCTCCTTACAGTACTAAACGTCGCTACCTCACCAAAATGTCTACGCTTTCCACCAATGGAACTGCTTCCGAACTCAAGGCGGTGGGAGAGATATTACCTTATGAGTTTCAATCACCGACCACCACTGAGCCAACGGATTGGGAACCGAATTTCTCCTGCATAGTGTCCCAGCCCCAAATAATTTCTTACACTGACCTCCTCAGTTCAGACAAATCTGTTCCTTCTATTGTAACACCAGTTAAAGGGAAAAGAGGGGGAAAACGCAGGAAAAGATTTACAGATGCTATTAGGAAAACACAAGTAAGGGAACCTGCAAAAAAGTATCGTCAAAGTCATCCCGAAGTCAATAGAGAGGCTGTAAAAAAGTATGCATCTAATAACCCCTACATTAATCAGGCAGCTACAGCTAAATACAATGAAAAGATATCACAAATCAGATCAATGCCTTGGACTAATAAGTATTTGTCTGGTTTTAAATATGAACCTCAGATTGATTACTCCAGGGAAAAGGTTGTTGATCTCGGACCTCGGTTACCCTTTGCCTGGTGCCATGCCCTGAAGTGGCAGGATGAGACTCCCGGGATGTGCTGCAGTGGCGGTAAAGTCCAACTCCCTCCCCTTGAGCCCTACCCTGAACCCTTACACAGCCTTCTCGCCCACCAGAATCCAATGGCAGACCACTTTCTTTCTGCTGCCCGGAAGTACAACTGATGCTTCCAAATGACGTCTTTTGGAGCCAGAGAGGTGGAGGGAAATTTTATGCCAACATTCAAAGTGCAGGGGCAGGTCTACCACAGGATAGGGAGTATCATGGCGGGCCTCAGCAACAGCCTTCATTTCTCCAGATATACTTTGTTGGTGATGATGACAATGAGAGGGACATCCGTTGTGGAATCTACCCGGGCGTTAATCCAGAACTGGTTAGCCAACTGCAGAAGTTGCTGCATGAACACAAGGAGTATATTCTGGAACTTAAGGCTGCTGTTAATTCTGTTCCTAAGGGCCACAAGAACTTCCAAGTGGTGATTAACGCCGATAGGAAGCCTTCTGGAGAGCACCGAGGTCGTTTCAATGCCCCCATGACTACAGAAGTGGCTGTTCTCATTGTCGTCCAGGATTTTGAAAAGAGAGATATCGTTCTCCACAGCAGAGACAACAGGTTGTTATGAATCGCCACCAGATCACATAGTTTCGTAGCGAAGCACGGGTATCCAGCTAGTCCTATATAATTCTTTATATAAGTTCATTTATGCCCTTCATTGTTCACAACAGTGTTGATGTATGATTGTGTTTAAGAAAATGTTTTCAGAAACAGTGCCCTCAATTCTAACTTGATAATGCCAGAATTATATTGCAATCTATCTGTATTCAAAGACACTGTGATGTAAGTATTATGAAGTTTAGGAGGCAAAGAGGATAAGTTATTTGAATAGAAGAGTACTAAGTGGTGTTTTTCTCTCTTGTTGGAAAAAAGAGCACCAAAGCAGTGTTCTTATATAAGGAGTAAGGATAATAAGTGCTTGGCTGTTTCATGGTTATAAAAAGGAAGTTATAGAAGTACAGTTTGTCATGCATAAATTGGATAGCATGGTGCAGTCTCCGTATGTGTTCCCAGAAGTAAATCTCACTGATTTAAGTGAGATTGATTTCCCAGTAGGGATTAAAACTATTCCACTATGGATCCTGTAGAGAATGAATTGGGTATTTCATTGTTGATGGATGCAAGACAAGGCAAGTGTTGGCTGGAACATAATATGGATAGAATTTATTTTTCCTTGGCAGGGTGGGGTAATAGATGGGGATTACACTTTTTTAATAGATTTTATAAAGTAGCTAAGAGGTGTGTGTACACACACACACACACACACACACACGTGTGTGTGTGTGTGTGTGTAAAAGTCAGGCATGCTTTAGTTGCATTAGGCTGTATGGAGAGGAGAGGTTTCTCAAATATTGGGGGGGGGGGAATAGCAGGGTTGTATCCTATCCAAAGAATTTCCAGAAAAGATAACTCTGCCTTACATTGTTTTAAGAAGGAGAAAACTGTTAAAATCAAGGAAAAATAAATGAGATCTCTTTGCAACCTCACAAAGTTTAGAAAGTAATTTCAATCTCCATTGTGGTCTGATTTGGCACATTTTTCTACAGGTTTGAAATTCAAGCAGTGATTTTAGAAACTGCAGGATTAGGAAATCATGTCCAAAAGAAACTGTTAAATGGAGTGGGTTACATTTTAGTCATGGTGTCTCTATCATGTTTAGAGAATAAAAAAAGGAAGCTACTAGAAGCTGGTCTCAAGGGAGTGAGGAAATAGAGGAGGTTACAGAGGGGCAAAAGATAGGAACAGAAAACTAACTAATCAGTGCTTAACTTATTAGAAAAGGAAGAGCTAGAATGTTGCTCTAAAATTAAGGACTACTTACATAGCTGTATACAAAGCCCATCTCAAAATGTCTATTAATCTAAGAATGAGAATCTGTTGTAATCAATGATAATTTCACTCATTGTTTCCCCAAACTTAAAACTAAGATTTCATAATTTAAATACAGGCAAGGATTTAATTCTATATTAAGTATGTTTGTAGGCTTGGATAAGCATATTGCTGCAGTAACTCAACTCTAACACTGATTGACCCCATGCCACATCTCTTTTGTTATTTCTCCAACATTGTTGCTTCTTTCCCCTGCAATTGATTAGTCCACACTGCAGTATTCTGTGGTGGCAGCTTGCCTTATAGTTAACTAATTGTGGTAGTGTAATCAATGAGCTGGTAACTGGGCTATTTTTACTGAACACTGTTCCAAAGTCCCTAGCAAAAGATTGTAATGCTGAACCGGATAAGGCATCATTTTACCTCAAGGGAGAGGAAGTTGGTAGCACCAAGGGAGCTACACCTAAGGAGCCTAATAAGTAGAAGGTTGGACCCAGAACCTTCTGGGAGTTCAGAAACCTGCTAATATTTAGCTTGTTCTACTGTAAATTTCTTACATGAGACATGTTTATAACAATGTTTCATATTTTTTTTTAATTTAGTACTTCTACATACAAGCAGGTGTATTCATGAGAATGTACACTAATTGTTCCTTTCAGTTGCAAACTGAAATAACGACACTTATGTAATTGCTTTCAAATTCAGTTCCCCATTTCAAGAGATTGTTTTATATTGTATCTGTACCCCCCCCCCAAAAAAAAGCATTATTATGGAAAACTTTGCATCTCTTTAGCTATGTTTTCCAGGACGAAATCAGGAATGAAACCCTAATCAGAGTCATTACGTAGAAGGGATACCGGCTCTTCCCATAATTTTTAAAATATCTACATTTCTTGACCCATCTACATTTCTTGACTTACTAACAATTGATTAAAATGAAATAAAACACAAGTTTTTATCTAGAGCAGCCAGTTATATTCTGTTGTTGTTTAATTCAGGGTTTTCCAACCACTGGGCCATGGATTGGCACCAGTCCACATCCTGCCAGGAACCAGGCCATGCAAGCAAGTGAAGCTCCATCTGCTAACATGCGAGATCCAGGCAGTGCATAAAACCACGTTCCCCCTGCTCTGGGCAAAAGAATCCCTCTATAGTAGCGGTCCCTGGCACACAAAAGGTTGAGGGGTGCTGGCTTAATTACTTCAAAATTGGCCTTTCATTTTTTTTTTCAAAACCAAGTTTATCCATTCTTACAATTGCTACTTTTTTATTATCTGCACTGCAGCTGTGTCACCCACAGAAAGGAAAAGATCTCTCTAGTGCAATCATACCAGAGGTGGGTTCCTCCCAGTTCGGACCGGTTCTATAGAACCGGTAGTAACTTGGTGGCCTGGGTCGCTAGAACCGTCAGCGACCCAGGCCTGCCACGCCCCCGAACCGGTTCTTTCGGCGGCGCTATAGGCGCCACCATTTTGTTTTTTGCTTCTGCGCATGCAGAAGCACGTGCGAAGCACGTGCGAAGCGCCTGCACGGCGCGTCACTGAGCGAACCGGCAGCGAAGAAAAGAAGAACCCACCCCTGAATCATACCTAACTGGTGTTGTGTTTTCATTTGTTTCCCAACAGAATGAATGAGAGATGCTTCAAATTTGTGGAGAACTTACAATGTGATGTATATTTTTGCTAGAAGATTGCATGAAATCATATAAGAAAGTGTTTAACTTCTCCCCAGAAATTAAGAAGATGGTCCCAAAATTTGCCATAAAATTCTCTAGGAAATTGAGAGGTACCAATTATAATATTTTTTTTAAAAAAACCTGAATATTATACAGCAAATCAAAACAATGACCTCTGAGCTTCTTAAACTGTTTCCATAGTAACACATCTTCAAGTATAATACTATGCAACCATAAATGTCATTTGAAAGAATTTTCAGTCTTCTTTTCATTCAACGAATGTTCCAATTCACAGCTTAAATAGTTTGGAACACATATGCTCACAGCAACCTCCATTAACGTATTTTTTTATTCACCAAACATTACACTCTTCACCCACACATTTTTATTTATTCAAATTTCCATCCTAAATATTTTAAGCAGCTTATGGCATTATTATAGGGAGATATAGTAAAATCAATGCAATGTGGAAATTTTATTTTTGATTTCAGCATTTTCTGATTGAATATTTTCTCTGGTGCAGGATATGTCTGAAGTCTTAGAGCACTTGTGCGATTATCCCATACAGAAAGGATTACAGTAGTAGAACATTCCTAGGACAAAGAAGAGTTGGCACATGGCAATAAAAGAATGTGACATCAGACCGTGTCATGTAAACAAAGAAATAGAATAGAATAGAATAGAATAGAATAGAATAGAATAGAATAGAATAGAATAGAATAGAATAGAATAGAATAGAATAGAATAGAATAGAATAGAATAGAATAGAATAGAATAGAATAACAGAGTTGGAAGGGACCTTGGAGGTCTTCTAGTCCAACCCCTTGCTTAGGCAGGAAATATGTGGGTATACATTTTAAGTATGAGGATTTACTACAAAATATGTCAAACTGCAATCCAATCAGTTTCTCTGCCCATGAAAGCTTTCTTTTTCTTTCAACAACTACATACTAATATAGAATCATAAAATCATAGAGCTGGATAGGAAAGCTTTATTTTCCTTTTTCTTTCGACAACTATATCAATACAGCTTCATAAAATCATAGAGCTGGAAGTGAGTCAGAGTTCTTCTAGTCCAAATTCCTGCTCAAGGCAGGAGCTTATACCATCCCAATCAAATGGTTATCCAGTCTATTCTTGAAAACTTCCAGTGATGGAGCACCTACAATCCCAGGAGGCAAACTATTCCATTGATTAATTGCTCTCACTGTCAGAAAATTTCTCCTTACTTCTATCTTTGACAAGCTTCCACCCATTTCTTCTTGTCCTGCCCTCTGGTGCCCTAGAGAATAAGTCAATCCCCCTTCTTTATGACATCCCATCAAGTATTGGAAGACAGCTACCATGTCCTCCTTAATTTTCAATAGGCTAGACATACCTAGTTCCGTCAACCATTTGTCATACAATTTAGTCTCCAGACCCTTTATCGTCTTCGTTGCTCTTCTCTGCACACTTTCTGGGGTCTCGATATCTTTTTTGTTTCATGGTGACCAGAACTGGATGCTTTATTCTAAGTGTGGTCTCACCAGCACAGTGTAAAGTGTTACTATCACTTCTCATTGCCTTGATGTTATCCCTCTGTTGATGCAGCCTAAGATTTCATTGACTTTTTTGGCAGTTGCAGCACACACTGCTGGCTCATACTTAAGTGGGGTCCACTAGGACACCTAGATCCCTCTCACAGTTACAACTGTTGAGCCAGGTACCACCTATTCTATATCCATGAAATATGTATGCAATATGGTAACTGCATCACAGCTCCGATTAAATGCCTTCATTCAACTCGGCCACAAGTCTGCACCTTACTTAACTTACAGAGCAATCCATTCAGGGGAAAATCATCAGAAAGAAAATATGTGAAAAATGTTAATCTTTGTTTTAATAGGTTATAAAAGCAGTGGTGATGAATAAAAGGAACTCATGGTAAGAAAGTTCCCGCATATCCTGCAGTATAATTTTAGCATTTTGTTTCCTACCAGGTTTGTTTCTGAACTGGAATGAACAATGCAGGCAGCTGCATGAAATTAAATATTTATTCTTTACCTAAAAGTGATCCGTCCCACCAGTCTAGGAAAAAGAGTTTGTTATGGGCCCCTTTAGTTAAAGAATTTCAACTTTTGGGGTCTAGGAGGAAAGTCTTTTCTGTCATTGGTCCCGCCCTATGGAACATCTTGCCCTTGGAGCTGAGGTTGGCCTCCACTCTTCTGGCCTTCCAGAAGACATTAAGGACCTGGCTCTGCCAAGTATCAAGGGGATCCAATAGTGGGACACAGCCCTGGGGGTGGTCAGTGGTTTGAGAGTGCTCTTTCCATCTTTTTAACTTTGCATATTTTTGTAAGTATTTTTATGGTTTTCTTTTTTACTTGGGAGCTGCTCAGAGTCACTTATACCATGAGATGGGCAGGCAGCATATAAATTGGATTAATAAATAAATAAATAAAAGAAGTGTTTTCCTTTGTTCTGCTTCATTCAAGCTGTAATCTTTCTTCATAAGGGAGTTGCCTATTTCTGTACATTTTTTTACTTCTAAAATATCATTCTAAAGGTGTGACTATCAGAATCAAATGCACTTTCATTATAGATTCATATAAGGGCTTTATTTTGTCAGTAATTCCTTTTTCAATTTCTTTCTTAATTAAACCAGATGTCAAATTTGTCCCTTTTTTTATAGCAGCTGTACACTGTGTTGACATTTTCATCAACCTGTCCATCATGAGTCCTTTTCTGGTCAGTCACTGCCAACTCAAAGCCCACAAATGAATAGCTAAAGTCTGAGACAGCAATGGTCCCATAGACAATATATTTACTCAGTTTGAAGAATCCCTTCATTTCTGAGCTTGTCTTCTGAGGTGCTAGCAATCTCTCCCCACTTCAGCTTTGTCTTGCCTGTAAATTTGCTGAGCATGTCTTCCAGAGGTGGGTTTCAGCAGGTTCTTACCAGTTCTGGAGAACCGGTAGCGGAAATTTTGAGTAGCTCGGGGAACCGGTAAATACCACCTCTGACTGGCCCCACCCCCATCTATTCTCTGCCTCCCGAGTCCCAGCTGATCGGGAGGGAATGGAGATTTTGCAGTAACCTTCCCCTGGAGTGGGGAGGGAATGGAGATTTTGCAGTATCCTTCCCCCAGGAGTGGGGAGGAAATGGAGATTTTACAGTATCCTTCCCCTGCTACGCCCACCAAACCACGCCCACCAAGCCACGCCATGCCCACCAAGCCACGCCCACAGAACTGGTAGTAAAAAAAATTGAATCCCACCACTGATGTCTTCTATCATGTTATTTAGAAAAATAATTTAAAGAACAGTGCACCCAGAAGAGAATTCTGAAATACAAGCAGTCCTCAACTTATAATTGGAACCAGAATTTCCACTGCTACGCAGGACAGAGGTTAAATGAGTCATGCAATGCTTAATGAAGAGTTTATGACATCTTATAATTTACCATGCTAATGAGATAGCATGGTAAATGTTCAGATTTACAGCCAGATTTTTCCTGTTCCAAGCCTGAAACCATAACCCTTACCATCACACTGATTATCACCACCATCCTGATCATAACCAGAAGAGCACGTCAGACTTGCTACTAAGATGAGCTTTCTGGTTTGATATAAGTGCTGCCTCATCCATGGAACTAGCCTGAAGAGATGGATAATAAACAGAAAGATAGATATTGGACACCCGCTCTCTAACATGCAATTTTGTTGAAAGTACCACTTGTGCCCAATTATTCATTACAAAATGCAAAATATGGCAGCTGCTTAAATATGATGGAAATATTCATTTACCCCCTTTCAACTATCATTTCTCTTTTAAACTACTTATTTCCTTTGACTGTATAATTATTGACAAGGAAAGCACTATTTTGAGAAAAGTTTCCAGACAGCATTAATATCGGTACTAATATCTCGAGGTGTCTATAATGTGGTTGGTGATAGCTGCTTTCCCCACCTCCTCAGCCACTTCAGTTGCTCCCCAATGCCTCCAAAAGTCCAGCCACTTTTCTAAGTGACATGGACAATGATATAAGGATCTCAGGAGGGAGACATTTTAAAATCGGAAAGAAGCAATATTCATAAGCAGAATTCCCATTTGGGAAAATTGATTAACATATCTGTATTTCTCTCATTAAGACCTGCACCAATGAAAGAATCCTGAGATTGCTAGGATGAAATGTATTTGGGGCTTGTACTGGCAGGGCTCAACCCTCCTTTCTCTCATCTGTTTTCATTCAGGTTGGTTATTACCGTATAAACATACCCTGTTTCCCCCAAAATAAGACATCCCCTGATAACAAGCCCAATCGGGCTTTTGAGTGCATGGCAATAAGGCCAAGTGCTTATTTCAGGGTTCAAAAAAATATAAGGCAGGGTCTTATTTTCGGGGAAACACGGTAGTACATTGTTAGCCCTTTGAAGTACACCAGATAAGGAAACAGAAACCATGTGAACAACTGGAACTCTGCTTTAGTATTATAGAGTATAGCAACCAATTCTTGAAAGCTCAACAGTGGTACTAAAAGTCTCAGAATGCATTACAATAGATAGAAAGAGGAAAGAATTATTTAGAAGAGTGACAAAGAGAACAGAGAACAGTTATGTAACAAAGAGTTCTAAATTACAATTTAATCTGGAATCTTTCTTAAGAACCTGTTGTGGGGGGGGGGGGTTTCCCCAGCCTTTTTTCTTTCATGTCATATATCTCAGGCAGATTTCCCCAACTTTGGTATCCTTCAGGTCAGCGGCCCCCAATATTTTGCGCACCAGGGATCGGTTCCATGGAAAGAGGTTTTTCCGTGGATCAGAGGGGATGTGGTTTTATGTGCTGCCTGCATCCCGCAGATGGGGCTTTGCTTGTTTGTGTGGCCCAGTTTCTGGCATGTTGCAGCCCAGTGCCAGTCCATGGACAAAGGCTTGGGGACACCTGCTCCAGATAAATGGAGTTCTCCTCCCAGAATTCTCAGTGATCATGGCCATAGGTGAGAAGGCTGAAGTTGATTGACACATCTGGGTTTTAGCCGGATTAAGGGAAGCTACTTCAGATTATTTAATGCATACTTTCATGAGGAGTAAGTTCTGGAGGAGAGCTATAAAATAAGATCCTAAATCATGCAGAAACTGATTCCTCTACAGCAGGGGTGGGTTCCAAATTTTTTTACTACCACTCTGTGGGCATGGCTTAATTTTGTGGGAGTGGCTTGACGGTCATGTGACTGGGTGGGAGTGGCTTGACGGTCATGTGACTGGGTGGGAGCGGCTTGATGGTCATGTGACCGGGTGGGAGTGGCTTGGCAGTCATGTGACTGGGTGGGGGTGGCTTGGTGATCATGTGACTGGGTGGTCATGTGACTGGGTGGTCATGGCCAACTTGACGTCACTCACGTTAGGGTTAGGGTTAGGGTGTCTGGCCTCTCCTCACCTCAAAGGCCTCAACGAGATACAATTTCCCTATCTATTTACTACTACTGAACATCCAAAATATACTATTTAATCCTATGTATATATGCCATATGTGTACATACATATTACA
>QLTV01000972.1:7882934-7904682 GCA_003457575.1 Thermophis baileyi | reverse complement strand
ACAAAAAGAAAAAAAAAAAAATAAAAAATAAAAATTCAAAAAAATGCAAAAAAAAAAAAGAAATAAAAAAGAAAGAAAGCCGAAAACAAGATGGCGACTGCATGCACAGTGCCGGAAACTCGGCTTCTGCACATTCTCAGAAGAAAAAATAAATAAAAAAAATTCACCCGGGGAAAAATAAAAAAAATTCAAAGAATTCAAAAAAAAAGATGGCGGCGTCTATGGACCGGCACCGACTGATCCGGTTCGGTGATGTCATCGTGACATCACCAGCGGGCCACTACCAGTTCGGGAGAACAGGTCTGAACTGGGAGGAACCCACCCCTGCTCTACAGAATTAACACAGCAAGAGGGCCTCCGCTGGACGCATTTTAGAGGAAGCTAGACAATCAACAGTTGCGATTCACGTTCCTACCTTGAATGGGTTGATTCTGTGGCTACATGCCTCTTCCAACTCTATGATTCTATAATTCTAATTATAGAATTATCATTTGGGGGTAGTGTTTGGGGGTCAAATACGTAGATCCAAGGCCAGCAAAATGCTTTCAACAAGCAACCCACAAAGAAAATAAATGTTCCTAAGAAGAACTTCGATGTTTTGGTCTGTACTGAAATTCTATTACTTTTAAATAATTGACCAAGGCCTGTATGTGGTTATGTATGCTGAAATCATAAAGTGTGTTTAAATCTATGCCATTGCTGCAGTTTTATTATTAGGTCTTACAGTTTGCATTTGAGTAAAAAGAATGAAGGAATAAGCGAGGAAAGGAGCCTCAATCAATCCTTATTTCTCAAGGGATTTTCCATTGCTGGAAGACTGGAAGACAGAATTAATCAGCTGTTAAATGAAGATATTACATTTAAGCTTTTTGAAAAATGACATTTTACTTTGTAAGAAAAAATAAATAAACAAAATACCTAGAAGCAGGGTAACCATGATTATTCAACGGATTCCAAAACTTACCAAGTTACCCTGTTAAGTTTCCTAACCACCAAAAATGTCAGTTTGATGTCAATAATATTAATAGTTTACAAGAGCACAAGGATGTATGTCTCAACTCTTATCAGAAATATTCAAGCACCTCTTAATTTGCTTCTCTAAGAGTCTGAGAGTTATATAGACTTTTCCACAACAGCAATTCTGCACCTCGCAGAGAATCTTAAAAAAACAAAAACCTTTTTTTGTTATATGTTAGCACTCAGAAAAAGTAATCTCTCTCTTTGGGAAAAAAAAATCCAATGCTTACTGAATTTTGAAAATTTAGTTTTCCCTTTTAAAGATTTACAAAATCAGGTAAACATGGGATTTAGTAATAATTATAGGGGGTTGTGCTTATTTTTTTTCTTAATTCATTTATTTGTGTAATCTTTTCTTATTTTTTCAGGGGGGGTTCTTCATTTTTAGTTTATGTATGTTTGTTAGAAAAAAAATTACATTAAAAGAGACAGTTTTGAAAGTGTAATTAAATATTTAGTCTTTTTAAATTGAAACTGAATACATCTGTTGTTGTGATAGGCACCAAGTCTGTCTATACTTGTCTTTAAGTGAACGAACTTTGTCAGTCTTTCCCCCAATACTTCCTATAGCCCAGTCTTTCATCTGTCACTTCTCCTGTGTATTTCAACTCATAATGAATTGTCTAGCTGTTTTTTTCTGAAACACAATCTGCTTCTGCGGAGGCAGACAGCCAAAGAATTCCAAAAATAAGTCAATATGTGTTTCATTGACTATACAAATTTTTTCAGTTATGTCAACCATGTCAAGCTGTGAAATGTTCTTTGTAAAATAGGAATTCCAGGACATACATTTAGGCATGAATACATTTATTTTTTATATTGATTATACAGACCTCCTGTCTGGTGGCTCTGAGTGGTAAATATAAGATTAAAAGGCAATGGAAATAACAAAAACAAAGATGATGATGATGATGATGATGATGATGATGATGATGATGATGATACAGAATAATAGCATTATTACCTCAGTTATTCACCCTATATGATGAATATATTAGTGTTGTTTCAAAACAGCAGGAATACACATTAATAATCTTCACTGTGCTAATGATATTACTCTGATGGCTGAAAAATGCAAATGATCTGGAAGTTGCAGTAATGACCAATGAAAAAGAACACAATGAAAAAATGAGACTAAAATTAAATATAAAGAAGACCAAATGAATTACAGTAGATAGAGCAAGCAGCCGGAGAATGAAAAATATAGTTTTCATTCTATATTTTATCCATATTTTAATTGTATAGAAAGCTTTTTAGAGGCTATCAGTTTCTTGTAATCACACCTAATTTTTAACATTTTAGTATGTTTTTTCTAGTAGGATGTCCTTGGGCCTGATGTATTGCTGTCCTCGGTTACTTTCTGGTACATAGACAGTCAAAATCAAACAAAGTAAAACTTATTTACTGTTGATTTCTGAAGGGCAGTTTATCTTTTATTTGAGGCTTGTGTCTATTTTTAGAAGCATTGAGCTAAGGTGTCCTCCTTGTAACTCTGTTGTACTCCACAGCCAACCTCAATTAGTAATTCATAAAGATTTGTGTTGCAATTTGCTTTCTCTTGTCTATTGGCCTTAATTTCATTTCCATTACTCACACTTTTTGTGTGGTATGGTATTTTTATCAGGGAGTAGGGAGAAACTATTCCCAAGGATTCTTCGTTGTTTTTTTCTCCGTTTATATTACTTATTAAAATAGATGAACCAATAGATGGTTTCTCAAGATAAGTAATATTTTCTTGAGCATTTGGGATGGCAGCTCTGTTAAAGATTTAACAGCTTTACAGGTTATTACTAATAATTCCCTCAGATCATTTAGCCTTTTTATAGTGCTCTTTTGTTCAATATCTAGCAAGGCACTGAAAGAGTTAATCGATTGAGGGTCTTAAGGGTACTTCAAAAAACTGACTTCCTGTGGGAGGTACAGATTGTTTACTCAGGCTATTTCTTCTCAAAGACAGTGGTGATAGAATGTCCTTGGAGTTGCCTACTTTTATGTTGCTACAATTAAACTTGAAGTGGAAGCATTCTTATTGCTAAGATGAGTTATTAAAGGGCTAACTCCCTCTGTGTGAAACACACATAATGGGAAGAACTCAAAGCTGCTCAAACAAGGATTCATTTTGAACAAGATGTTGGTGATAGGAGGATGTTTAAAAGTTAGAAGGATTTGTTTAGAGTCTCTCCTTGATGAAGGTTTTGTGTTACTAACATATCCTACTGCACCAAAAGGAGTTGGAAGTCGATGCTTTTCTCACCCATCTTTACCCTATGTTTTTCTCCCTTCCCCTTTTCCTCTTTTATTTTCCTCTTATTTTCATTTTTCTTCGTACTTCTGTATAATATTGATTTATAACAGCATATAATATCACTTAGAGGCATATCTCAAATTTACATGGACAGGTTTCTCATTCTACTGAAAATAACATACATTATACAACAGGGGTGTCAAACTCGATTTCATTGAGGGCCGCATCAGGGTTGTGTTTGACCTTGGGGGGCCGGGGTGGGCGTGGCCAGGGTGTGTGCAACAGCCTCCTGCAACCTTCTGCCAGCAAAAATGGAGCTCAGGAGGGCCGCATGTGGCCCTCCCAAGCTCCATTTTTGCTGGCAGAGGCATCGCGGGCCGGTCCTTTGCTGTTTCTAGGGCAGCCCCGTGGGCCAGATCTAAGCACCCCGCAGGCCGGATCCTAGAGTCCTTGAGTTTGACACCCCTGTTCTACAACATGCCTGGATAGAATCTCCTTTGAGCATCTGGAATGAAGGAAAGTTCTTCAAGGGGGTTCTTTGATTGGTTGAAACTTCAATGGCAGAATTATGCACAGTCACAAAAATTGAAGGATCAATTTGGGCCCATGAAGACATGAGAAAGCATGCACCTTCCTAATTACATCGATTTCCCCTAATTGTTCTAGGACAGGGGTGTCAAACTCACGTCATCGTCACGTGACATATTGGGACTTTTTCCCCTTCTCTAAACCGGGGGTGGGTGTGGCCAGCACATGACACATCTGGCCCACGGGCCATGAGTTTGACACCCCTGTTCCAGGACAATAAGAGAATTAGAATTTTTTTTTAAGTAGAGGTCCCTTGCAACAATTAATTCATATTATCAGCTTCTTTATCTAAATTTATCTGATAATTTTACTGTAAAATCTGGTCAGATAATAGTGAAGGGACAAAAGAGGGAAGTATGTAATATTTGCCTGATTTTCAATTGGACTTTTTAAAAGCTTACAATATGATAGTTTTGAAATATGTATTGCATGCCACATTTTTAAAGGCTTGTTTTAAAAAATACCAGATGTAAACTGAAGAGATATATGAGAAAATGTAAGATTTCTAATAGATTCCATACCTAAACCTATTTATGCAGAAAAGCAGTTAGTAAAAATACGGCATCTTATTAAATAGAATAGTTCACAGTTAATATAGTGGGCATGAATATGTTGCAGCAAGAAGATATTGAAAAGGCCATTTGGGTCTTGTCAAGACCCATTCAGTTTTCATTATTCATCCACTATAAGAGGGTGTCTCATTGCCACCCTGTTTTTATGAATAAAGTGAGCTATCATAGGACTTAACTGAGTCTTATGCATTTGTCTTTTCATCAGGTGCAGCTCTGGCATAAATTAAACCATTTCAGCATCATAAAGTACTTACTTCCTATGAATGATTGCAACTGCAAGTAGACCTTGACTTATGACTGTTCATTCATTGACTGTCTGCAATTATGACAGTGCTGAACAAAGGGATTTGCAATCTGTATCCAAAGTTACAGATGCTGCAGCATCCCCACAATAACATGAACTAAATTTGGATGCTTGGCAATCTGCCCATCCTTACAACCTATCTCAGTTGCAGCAGGCTCTCTCCCACTTATTTTCCCCTCATCTTGCCTAGCAGGCTTTGGGTCTGCTTCCCACCCACTGAGTCCCACATCCTCCTCCCTCCACCATCATAGCTCAGTAAATTTACCTTTTCCATAGATCACCTTTGGGAAGAAGCAGCCAATCTGCCATGTAGCCTTCCTTGCATGGGCCATCTCAGAAGCGGATGCCATTTTGGAACTGATGGCAACTCTCACAATCCAAAAATTGTGGCAGCTCCCAAAAAGTTGCCCACTTCTGGCAAGGCACCACACAGCATCTATACTGTACAGGAAGGCCTCAGGGTTAATCAACTGGTTCTTCTTCCCAGAGGTGATCTAAAGAGACAGTCACACTGCTATCAATATCACTAACCACCGATGTACCTAGGATATATATAAAAAAAAGGCTGCCAAGTCTTTCCTATACTCTTGCCACCATAATTTATCTGGATTTAAAGGTTTGCCTAGGAAAGATGTGGAAGTGGCGCAGTGGTTAGAGTGCAGTACTGCAAGCTACTTCTGCTGACTGCCGGCTGACTGCAATTTGGCAGTTCAAATCTCACCAGGCTAAAGGTTGACTCAGCCTTCCTTCCTTCCTTCTGAGGTGGGTAAAATGAGGACCCAATTTGTTGGGGGCAATATGCTGACTCAGTAAATTGCTTAGAGAGGGCTGTAAAGCACTGTAAAGCGGTATGTAAGTCTAAGTGCTATTGCTATTGCTAAGTAACAGAAGGATAGCTATTAATAATGGTGGAGATCTTTATGAGCTTAGCCTAAATTCAGATGAATTTGTCTGCAATTCAAAATGGAGAGTGAGTGAGTAAGTGAGTGCTTTTTGTGGCCTTTGGACAATCAAGCCTTATAGATTGTGAATTTCTAAACTAGAGAATTTATACCGGTATTTCATTCCCAGCCTTATTCATTAAAGAGGCTGCAGATATTTCAGATATGTAAGCTGTCAATCTTACATATGGGTGCCCTCTAGATATTTTGGAGCTATAATTCCCCAAATTCTTAAGCAGGATAACTATTGAGAACTCCACACATGGTGGGAGAAGAGTCATCCTGAACAGATCAGGTTTTCCACTGCAGGTAGCTGTCAAGTGGACACCAGCAAAAGGAGGTGCAATTAAGTATATTCATTCCCACTCATCTTGAACGTATTGTTTACACCTCTTTTAAGAGCTTGGGAGCCAGGGTTTCAAGTGCTTTAAATTGATGGCCCTTTGGAATGCAAGGAGTGATAGTCTTTTAGTCCTTGGCAGAGGTGGGTTTCAGCAGGTTCTGACCAGTTCTGGAGAACCAGTAGTGGAAATTTTGAGTAGTTTGGAGAACCAGTAAATACCACCTCTGACTGGCCCCACCCCCATCTATTCTCTGCCTCCCGAGTCCCAGTTGATCGGGAGGAAATGGGGATTTTGCAGTAACCTTCCCTTGGAGTGGGAGGGAATGGAGATTTTACAGTATCCTTCCCCTGGAGTGAGGAGGGAATGGAGATTTTACAGTATCCTTCCCCTGATACGCCCACCAAGCCACGCCACGCCCACCACGCCACGCCCACAGAACCGGTAGTAAAAAAAATTGAATCCCACCACTGGTCCCTGGGTTCTTTGCTTTTTTTATCTTCTAAGGTAAAAAAGAAATACTTTGCTGAGTTTAGAGTTCTAATTATATCCAACCAGCTTAACAGGATAGAATGTCAAGGTTCCTCAATTAGCTTGACCATTATTATCCTCCTAGAGTAGGTGTCTTTACTTCAGCAAAGGACAGAAAATCATTACAAATGGTTAATGCCTCAATTGGTCTCTGGATAGAAATCTGTGGGGATATATAAAATTGTTTATAGCAGACTACAGGCAACAGATAGAGCCAGAGGCATCTTTATCATTTTAGTTTCCATGGATACCACTGCCCTGCATATGCCTCCCCTAAGAAGTACGTCAAAATCAAATCACAATGCTGAAAGCTATATAAACTGTGAGGCAGTCCAACACTTTGTTAGGAGGTCATTCGTACTTCAGTAAAGGTTGTACGTAAAGTCTGCCAAACAATTTTGTTTCTAGCTACTTGCTGAGCAAAAAGCAAAGGATTTCTGTAGAAAATCTGTTTCCAATTTTGAGTCACAGTGGTGGGTTCAGGTTGAGCAGTCACTCTTTCAGTATTAATAGTTGTTTTTCTTAAGTCAAGATGATATATCTGTATCTACAAGGTTAAATTGGCTTAAAGATGAATAATTATGCATCCAGGCATTTGTATCTAGTACTTTTGCAAATTAACACTACATATCAGATTTATATTTTTTGATGTACCTAAATATTCCCTGGTTTTCTTCATTTAGATCTGATATTTACTGTATGATTTGCTGATATCATAAAACTTTGGGAATGTTTCTCAATATAGCAATAGCAATAGTACTTAGACTTAAGTACTGCTCCATAGTGCTTTACAAAGTCAAGGGGCAGTTTATAAAGTCAGCATATTGCCTTCAACAATCTGGATCATCATTTTATCAACTTTGGAAGCATGGAAAGCTGAGTCAACCTTGAGCCGGTCATGATTGAACTGCTGACAATGGCCAGAGTTAACCTGCAATACTGCATTCTAACCAATGCACCACAGTTTCATAAAAGCGGTAGCTTAATATTACACCGCCAAAGTAGTATCTCTTGAGCAGCTCATGTATAGTCATTTTTGTGAATGTAAAAGTTCAATAAATTGCAGGTAAACTTTAGGCTAATCTTAAATGGAAAAGGAAAAACCTAAATCTTAATACTGAACTGAAGGTGAAAGAAGAGAGGGCTAAAACTGATTTCCTACGTAGTATTTTTTTTTAAAAAAAAAGATTATGTCAGCTGACAATGCCAACCCAGTGCAAACAGGGAAACAAATGTTGAAGTAGCAACAGACTTTATTCTCTTAGTGTGAATGTGGTTTCTAATCATCAAGTGATATCCTCAGCCTATGTGAAGAAACTGGTGTTACTCTCAGAAAGCTATATTCCAGTTTTTATCAAATATTTCTCATGATATATCCTGCATATTTTAAGTTGATCAAGTGGCAATATACAAACTTGGTTTACCCCTTTCCAACTTTTGAACTACTTGCTTCATA
Source organism: Thermophis baileyi (assembly GCA_003457575.1). Classification (NCBI taxonomy): domain Eukaryota; kingdom Metazoa; phylum Chordata; class Lepidosauria; order Squamata; family Dipsadidae; genus Thermophis; species Thermophis baileyi. Next base: position 7,896,687 of record QLTV01000972.1, on the reverse strand, counting down.
TTCCCTGATAACTGATAACTACCTGTATACACAAATAACCCTTTGTAGCCATTTCTGCTGTAGCTTGCAAATCTCAGGTCATGCTAAGATTTAGCTGTCTGATACAATTCCTATATTTCTGGAGACTACATTGATTTCTTCTTTGATTATGTTCCTGTCCTGTCATTTCCTGTACATGTCCTTTCCCCCCCCCCCTCTTCAACATTGTGGAAGCTATACTTGCAACCTCACTGGCTACCATTTTTTCATTCTTGTAAATGTGGGAATACCTTGTGGTTGTGCTTTTGGCCTTTTATTTTCTAGCATTTTCCACCTTTCCTGGACACATTTCTTCTTCAAAGTTCAAGTCATTAAATCTGATTTACCTTTCCTCTGAGTTTATCAGTTTGCTTTTCTGAAGTCTGACTTTTCTCAATTGCTTCTCCCCTTGATATTATCAATTCAAGGATCACATGATCACTTTCATCCAAGCTACCAATCACCGTCATGTCTTCAATCAATTCTTCCCTGTTGGTGAAAATTAGGTCCAAGTTAGCAAATCCACTTGTTATTTTCTTCAAACTTTTTACAAATAATGTTGCCATCAAGAGTGAATAAGATTGTGTTGGAATTCTAACCATTGGCAGAGTTAAGTTCCCAGCAGTTGTCAACATAATTGAAATTCCTCATTAACACTATTGTATTTCTATTTGAAAGACTGGTCATCTGATATAGAAAGGCATCAGTATCTTTTGCCTGCCCAAGTGGTTTATAAAAAGTTTATAAACCCACAGTGATATTTCTGTTTCTCTCTTCTTACTTAAATGTTTTCAACAAGTTTTTATGGTTTGATTCTGAATTTCTGTGCAATTATATTTTTCCTTTACATATAGTGTAACATACAGAGAGTAGTTTCTTCTCATATCTTTAATGATAGGGCAGTTCAAATAATAACTCTCAGATTCAGCTATCTATGTTGGGCAATGAATTATTAGAGACTGATTGACCTGAATCCAAGGATCTGTGTTTAATGCATGTCTTGCCTATTATTCCTTAGAGGTTATTACCCCTCTTCCAATCTTCTTGTGAAAGTATGATAGCTTGACATATGATTTGACTATGAGTAGGAGGTCTGCAAGGCATAGTTAAAAAACAAGTCAAAATAACCTCAACATACATGAAAAACAGCAGACATTTGATTATATCATCTTGATTTTTGGGACCGCATCTTGAGGACACCCTGGCTATGAGGTAATAGGGAATTACAATAATGTTGTGGACGGCCTTGGTATTTGATATTCTTAACTTAATTTCTAAAACATGTACATGCCTTTGCAGAAGGAGTCATGATTACAATAATCTCAAAAGATCTTAATGGTTTATAGTCTAACAAAAACATTTATTCAGTTAGTTTTGAGATGGCTATGGTAAATTATATTTCATTTTTAATCTATTGTTCTAAAGTAGCTTCCAAGATTATATCACTTAAATAATATTTTAGCTATTGGAAATAATGAGCTATAAATGTAATGAAAAATAAAATGAGTTATAACAAGGTTAAAAAGTAAAAGAAACTACAATTTTAAGTAGCAGAGTGAAAAAATGTGTTTTTCAGATGTTAGAAGATAGTTAAAAATAAGGTTTTAACCCAATTTATTGTGGCTAACAAGCCTACAGATATACACTAGACTAGAGGCAATTAGGTAAAGGTAAAGGTTCCCCTCGCACATATGTGCTAGTCATTCCCGACTCTAGGGGGCGGTGCTCATCTCCGTTTCAAAGCCAAAGAGCCAGTGCTGTCCGAAGACGTCTCCGTGGTCATGTGGACGGCATGACTAAACGCCAAAGGTGCACGGAACGCTGTTACCTTCCCACCAAAGGTGGTCCCTATTTTTCTACTTGCATTTTTTACGTGCTTTCAAACTGCTAGGTTGGCAGAAGCTGGGACAAGTAACGGGAGCTCACCCCATTACGGGGCACTAGGGATTCAAACCGCTGAACTGCTGACCTTTCAATCGACAAGCTCAGTGTCTTAGCCCCTGAGCCACCGCGTCCCTTAGAGGCAATTACACACAGTCTAATCCTTAGACTGTCACTAACATGAGCATCCAAAAGGAGTTTGCTGCATTTGTTCTTGTCAAAATGACCAAAACGGCATCACTGCATCAAAGCCTCAAGTTCTACCCTTTTTATTGTCATGATACAAGCTCCAAAGGGTGAGATTTCCACTCTGGCATCACAATTTCTGCTTTTATTATTCTTTTCACCTTCCTGCTCTGAGGATGTCCTGAGACCCATAGGATATTAAATTAAAGAGGTGTGGCATTATGAAAACATCAATGTGTCTTCAGTTCCTGGTGGCCATATAGATTTCCTCCATGATGATCTGTCCTCAACCTGATCCTTTAGATCTTCCAATGGTGCACTCCTTGCCACTGTAACTGACTCTATCCACCTTGCTGCTGGTCTTCCTCTTCTCTTTCCTTCCACCTTTCCCAGCATTAGAGCCTTTTCTAGGGAATTACATGTTCGCATAATGTGTCCAAAGTAGGATAATTTGAACCTGACTATATATATTTTGAGTGAGAATTTTAAGTTCAACGATGCATCAGTTTGTTTTCTTGGATGTCCAAAGTACTCTCAGCAGTCTTTTTCAATATGAAAGTTCAAAGGCATCATTCCTTTTCTACTCTGCTTCTTTGATGTTCACTAGAGGGCTGATAGAGTGTCACAGGGAATGCCATAGCCTGCACAGCTCTGATGTTTATAGGTACAGATATTTCACATCATTTGAATATCTTTTCCTGGGTCTTCATGGCTGGCCTACTGAGCGCTAATCTGCAGTATGTTTCTTGTCTACAGTTCCTTTACTGTTGATGGTTCATTCTACAAGGCAGAAGCTATCTACCACTTCAATATCTCCATTATCAATCATAAGACAGGTTGTTGCACCTCTTATCATTGGTTTAGTCTTCATTAGTTTTAATTTTACTCTCTTTTTTTTCACTGTGCTCCTTGACTAAAACTTGCAGAACCTTTGCATTTTCAGCTATTAGTGTAGAATCATCAGGATAGCACAAGTTATTGTTTCTTCCTTCAGTTTTAAAATCATGCTCATCGTCTTCCAATCTAGCTGCCCTTAATAAATATTCAGCATATATGTTGAATATATAAGGGGAGAGTATACAAGCTTATTGTTTTCCTTTGCCAACCTGGACCAGTTTTTTTCACCATCTTCTGTCTGTACTGTGGTTTCCAGATCCGTATTGTTGTGGCTTGCCCGAGTCCCGCCCAGCTGCTCATGGATCCAGAAGACCAAGAACCGACCATGGGGTGGCAATATCATCCTGTGTCTCCGGCACCTGAGTCCGAGACCGAGGAGGACGCAGTGCCAGAGGACGATAACCAACCAGGGCCTTCTGCACCTCCCCAGAAGGAGCTGAGTGACTCAAGTGGAGAGGAGGAGCCGCTGATTGATGCTAGGGCATGCAGGGCAGCTAGCAGGAAAGAGAAGCACTGCAATGTTTGTTATCTCAGTTGGAATTACTTCAGTCCGGGCTCTTGGCCAACTCCAGTAAGTGGAAGATAACTCGGGACTTAATGGCCTGCGTGCATTTTGGTATTTTGAATCCTGGCCAAAGTGTTATCTGACTCTCGACAAGAACTGTGTTGAAAAACTTTATAAAACTTACTACTAAGCCGTATTATTAGTAGTAAAGTAATATTTGTTGTGCAAACAGTGTGTGTGTGTCATTTCCTGGGGGCTTGCCGTGCTGGGTCACAACACATATATAAGTTTTTCATGTGGATAATTAGATGTTCTTTGATTCCCTTTTTTTAGTACATTCCACAGCTCAACATGATTCACACAATGAAAGGCTTTTCTAGAATTGATGGTGCCCATAGTGACTTCTTAAGGGTACAGAAGCCTCTATAAACCTCAGGCAAGACAGTGTTTAGAGCTTCTGTAAGCTATTCTGTAACACTATTAATACTTCTCCTCATCTGTTAACACTTGTAAAATTTCAGACATTGCTTAAGGGCACAGCCACAAAAATAATTAACAAGACAGATTTATACTGATTTGTACCTTCTTGTTTAAGGCAAAGGGGAAGAACAGATTATATAGTACAGGTATATACATCAATGCCCAACTTACATACTTTTCCTAGTTATTTTTTCAACTTGAAAAATGGGAGGGTTTTTTTTTAATGTGAAAGAAATAGTCTGGAGAATTGGAATCATCTGTAATTCTAGTGTTCAAAGTTTAGAATTACAATGAACATATCAAATCTCTAATGCTCATTATGCTAAATAATCTCATTATTCCCTTGCCCACAAAAAGGAAAAGGAAGAGCAGATTTTCTGTTTGACAAGTTATTAATATGTTCCCCAAATCATGAGGTGAGAGGGTTTTTTTTTTATTTACTAAATTCCTAGGGCAGTGATGGTTAACCTTTTCAGCACCGAGTGCCAAAACTGGAGCGCACGCGCGCGCCAGAGCACCGGAACCTGGAAGAGAGCAGCTGGCCAGTGCGCATGCACGCCGGACCAGCTGTCCGGCACGCATGTGCACAACGGAACCTGGAAGAACAGCTGGCAATGGTGCGCGTGCCCACAGAGAGGGCTCTGCGTGCCCTCTGGCACATGTGCCATAGGTTCGACATCACGGTCCTAGGGTCATATAAAAATGTATCTCAACTGGTCAGCACAGAACTAAGCAACTTATCGCTCTTTCTGTTCTTTCCCTTTTGTTTATGTTCAGAAGATTCTTATAATCCTCTGCACATACTCTCTTTCTCCTTTCCCCCCCCCCAAGCCTTCTTGTCTTCATCCAGAGGGAATGAGAGTCCAACTCACAAAGTCAACTTTGAGATGATTTGAAGAACCAGCCTGCCTACGCATGAGTACCTGTCAGATCTTCAGGGCATGCCAAATCAAGAAACAGGCACAGCAAAGGAATGCTACTTTGTTGTTGTAGGATATAGTTATAGAATCTTGAAAGCTTGTCCCAAACTTTCACTACCTCTTCTTAAGGACAACAAGGTCAAGTTAGGGCTGTTCTGAGTCTCTTTCTCACACTCTCTATTTTCCCAAGGCTGAGTAATCATTTTCTCCCCTCCCACCTTCCTTTGGTTCTATGACAATTTGCCATGGCCAACTCACCATGGCCAACTTGCCACGGCCAACTCACCATGGCTAACTCGCCAACTTGCCATGGCCAACTCACTGGAGGACAACTTGTCATGGCCATCTTGCCACAGGACAACTCATTGCAGGACAAGAGTTACACAAATACCAAAGAAATGGTGGAATAGAATCATTAAAGAAAGGATGCAAAAGGATGGACAGAATGAAATGTGAATAGCAAAAATTAAAATAATGTTTATTTATTTTAAATAATTAAATAGAATTGTTAAATTGTCCCACAGCGAGTCGGCCATGGTGAGTTGTCCTGTAGCGTGTTGGCCATGATGAGTTGGCCGTAGCAAGTTGGCTGTGGCAAGTTGTCCCATTCCCCCTTCCTTTCAAGGCCAAAACTAAATTCCTCTATGGTAGAGGCCATTGACCAATCATTTTTTATGGTAGGAATGCATGTTGTCCTCTGCCTGTTCCAGCCCACCAAGAAGGCAATCTCTGATTGTCTTTTTCTGCTACACATTACAAATAACATTTGGAGGGGGGGTGCAATTCAGGCAGGAAATATATTTGGTCCAAACTTTTCCAAATTCCTTTTAATTATTAGGTCTGTTACAAAATAGAAAACTTATGCAAACTGTGAGCGACTCACCTTTGCTGATAGTGAAAAATGATTGTTACATTATTCTGTTCGTTACAGCATTATTAGAGTTAGAGAGGTAGATTTAAAATTCCTATTATTTGTCACTTAAGAGACATTTCAATATACTCAAAAGAGACAGTATTACATTTGGTTTCCATTAAGGCCAATTCTGGGGAAATAGCTATGAGCCAAACAAAAACAAACAAGCAAACCATATTTCACATCTCCAGAATGCTAGTGACTATGCTTACACTTTTCAGTGAAAAAATAGGAGCTCATATGTAAAGGTACTGTTCATCTCTTTGGGACATTAAAGATGTGTCTGCCAAAAAATAATTCTAGAGGAGGTGTTTCTGTTTTCTTAATCAGTTTATCAAGATTATGTCTTAAAATGTAAACCAATGATCGCGGATCTCAGAATTATGGCACACAGACAACTTAATGGTAATTAACTTCAACACAAAACCTTTTTGTGTGTGTACGCTAGGCCAGAGAAACATACAAAATATCCTGTTGAAAGCATATAAGATTCCTTGGTTCTTATTAATAATTTACATATTTACTTTATCCAAACTTTTGAATGAACAAAACCCAAGCAGATGGAGGTACCTATACAGCTTTGCTTTAATCACATACAACATGTGTTTCTGTTGTTCTCATATCCCAGACAGCTTTCACATCAATAACTGTTAGGAAATTATAATATGACAGTAAAGGTAGAAAAGGAAAGCCTCTAATCCCACTGTTTCAGAAATGGATAAACTACTCATGCATTCACTAGTCTGAAAGTGAATCACTAAACAAGGTCCTGCGGTAACATAATTTAATTATTCAGGTAGTTCAGACTTCAATATTATTGAATGATTATTGAAGTCTTTGATGTCATGTTAAACTACTGCTGTCAGAGCTTGTATAACTGTGACCTTAATTATTCTGTTCCAACAAAATGTACAGAAATGCTTTCTCATTATTTGGATACTTTATGAGATTCTAATAGTTTTTGGTTCACTATAAGCCATCTTCCTATTTTAATGGGTTTTTTTTTTAGTTATGAGCAGCACTGCAAATTTGTTGATGAATAGAAATGTGACTTGCTTCACTGTAAATTCAGTAAAGTACAAAAAAAAGGAAGATTTACCGGTCGCTGGGAGTTATGTGGTAGAAGGCGGTCTAAAAAAAAGCAATGTGAGTCAGTCTCTCTCTCCTCTCTCTCTCTCTCTCTCTCTCTCTCTCTCTCTCTCTCTCTCCCTCCCCCCCTCTCTCATACGGCTGTCCATCTCAAGTACATGACTCTTGATTGGTAACAAAAACAGAATAAAAACAATAAGCAAAATTATAACTAGCATAAAATAGTAGCCAAGCAGCAACACTAACAGTAATTCTCCAATCAATGCAGCCACAAAATAGGATCACCCACACTGTCATGAACATGTCGTGTTTGCCTTTTCTTGAATAGACTTTCTTTCCAGTACCTTTTAAGGGTTTGAATGAATTGGAATTACTCCGTGCTAACTGGAGAATTCTGGGAACTGAAGTCCACCCATCTTAAAGTTGCTGAGGTTGAGAAACACAGTAACAAAGAGATGGCTGGGTAGACAAACCCTGACATATGACTCAAAGCTGATAATAAACACTGTGCTTTTTTTGTAGTTGTTGTTTTAAAAAAGCTTCATGATAGGTCAATATTCCCACAGTTAGAATTTTTAGAAGAACATTCCATGATTCCATTCCAAGAGCCGTGGTGGCACAGTGGTTAGAATGCAGTACTGCTCACTCAAGAAGTTCGATTCTGAATGGCTTAAGGTTGACTCAGCCTTCCATCCTTCCGAGGTTGGTAAAACGAGGACTCGGATTATTGGGAGCAATATGCTGACTCTGTAAACCGCTTAGAGAGGGCTGTAAAGCACTATGAAGCAGTATATAAGTCTAAGTGCTATTGCTATTTCTAGCCCAGCTACACTGATCCTCCATTCCATGTACTTCTGCTTTCACATGCAACTTCTCTTAAAGCTCTGACACACAGCCCTTCTCCTGATTAGGTTCTGAGTGAATATGTATTGAGAGGGTCAAAGGGAAAAATTTAAGATTAGACATGCCCCCAATAAAGGCATGGAGAGTGTGGAAGGTTGCAGTAGGCTGGTTTTGCAATGCCTGGCTAAATGGGAGAAATCGACAAGCCAATTATGGACAATAGAGGTAGCAGGTGGAGAGTCCTTCATCCGCACTCCAGGTAGGTACTTGCCTCACAAGCATTTGGGTTCATTCTCACCTGCAAACAGACATAAGGGTCCCAAGTAAGGAAGCTGGTAGCATGAAGGAAGGGAGAGAGGAGCCAGGTCTCCCTGAAAGCATCAGCTTTGATTGAGCTCTGAAACACAAGAAACAATCTGCTACGAAAACAGCTTTATAGAGATGTGAAGACCACACAGAACTAAAGAAGCTCATGGGAATCCTTACTGGAGAATTCTACAAATTTCAGTCCAGACATTTCTAGAAGACCCTGTGTTGGCAAAGTTTATCTATTTTTTAAAAAAATCATATGAATTAGTGACCAAATTTTATAATGTTATCAGTTTGTGGTATAATTTTCATAACACACTATGATGTTGCAAAAATAACATAACCTCTTATTTCTGTATAGGCACACATTTACCATAGATGGTGGGTAATTGCATTAGCAAATATTGACACCATAGAAGAGAATTGCCTGTAATCTCAAGTTGCTACAAACACATTAATATGATTGATGAATTCATTTGTACAGGAAGCAAGTCAAGAGCAAATTAACTGTAATTTGACTAAATCAGGTTAATGGTTATGGTTAGATCCCTCATGCCTTTATAATGTTGATAATAGGAAAAACATAAAGATTGACTGATCCTGAAAATGCATTCTTGTGCTTTACAAATGCGATATAGAATTTTGGCTGTAGAGAAGGAAGGAGGAGAAATTAAGCAAAAACTGCATATATTATATGAGATGGAAAAACATTTTAAATTGTCAGTGTGTTTTCTACTAATGATTATTAAAACTCAGAGAAGTGAATAATTTATTTAAGAGCCATTTTATTCATTTTATTTAACATGGATGATTACTCACATGTGGTAAATCATACATCTAGTGTACATGAATAGCACAGTGTTGTATTATTACTCACCTTTACAAATCAGAAAACACATTAATTATACAATTCCATTCAATAAAATTAGTTCACAGCTTAACAATAGCAACAGAAAAATAGTAAACAAATATTAACTAAGACAAGCCAAACACGATTACTATACTTATTTAAAACAAGGCCTGAAACATGCAACCATAATTAAAAGTGTATCATAGCACTATATGTCAATCCTTTTTCTTTTGGATCACTCTTATATTAGGTGCTAACCAAGGATGCTCATCATGTTTGCTGACTGGAATATGAAGCTGCACAAGTTTGCCTCATTTTTGGGGAAACTGCCTGTGAAGAACCAAAATGAAACCTATCCATTTTGAGTGAAGGTGAACACTTCTCTGAGGGCTGGTTTCTTCTTTCTTTCTATTTCGTGAAACATTCATAGGAATTCACAGGACATTTTAGGATGAGCTTGGTTCCTTTTCATAAATTCAGGCTCACTGCTAAGGAAATATATATGAAGACTGTCCGAAAGGGTTGGAGCTAATCTCGCCTCGGGGAAGGGGGTGTGGCAATGTTCCCAAGGACTGGCGCCATAGCAGAAGAAACTCATCTCCTGTATTCCTTCAGATGGAACTCCTTAGCAGATGGAACCACCAATATAGCTCTCCTACAGAACCTGATGGAATGGGTAGAAGGAATCGGGGAGAGGCAGTCCCTCAGATAACTTTGCCTCCTTCCACGTAGGATTTTAAAGATGAAAAACAGCACCGTGAATTGCACTCAGAAGCAAATCAGCCACCAGTGCAGCTCATGGACGGAGATATAATATGCATCCTTCTAGGAACACTCATATCTGCCCATGCTGGTGCGTTATGCACTAGCTGAAGCTTCCAGATAATATTCAAGGGCAGGCCCATGTAGCATGTTATAGTAGTCCATTCGGGAAATGACCAGGGCATGAGTAACTGCAGTGGTGGGTTGCTACCGGTTCGCCCACCCGCCCGGACGTCATCACAGACGATCTGCACATGCGCAGAAGCGGCACGCGCACATCTCCGAATGGGTAACAAAGGTAAGTGAAACCCATTACTGAGTAACTGTGAGTAGAAGTTACATGAGTAACTGTGAGAAATAGCAAAGTTCCAGAATTAAAAGGCTCTAAAACTACTCAGTCTTGTCAGAATTCAGTTGAAACCTGTTGTACCCCATCCAGACCTCCACAGTCTCCAGGCACCAGAACAGGACATCAATAGTAACAGTTAGTTTGCCAGTGGTAGAGAAGTACAATTGACTATCATCAGCACAGTAATGATTCCTTACCCCATGGTGATGGATGATCTCTCCCAGCAGTTTCACACAGATGTTAAACAGGAATATAGAGAGCATCAAATCCTATGTCCCAAAGGTGCTTTTTTTTCGAGAGGCAACCGGACTTTCTGCTTTTTCTTTGAAGAGCTGAAGCAGCTTCTTGGATGAGAAGCGAAAAGTCTTCAAAGAAAAAACAGAAAGTTCAGTTACCTCTTGAAAAAAAGCACCTTTGGGACAACCATGACCTGAATGACTGAGAATCTCCATATACATAGCAGGGGCCAAGGGTAGGATCTCTCACTCCCAGTCAACACTGACTGGTTTTGGCCCCATAGAAAGGAAGTGAACCAGTTCAATATGATGCTGCCCGCTCCCAATTCCTAAAGCCAATCCAGAAGAATACCATGGTTGATGGTATCAAAAGCCACTGAGAGATTAACAAGAGCCAGGATGGATATACTATCCCATCTCCTTCTACCCCATCTGAAAGAATGTTCAATGTCCAGGCTGAAGACAGACTGAAAAGAGTCCAAATAATCTGCTTCATCCAAGATCCGTTGAAGCTGTGCACAATCACATTCTCCACAATCTTTCCTAAAAAAGAAGATTGGTCACTGGTAGAAAGTTGTCCAATATGGTGGGATTCAGCAATGGTACCAGAAGAAGGGGCAGACCAACACTTCCTTAAGTGGTGAAGAGACAAGTCATTCTTTCAAGGATGAATTCATCACCAGTAGAACCACACACATCACCCCTGAGCAACCTTAGCCAACCAGGAGAGACCTGGAACTAAAGAGCAGATGGCCAAGCTCACAGTCATAAGGACCATATCCACTTCCTCAGGCCCAACAGGTTCAAACCATTCCTAGATAACAGGAGCAGACATCTCCACAAGACCTGTACTCTAGTGTCTAACTGGGAATGAAGTTGAGTAATTTGGTCCAACAGATGCTATGAAAATTCCTCTGTGTAGCTTTGTAAGTGAATCACCAGAACCCCTCAGCCAAAAAAGGCTCAGGTCACCTGACAAGGCTGATGGTTGGAAATCTACAGATACAGTGAGGAAACAGAAGTATTGATGCTTCATCATCCTTAATGCCAGAAGGTAGGCCTTAATAGCAGCTCTCACCTGTGTTAGGTTGAGTGAATGTCATCTTTTAAGATGAGGCACAAAGATTCTCTTAAGGCTCACCAGATGGTATTTGCCCCCTCCACCCCCAGATTTGATTAACCACTATTTGATTATTGATCTATCCATTTCTCCACCAACATAATCTTCTGTTCTGCAGATCCATTATACTCATAAAAACAACAACACAAACACTGATCACTAAAATTGACTACTGACTTCTGCAATTCTCTAGAACTTGTTTCCTGAGTCTAAATTTTAAATATATTGTGAATGGAGAATGATCAAATAAGTAGAAACTAATTATTACCCCAATATTTAAAGAATGCAATGTAGTTCTTCATTAAATTTATTCCAGATATCCATAGATATCTTAAACAAATGCTATAACTCTATGTTCCAGTTCCTTTCCTGATTTTTTTTTAAAAAAGCTTCTAAATTATTCTTCCAATGCTTCAGAATTTCAATGGAAATTTTTTTGGTTTGTGTGTGTGTGTGTTTAGTTTACTTCCTAACTGAAGTGAAGTATGATGTTACTTACATATCTTGTTATTTGCTACTTCCTGGTTTGAAGAAAAAAAATCACAGTAAAATCAAAAATCAAAAGACCAGGTCCACACGTGAAGGTCTAATTAAACTGATTTATTGTTAAAAAGCCTATGCACAAGAATATTCTCAACTAATGATTAGCACCAGCTTGGAGTTAGATAAGGATCAATGGAATTCGGGGGGTGGGGGGTGGGGTGGACTTAGACCACTTGTGGCTATGTAGGGATTCTAGGCTGATCCCTCTTTTCACTCCACCCCCAGGTTCTGCCACTCCACTTACACAAAAGCACACTTCTTATGCTGTCTTCTCTTAAGGTTTTTCTGAAACATGGGAAGCTGGGGAGCCCGAATGTAACTGGAAAGATTATTCTTCAAGAAAAACAACAACAAGCCACTTGCATTTTCCTCTCAGAGATCCTAGATGAGTAGAAGTGCAAAATTGCTCAGCCAATTCCATAAGAGTGTTACTGATGCTTTGCCCCTTCTAAAAAGGGGCAGTATTTTTTTTTTTAAATGAGAGCAGTTTAAAAAAGAAATGTAGAAAAAAGATCAGTTTAGGACCATGGAGGAGAAAACCAAAGGGTGGGGGGAGAAAACAAGTTTTGCATCTCCTGATAATGAAGGTAATTTTTAATGTTTTCAAAGCTGGTCAAGTTGTTTCCATTCCGAAGGCATTGGTGCTGCCAGTTTACCATGGAGACTGGTGCTCATAGAGGCACTTAATGACTTTACTTCTAAAAAAACCCAAAACAACAGAACAATAAAATCATCTAATTACAGTGTTGTAAGGGACGTGAATATCTTCCACTATATAGATCCCTGTGGTAAAACAAGATAATTTGCCTCTCACCCCTGCCACTAGCTGAAAGATAAAGAGACTTGAATTATTGTGTGCCCATTCAGAATGCCAAATTGCACAAAGGGCCCTGGGATGGATACATAAGCAAGGCAATGCCTTGCAAACCAATATGTATCAATTGGGGAGCACCAAGCCATTGATCCTTTGCAAAAAGAAGGATTCCAGTGTTGAAAAACAATGTGTCCATTGTAATATAAATGCAGTGCTGCTAGGATCTCCCCCCCCCCCCTGTCTAGTTCAATTGTAATTGCCAACTTTCAGATAGATTTCCTTCCAACCCACATAATGCATGGCAAAGCTGAGCTCTACCAAACACATTCAGAGGCTGCCCTGACCAGCAGCCTCCTTTGGTTTAACAGCAGGAAAACTCTTGTTGCACCATTCAGATGCAAATTATTGCCTTTGTCTTTCCTCTCTTTTCATGGGCCCACCTGAAGCAGCTCATTTCATTCTGCTGCATGGCAGAGATGGCCATTATTAGTAAAGATGAGAAGCCAAACACACCCATTTAGTTTCCCTAATGGACATTTTCTAAACAACAAGAATTCCAGCAACCCAGTGATATTCAGAAATCAGTGCTTCTTCTCATACCAGATTCTGTAATTTTATACATTGTGTATCTCTAATCATAGTATGTTTATACCCCAATGATCTTTAGAGAAATTCTCACATCCAGTTGTCTTATCAGCTCTTGAGTATACATTGCAAATGTAATTACATCAATCAGTATATCTGGAGTGATTCCATTTAAGTAAGATTCATTTAGGAGTCACAGCTATGGTCAAACAGTAGGAAATCATTGAGATATTGCTGATAGCAATATTTATATATCCATACAAATAATGCTTTGGGGTTATTTGTTGGTATCATTTGCTTTATGAAATTGATCAACTTTGCCCAAACATTTGAACAATATTTTGAATGGAAGATGCAGTGGAAAGAAGGAAGGATAGGGTAGGGTAGGGTAGGGTAGGGTATGGTAAGGTAGGTGAGGAGAGGAGAGGAGAGGAGAGGAGAGGAGAGGAGAGG
>QLTV01000972.1:7866040-7882518 GCA_003457575.1 Thermophis baileyi | reverse complement strand
GGAAAGGAAAGGAAAGGAAAGGAAAGGAAAGGAAAGGAAAGGAAAGGAAAGGAAAGGAAAGGAAAGGAAAGGAAAGGAAAGGAAAGGAAAGGAAATCTTCATGGGAAGATGCATTAATGTTTTGCTATGCTTTGTTACTGTGGTTTGTACAAATATAGGGCCTGTTAACTTGAAGTTAACTACCTGTTAACTTCAATATAAGGATGGCTTGGTGTTGGAAACCTAAATCTTTCAATATGGAAAATTAAAGAACAAATAACATATTCTTAAATTCTTCATCCAGTTATTCGTCCCCAGGAAGAATGAGACGGCCAGCACTTGCTACCTATCCTCAATTTGTTATCCAAGAATACATCAAAGTGCAATATCCTATATATGTTATTGCTTGTACCGTATATGGAAACAGATAAAAATAAAATAGAAAGAAATCAAAGAACAAAAAAGCAATAAAACTCTGTTGAGGTTTATATAGAAATACAGAAATCATCTTAACGGGAAATGTAAACATGTCCAATACTATTATCCAAGAAGAACTTTGCATAGAGCAAGTGTAAAATGTTAGGAAACCTAATGTTATTATGGATTAACAATTGAGACATAATTTTAATAGAGAAATCTTTAACTGATGCAGATCTTCAAAGACTCTTTATCAGCGCTATTTCCCACAATATTATTGATGCAAAGGAAGACTTACTTTAATTTCCAATGTTTGGGAATTATAAATCTTGCAACTAGCATAAGCTCAATTTTTGCATGAAGACCTTTTAAACTTTTAATGGGATGTGTATACATGTGTTCAATTCTAAATTAATGATTTCTATTTCTATTTGCATAAAGATATAAGTGCTCAGCATGGGGCACAGATTACATACATATAGAAATGAACATATGAGCTTCATACATCTGATTGAATGCTTGAACAAGACCAATAAAGGCAACATTGGTTATCCCAATGCTAGATATGTAGTTGTCACAAATTACTTTTCTAAAAAATCTCATTATATGTTTTGAATGAATTTTGAATGTTTTCCTTCTGGGCATAATCCCGCCTCATTAATCATTTTCAGGCTGCTTCATTTCAATACATAAACAATTAATTCTGTTTATATGTGCTTAGCATTTCTCACATTGTTCTTTATATTTCTTTAATGGTTTAATTCTTTTACTTCAAAGACCCTAGGTGCCACACAGAGAAAGAAATTACAACTGCAGTATAAATACAATTGCAAGTACCATAATTAAACATTCAAAACAAAAGTTGCTAAGAGCTAATTTAAACAAGGAAAAATGTCTCTAGAATACATCAAGACATGGGCTTAGCATGTGAGTATCCTTTTTCAAATGCACGTGACACATGGACGATGTTTTTTGAGAGTGCATCTGTAATGACAGAGAAGGAAAAAAATGGACTGTAATAGGAAGGAGAAAGTGTTGAGTATTTAAACTATCTAGATTTGAGAGACAAATATCAAGCCAGCTATGGTTTGACTAGAATGTGTAAATCACACAATATTTCACACAGTCTTGATGAACTATTACCCTATTATCTAAAGGCAAAAATTGATTTTCCCTTGTGATACCAGCTGCTACTCATTATTGCTGGAAAGCAAACATTCCTATAGTCCTAGAAAGATAAAAAATATGCTACTCTTTGGAAATATAAAATACCAGTAAATATTATATTGTAATATTTAAATTATTGTTATATCATTTATATTATTTAGTTATATTATAAATAAATATAATTTCTCTTTCTTCTTTCTTTTTCTTTCTTTTTCTTTCTTTCTTTCTTTCTTTTTCTCTTTCTCTTTCTCTTTTTCTCCCTTTCTCTCTCTCTTGCTTTCTTTTTACTCTTTCTTTCTCTCTTTCTCTATTCCATCCCATTCCATTCCATTCCATTCCATTCCATTCCTTTTTTTCTCTTTTTCTCTCTCTCCCTTTCTCTCTCTCTCTCTCCCTTCCTTCCTTCCTTCCTTCCTTCCTTCCTTCCTTCCTTCTCTGTTGACTACAGTCAACTCCCTGAGCAAATTTTCTTGGAAAAATTTCAGAAGTCATTTGTCATTGCTTCCTTCTTAGAACTGAGAGAGAATGACCAACCCAAGTTTATCTAGCTGCCTTTGTGCCTTAAGCATGACTACAACTTATAGTCTTCCAGTTTCTAGACTGATGCCTTCACCGTTACATCAAACTGGCTCTCCAGTAACTCTCTATGTGCATCTAAATCTCCAAGCAAACCAAGCCATCACTGTCTACATTCTACAGCAAGTATGCTGTAATGCTACAATATCTACAATATCTTATATAGGATTACGATAAGTCTAAGATGTAATTGGTGATGACTGAAACAAGCTAACAGGAATATATCTCACAAGGGTTGCATAAGTTGTATTAATTTTCATATCATTTTCAGTCACAATTCAAAGCTCTGAGATGAGGAAATTCAAAGGAACTTCTAATTCAGAACCATGCTGGCTCAGGAATTATGGGAGCTGAAGTCCACAGGTCATAAAGTTATCATAGTTGCCCACCCTGTTCTAATTCCACTTCAGCTTGTAAACATACTGAGATCTTTTTTCCACAGCTTCAATACTTCTGGTGTTTGGATCCCTTTGAAAGCATGGCTTGCTCAGGATGTTCTTGAAATACATGCGGTGACTGCCTACAATTCACTATAAATTAGTAATAGGGCAAAATTCATTACTTTTATTTTTTAATAGAAATGTATCTAATGTCATACTTACAAATAACTTAAAAAATAGTATAATCATCTGAAATGTGTAAATGTGCAGATCCAAATGCAATGGACTTCCCCCCCCCACCACCAAATTTATATCTGTACTAGTTGCTAGATACCCATGCTTCGCTACAAAACTATGTGATCGGGCTTGATAAATTGACAGTTAAAACTTGAACATTAATGAGTATTTACGATCAGCCTCTCCTCTCCCTTCTCTCCCTCAGGCTTGCCCTACAGAAGCCTCTCCTCTCCCCTTCTCCCCCTCAGGCTTGCCCCACAGAAGCCTCTCATCTCCTATCCCCCTTCTCTCTATCAGGCTGGCCCCACAGAAGCGTCTCCTATCTTATCCCCTTCTCTCCCTCAGGCTGGCCCCATTGATCCTCTCCTATCCCCTTCTCTCCCTCAGGCTTGCCCCACAGAAGCCTCTCCTATCTTATCCCCTTCTCTCCCTTTCAGGTGGGGAGTTAATATAAGGCAACTGGCAGTTGGAACAGAGACATTTGGAACAGAGTTCTGGTCAGGTGGGGAGAGGGAGTAGAACATCTAGCTCCTTAGCATCAGAGCGTGTTAAGAATAATATAAGAAATATCTAATGATCTGATGGTCATTTTGAAAAATCCTTTCTTAGCGAGCACCTAGAAGCCAAGAGGAACATACGTGCCAAGTTTCAAGTTTGTAGGCTTTATGGTTCTGGAGATTTCGTGATGATGCGTGAGTGGTATTTTGCGTTTATATATATAGATAAATAATCTGTAGGAAAATCCATACAAAATTCATGAAAATAACATACAAATTGGGGGAAATATTATTTATAAAACCTGTGCTTTAGCCAAAATGGTTAATGAAGTGTTTGTGTTTAGAAAACTGCAGAACAAATTTAGCAGAAATATTATTATGGATTTTTTTTGTTAAAAGAGTTTAGTTAAAAGATTTATCAAAATGAGAAACCAAAACAGACATATCCCTGTATTCATATACTATATGCGAACTTTCCCACAAAATTGATTTGACACAAGACGAAAAGGTGTGTGTACCAAGACTTGGAGGGCTTACTGTGCCTGCAATATGGAGATCAATGTAACCCTTGGCCATTTTGAGTCCCTTTATGCAAACTTGGGTAGCAAGTGACATTGATTGAGACTCAAAACAGAGAGACTTAAGAAAATAGTACAACACTTGCAGAAAAGGATTTCCCTGAGAGCATTCTTTTCTCTGAGAGGGTTTAACAAGGACATTCATAATAGATAAGAAGAGAACAATCAAATGCGAAAGTAAAAATGAACTTGGAAGAGAGAGATTTTGACCCAGATTTCATTAGCTTTAATTGAATCTTCCTGCAGGCACAATCAAATGGCAGTAACAGCTTATAAGAAGGAGCTATCGTACACAGAGATACTGGTCCCCCTCTGATAACAAAAGATGGGTGCAAGAATTAACAGTGAAAACAAAATACTCAGCAGCTGAGTAGCTTGTAAATAAGCCTGACATCAATAATGCTGTATAGTTTGGCCAATACAGGTTAAAGCGATTTCTTCTTAATCCTTTGATAATCAGATGTTTTGATTTTGAATTATAGTCAGAGGAGGTGGCTTGGTTGAAGGGGAAAGACAGAAACCTTATGAGCAAAATTCAGTCTGGGCTGTGTTTATAACATTTTAAAAAGCATATTTTCCTTATTCCTTTCCACTGTTTTCACTTCTCAATCTTTAACAATGCTTTGAATTGGCCATGTACTCATCTTCACTCCTATTGATCTCAAAATGTTCAGAGGAGGCAGGGAAACACCATGACACAACAGCATACAAATTTAATAAATTATGGTTCAGTCAGCCAGATGTTCAGACTGGATTTAGCACTTTTCCCCCACCTATCCAGTCCTTCCTAGGATAGGAAGATGTTGATGTTAGTGTTAGAAGTATTGTTGCAGGATGTAAGCTGTTCCAAGTAAAGCTGTCTTTTGCAAATTGACTGATGGTGAATTTGTCAATGCTAATGGTGACATTGCAGAGTCAGCCAGATGTTCAGACTGGATTTGGCATTTTTGTCTACCCATCGAGTCCTTCCCAAGGACCTAAGATAGGCAGATGTGGATGTTTGATGGTGTTAGAGATATCATCGCAGGATGTAAGCTGTTCTGAGTAAAACTGCCTTTTGCAATTTACTGATGGTGAATTTGTCAATGCCAATGGTGTTCAAGTAGTGCTCCAGTTGTTTTGGAATTGCATCCAAGGCACCTATTACTATTGGCACTACTTTTGCTTTCTTTTGCCATAGTCTTTCTATTTCTATTTGCAGGGGTCTTCTCCAGTTCTTTCTCTCCTATTCTGCTATCTCCTGGTACTGCCACATCCACTATCCAGTGTTATGTGGCAGGTTACTCTCTATTTGAATTCTAAGATTTTAGCTTCTTCATTTTCTATGATTTTCTCTATTTTACGGTCCCATCACTTCTTCCTTGCACATAAATGGTATTTCTAGCAGATTTTCCAATGCACCATTGTTACTAATTCTTCAGTACCTGGGGTATGCTTTATTCTGGCTGTCTTGGAGACAAAACCCAAACAACCAGGACCAAATGCCATTCTTCTGGCTTATGAATTCCATTAAGACCTATAACAATGACATGGTGCTACTTTTACAATCAGATACTTTCCCCAGCAACTGCAAATTCTGGTTGTAGGTTGCAATGTGATACCTTGGGCTGGGAGGAGAGACATGACTTGTTGAAGCCCAGAGACTGGGAGGAAGAATAAGGCAAGAGTTTTATACACAGAGTCTTTATAAGTAGGGAAATTCAAGCAGGGCAAGATTGATACTGCTTTTACAGGAATTGTAAAATTGTAAAACAGGAATTATGAAATTCTAAAAATTTTAAAATTAACTGGAAAGATTAATATTGGTTTTCATGATAAAATTGCCCATGAAATCTACTAGAAAGTAACAATTTCTACCAAGAATGCAGGACGGACAAGAGTTTCTGCATTTGGATAAATTGTTCACCCTCCAAAACGTGCTGAACTCTAACTTTTATTTATGATTTGCGCTGCACTGCAGAGAAACCAAAAGATACTAAATGTGTCCAAAGAGGATGATGTCATGAGAACATAGAAATGAAGTTGACATATCAGTGTAAATGCCTTGTGAGAAAGAGCCCGGATTCTTGGGGGTGGGGTAGAGGGAATTATCTTCTCAAATATATCCACTCTTAATAAATTTAAATTTGCGACCAGCTGAATATTGTCTAAAAGATGCAGGGCTTTTCATGAAGCTTTTGGAGATTTGTATGCATTTTCCCCCTTTTATCCAATGCAGGACACAACATTCTACATTTCTATAAGGGCATGCTGTGATCAAGTTTCCTAGCTATCATTCACTAAGCCCAAGCCTGCAACATGCTGCTTAATGAATTCTGGCATGCTAGCAGATTATGGGACTCCTATAGAGTAAACCTATGGAAGTTGCATTGCATGTTGCTTTGTTGAGTTAGATTGGGAATATTAATGGATGACACCTGCTTCAATGCAATGAAATATTTACAGATTGAAATGTATCAAATAAATCAAATTGGAAAACCAATTTAATATTCTATTCCTTAAGGTCTACATCCAACAATTATTCAATCAGTCAAGTAACAGCCAAAGGCATTTTTTTTACTGTATGTGAAATGAAAACTGGGTATATCCAAGTTTTCTTCCTACACCAAATACAGCATGTTACTCATCCAATGCTCTGATTAGTTTCTTATACCAATTAAACCATGGCTTATTAAACAAAACAGGATTGAGTTTACATATTGTATTTAGTTATAAATAATAGTTTACAAATCACCATGGCTGAGTTCACCTAACACTAATCCACAATCAAACAAACTACATTATGGTATAGCATAACATGTAAGCTATGGGTAATTTTTGCTTATACCTTCTCCACTTTCACTAACTGAAAATCTGTTTTGGGTTACTGAGGTCCCTCCTGAGAATCTGGGAGATTTTTGAACATCATTTCTCTTCTGAAAATGGAAATTTGAGCCAATTTTTCCCCCTGTAATGGGAGCCCTTCCGCTACATTTTTTTACTTTCCAAGGAAATAAATCAACTCTGTGAATTAACTGAGATTCAAAATTAATGTGACTAAATTTACAGTATACTACTATCAGGGGTGGGTTCCTCCCAGTTCGGACGGGTTCTCCCGAATCGGTAGCGGCCCGCTGGTGACATCACGATGACATCACTGAACCGGATCGGTCAGTGCCGGTCCGTGGGGGCCGCCATCTTTTTTTTTTGAATTTTTTTTGATTTTTTTTTTTAAAAAAAATAATTTTTTTTTATTTTTTCCTTCTGAGCATGCGCAGAAGCCGACTTCTGGCACTGTGCATGCGGTTGCCATCTTTTTTTCGGCTTTGGGTTTTTTTCCGGATTTTTTGTTACTGCGCATGCGCGTGCACGCAAAGTGTGCACGTGCCCACAAGGCGTGCCCACACGGCGTGGGAGGGAGCGAACCGGCAGCGAGGTAATTTGGAACCCACCCCTGACTACTATGTAAATGAGTTTAATCTAGAATAATTATTTAAATCTAAATTGCTGCATTAAATTTAGGATAACTGCTAAAATATTTTTCCCAAAAAGGAATTTCTATCTCCTTTCCAGTGTACTGAAGAGATTAGCTTAATAAATTTATTACCTGTGAATCCAAGTTGTCCTTTAGAATTTTTTTAAATTTGAGAAAACAACACAGGAAAAATAATCAAGCAAAGAAGCTCCTATCTGCTTCAGTTGTCATTTAGACTGAGGGATCCAAGAATGAAGATGATGATGTAGCAACTCATTTATGGTTAAACCATTGCCAAGCACTAGTTGCACTAGCCAATCAAATGTGGTGGAGCAGAGACTCCTTCCTTCCTTCCTTCCTTCCTTCCTTCCTTCCTTCCTTCCTTCCTTCCTTTGCAAATGCAAATAACAGTTGCAAAGAATACACGGAGTGTTCCAAGTACATCAATTATCTCATCTACAGTAAATAACTCAAGGTTTTTTGAACAAAAAGTTAAGAAGTTAGTGAGCATCTTCTGATCATTCTCCTGGCTACATAACAACTCTACAAAAGGGCCAAATTTGGGGCTGGTGACAGATAGGATTTGAAAAAGGGAAGAAACACAGAAATTGGAAGAAACTAATCAAATTTGTAAAAGGAGCCTCTATCCCTGCAAAGTCCTGTCAATTATTATGTGTCTGCAGGGAAGTAGTCTTCGTGAACATCTCCATACTGCATATGAATGCTTCCTCACTATACACACTATTGCTAAATATGTGGGTGCCTTTAAGATTAGTCTTCTCTACTGCTCATTTTCATAATGTATTTATTTGCAGACCATCCCAAACACAAGATTCTAGGCAGTGTCTGAGAAGAGAGACAATAACAATAAATGAAAATAAAACAGAACAAGACCTACATATAAAATGCCAACTTAGTTCAGTTAGGGCCAAACACCTGGTAATAATGAACTGAATAGCACTAAAGTGGCTTTCACCGCTTTCTTGTTAAGTAACCTATGTAATTAGTTTAGCATGTTTTATTTGTTAAACTTTGCTAGTGGATTCTGAACAGATACCAAGCAATTATGGTTTATAACCCATATTTTAAATTTAAACTGGGTCACTGAGGCTTCTTCAACAATCCTGGTTAAAATATATTTTGGCTGAGTGGTATGTGTAACTAC
The DNA here is from genome assembly GCA_003457575.1 of Thermophis baileyi. Taxonomy (NCBI): domain Eukaryota; kingdom Metazoa; phylum Chordata; class Lepidosauria; order Squamata; family Dipsadidae; genus Thermophis; species Thermophis baileyi. The sequence goes on along the minus strand of QLTV01000972.1, from coordinate 7,874,068 downwards.
CTTTTGTTTGGCTTATGACAGGGGTGTCAAACTCGGCGGCGTCACGTGACATATCGGGACTTTTTTCCCCTTCGCTAAACCGGGTGTGGGCGTGGCCAGCGTGTGACACATCCGGGCCGCAGGCTGTGAGTTTGACAGCCCTGGTTTATGACAACAGCTCTTCAGATTAAGAATTGGGGTTGCTGTGGCCCAACACATCTGGAGGATGACAGGTGGGAGAAGTCTGATTCATAGTCTCTCTCTCTCTCTGGCCCTTTTCCCATTGTTGAGTTGAAATCCACTATACTTGTCCTTGAAATGGGAGAAATGGCATAATATTTCCTATACTCCCAGCTCCTCTCTTACTTATATTGTAAGTCATCTTACTCACTGGACTCCCTCCAAAGTGACAAAGCCTAGCAAGTTTTATACTTCATATTTGAGTTTTGCCCATTAGACTCCCTTAATCCTTCCAAACAAAACAAGAGTTCCAAGATTTTGAGCTCCATTGGTTGTAATGGACTCTGGGGCAAAATCATGGCAAAATATCTGCTGTTGGCCACTTTTGCTTCCAAATAACGGGATTTAAAAATCACTTCAATTGACACAGAAGCTCTCCTCAAATAGAGGGAGTTGACTACTATGGTTGACTAAGATAGTAATTGCTTTTCCCTTCCAGAAGTGGTAAAGAATGGAAATTCAGAGTAATCAAAAAATCTCCAAATATACTGTGTGCTTATACAGTATGTGTGATTGTATATAAATCTACAAATAAATCAGATTGTTGGAACCCCTATGGTATAATAAAGGTTTTAAAGATGCATTGTTATCCCAAAGGTGCTTTTTCAAGAGGCAACTGGACTTTCTTGTTTTTCTTTGAAGACGTTTCGCTTCTCATCTCATCTAAGAAGCTTCTTGGATGAGAAGCAAAACGTCTTCAAAGAAAAACAAGAAAGTCCAGTTGCCTCTTGAAAAAGCACCTTTGGGACAACCATGACCTGGATGACTGAGAATCTCCATAGACATATATTTTTATGATTTGTACCACACCATACCATACCATACCATACCATACCATCAATGATTGGCAACCACAAAAGCTTATTGAAGCTTTTCCCTCCCTCCCTCCCTCCCCCTCCTCTTTTTCTTTCTTGGAAGCTACAATATCTTACTGGTTCTGCCTCCATTCTCTCCTAAGCAGCTTGCAGCGAGGAGCGATATGCTTCAAAATAGGTCAAATAGATGTGGCATATGATTATGACTGTTCCTGACTTAAACACAGAGCCATTTTTCATTTGCATAAAAAGCCGCTTATAGTTCCCTTTCTAAACTTTTTAGTACTGTAAAATGTAAGGCTTTTCCCTTTCATAGTCAGATGCTTCCGAATACACATGCATTATTTATGGAAAGTAACAGCAAGACAATTAGAGGAGTGGCGGAAACAATTTTTTGAATTAGAGTTTGTAGCAGAACATGAAAAACATATGGCATTGCCCCAACTGTTTGTAAATATTTTTGCATAATAGAAGAGCAGCTTTCTATAATAATCAAGGAAAATAACTAAATATTTTTTTATAAATTGCTGATTACTCATGAGATCATCTTCATCATCTTGGCCTTTTCATCCTTTACTTTACTCCCAGATATATTTCTATATTTTCCCATTATAATCCCTGCTGAAGATTTCTATTTGAGATGAGTTATCTTCTTGAAATAACTTGTTTATTTATGCTTTAAAGCCATAAATATCAAGTTGATTTGAAAAGGTTCTCAGAAAATCATTTGGGAAGTTTATCCCACCACCACTGAAGAGGAGCTAGATTTTGCCCCGTGTCACTAAGAGTCAGGCAGCATTCGCAAGTTGCTGAATGTGAGACCCCTGTTCATTAAGTTGAGCTGTAGGGATCAATTGAATTATTGTATTATACCAACTTCCCTGCTGCATAACAACCACCCTGCCTGAGCTTCTTGACTCAGCCTCAGTATTTGCAGTGGAGGCCCCCAGGTTTATGGTCCTGGGAGACTTCAATTTGCATTTTGAAGGTGTGGGGCCTGAGGTAGCCATAGCCATCACGATAGTCATTCCAGGTCATCCAAGGCGTGGCACAAGACAATGGTTACACTCCTGGTCAGGGGTGGGTTCTAACTTACCTCGCTGCGGTTTGCTTCCTCCCGCGCCACGTGGGCGCGCGCATTGCACACATGCGCAGTGCTGAAAATCCAGCTTCTGCGCATGCGCAGAAGCAAAAAACAAGATGGCGGCGCCTATGGTGCCGCCGAGAGAGCTGGTTCAGGGGCATGTCCAGCCGGCCATCGCTGCCGGTTCGGCGAGCAGGGGGAAATTCCCACTACCGGTTCTAAAGAACCGGTCCAAACCGGCAGGAACCGACCTCTGCTCCTGGTCTGAAGCTCTTGTTGGAGCAGTGTCAATTTGATCTGGAATTTGGGTGAACTTTTGGTGTCTCCCATCATGGTCAGATCATGTTCTGGTAGTGATGATATTCTCTGGTGCTGGCCTCAGTCACAGGAGACAGGACCTATTAGATCAGTCCACCCCAGGCAACTGATGGACCCAGATGTAACTCAGAGGGAGTTGGGGATTATTCCTGATGATCTGATGCATATACCAACTGAGCCCTTGAAAGGGCAGTTAAGGTTTTAGACTGGATCATGGCCATGCAACCTCTTCTCTTTTGTAGATCCCATTGTTCCTTTGGTTTGCAGAAAATCCCAGAGAGCTGAAATGGGAGACAAGACTTCTAGAGCACTGTTGGAATTCAATGAGGGATGAACAATTAAACATGAGTCAGAGCTGCTATTGAAGAATATCTTGTATTACTAAGGGTGATGAAGTGACAATAGTTCCCTGCCCTTATTGCATCTGTAGATAGTCAGTGATAGCCTTGTTTAAGATGACTGGAACCCTCCTGGGAAAGTACTCGGAGTTTACCTACAAGGCTGTGTAGAGGAATTTGAGAGCATTTCTTGGAAAAAAATGTTCAAATTCATTCCAAGATGAATGCCAGCTTTGATACAGGTCCAGTGGAGTTGTCCAGTCTGGCCTCACTATCTGGAAACGATCTGATTCTTTGGGTTTGAGAAATAGGCAGGGTTATTTTGACTGAATTCAATCACCTGCCCTTGAAGAGAAACCAGAACTGGTACAGAGTCCATTTGTGTAGAAAGTTATGCATGCACCTTGGACACTCAGGACAGTATACACTGCACCTCTGTTCTGCAAATTGCTTTGCTTTTGGGTGAAATTCAAGGTGGTAGTTTTGATGGCATGGAAACAGGTTATTTGAAGAAACATCTCTTCCCAATTACATCAGATCTAGTAAAAGGAATATGTTGCAGGTCCCATTATACTAAGGAACTCTGTCTGGCAAGACCCAAATGGTGGCCCCTACACTCTAAAACATAATTTTCTGTGGTGGCCCCTGCACTTTAAAACATAATTCACCCTGAGATGAGGTTGGCCCCATCCCTGCTTGCCTTCTGGAGAACCTTTAAAACATGGTTTTTCTATCAATCTTGAAGATCCCATGATGAGCCTGCAAAATAATTTTTGTTCTCCTGCAATCTTGGGTATTTTTTACTTTTGTTTGAGTGTTTTATGGTTTTTAAATTGTCATTATGTTTGTATGCTGCTCAGAGTCATGTTTTGTGAGATGGGCAGCTGTATAAATTTGGTTTAAAAAAAGTGACATATGGGAAAAATGGATGTGACTGAAGCATAAAATGTGTCATAGGGGAAAGGTTGTTTTCTTCTTGTTGTTATTATCTTCTGAGCTTTCGGACTTATGCTGGAGCCCATCCTCAGGGGACTTCTCTCTCACCAAAATGTGTCAGATTGGCTCCTGCAACATTATCCTGGGACACATATATTTGCCTTCATTCATGTGTCTTCATGGTTTGTGACTATGTACTGGTACATCCCAAAAAAGCTATAAGCTATATTCTTGAAAGTGTAGCCTCCCAGAAGGATAACCCATGATGGACAGATCAGAGTAATCAGACTTAATGTGATCCAGTGGAGAAGCAACTGGCAATACATTCCAAAACGCTGACAGAAAAACTAAACAGACGTTTACAATCAAGAAAATCTCAACCTAATATTGGAGTATGACTTCCTTCAGGAGGGAAGGTATCCAAACAGCTACTGGAGAAGAGCAGAGGTAAGTACAAGTAAAACTGGGACTTCAGATGTGGTTAGATTGAAGCCCAAAATGAGATCCAGGCACTGATGTTCCTTGAAGCAAAAGAAAAATTCAGATTGGCAAAGATATCTATACCCACTAGTACATGAAACACCAGAACCATGAACTAAAGAAAACTTGATCCAAGCAAGAATTTATAAAAGCCCAAAGAAGCAGTTAGTATTGGACAATCCTAGCAAAATAATATCCTTCAGGTCACAAAAGGTCAGAAACAACAACCAAACAGAACAAGCAACAGAACTACCCTGCAAAAATCCTGATAACCACTAGATGACAGCAAAAAATTAAGAGTCTATATGTCTATGGAGATTCTCAGTCATCCAGGTCATGGTTGTTCCAAAGGTGCTTTTTCAAGAGGCAACTGGACTTTCTGGTTTTTCTTTGAAGACATTTTGCTTCTCATCCAAGAAGCTTCTTCAGCTCTGATTCAATGTTGGAGAATGGAAGGATTTATACTCCTTTCAGACAGTTGGTCATTTGCATTCTTTTAGTGAGTTGTTAAGGCCACCTGGAGGTTTATCTGTGTTGTCAGGGTCATCTGAGTAGTGGAAATAGGTGTGGAGCCTTTTTGGAACTGTTGAAAGGACTGTGTTGTAGACTGGAGATAGATGATGTCGTATAGTGCCCCTCTGTTGAGAGAGGGCTGTTCAATTTTGACACAGATCACCTCTTTGACTGCTTTCAAACCAGCGGTCCTCTCTGTCCAAAATGTGGACTTTGCTGTCTTCAAGAGTGGCCTTTGTCTTTTAAATGCAGATGGATTGCTGAATCTAGTCCTGATGGGCTTGTTCTCCTATGTTGTGCTATGCCAGCGGTTCTCAACCTGTGGGTCGCGACCCCTTTGGGGGTCGAACGATCATTTCACAGGGGTCGCCGCGCGTGTTAGCCCGCCATCTTGGTGCCACCGTCACTGCCGGGGTGAAAAGGTCCCGGTTCGGCAGTGCCTGCGGGTCGCCGGACAGCTGGTAGCCCAGACGCTGCCATTTGGGTTCTTCTACCCTCTGCGCATGCGCAAAGTGTTTTGCGCATGCGCAGAGGGTAAAAGAACCCAAATGGCGGCGGGTGGGCGTGGTGGGGGGGTCACGGCAGTGGGGGGGTGTCACGGGGGGGTCGCGGCATTAGAAAGGTTGAGAACCACTGTGCTATGCGTTTATGAAGTGGTTGTTTTGTTTCCCCAATGTACAGATCTGCACATGGCTCACTGCATTGTACTGCATATACCACGTTGCTCAGTTTATGTCTGGGTGTTTTTATTCTTGGGGTGGACAAGCTTCTGCCTTAGTGTATTCTTGGGTTTGAAGTGTGCACCTATGTAGTATTGGCTGAAGATCCTCCTGAGTTAGAGTCTATCATTTTGTTGCCATCCACTGGTCATCCAGGGATTTGTCGCAGAAGCATGACAGCCCTAGTATATACTGTATTTGTGCCTAAAGGAAAACAGTGTGGTATGTGTATGTACTGTATATGGAAGATAGAATATGCATACATATGGGGGAATTTGTGAAGTTTACAGATATTGTTTCACAGGCAATTAGCATAGTCAATAAATACCAATTCTTCTTCTTCTTGTGCCATATCCATCATCGGATGTTGGCGATCATGTTGGCAATCCTATTTTTGTCAACAGCCACATGAAAAAGTGCTGCTGAGTTTTGTCCAAACCACTTCCTTAGGTTTTGAAGCCATGATGTTCTTCTTCTGCCTGGACCTCGTTTGCCTTCAGTCTTTCCTTGGAGGATTAAGTGAAGTATGCTGTATTTTTCTGGGTGTCGCATCACATGTCCAAAATATTCTAACTTTTACTTTTTAATAGCTTTGATGATTTCCCTTGGCTTTCCCAAGCAGCTTATCACCTCATTTGTGATTTTGTCAACTCAGCTAAATAAATAAATACCAATAAATCAATAATATTAAGTTATTATTTTCCCTTTCAACTATTCATTTTTGGGAGTATATTCTCCAGCACTATGTTCAAAGGTTTATGTGGCCCTTTCTTGCCTCATCAAGATTATGTATCCTGGCATAAATAAATTTCAATGGACTAAGGATTTAAAAAGTAGAACAATACTAACAATAGACAGGGTCATCCTGTTCCAGGTTTTGAATGGATTTTCTGGAGAAAGGGTTGGTTATGTAATGTGTTACGTATAGCACAGTGTGCAAAATTCTTTGTTTGCTTTGTTTGGTTTGCTCTTCTATCACAACAAACTGCAAACACGTCTCTAAATCTGTTACAATTCTTTTAGTCATTTCCAGCAGGGTTAACTGGGCCTGCAGGGGGGTTTTAAAATCAAAATTCTCTCTCACCAAGCCAGAGTTTGCTGTATAAAATCACACATCTCTGCTGATAAGTCAATTATTTGCTGTATGAAATCAAAATTGGAATGGGACATCTTGCTGCGGCCAACTTGCCACGGCCATCTTGTCATGGCCATCTCACCATGGCCATCTCTCTGTGGCCATCTCACTGTGGCCATCTCACTATGGCCAACTCGCCACAGGCCAACTCGCCACAGCCAAGTCACCGTGAGACAACTTGCCGCAGGGCAATTACACCTGAGATAATTCAACACAATAAATATTATCTGCTACTGTTTCTTCAAAATTATTTCCATTGACAAAAATGGGAGTAATGTAGATGAAACAGTGGCAGATAGCATTTATTGCATTATTTCTAAGTGGATTGTCCCATGGTGCATTGTCCCGCGGTGAGTTAGCCACAGCGAGTTGTCTCACAAGTGACTTGGCTGTGGTGAGATGGCTGTGGTGAGTTGGCCATGGTGGGTTATCCTAGACCCATCAAAACTCCCCGCCACTTAAATCAATATTTGCAACGTGAAATGAAAACTCTATGTCACTTAGATCAATTAGTGTTAAAATCAATACCTGTCTCAGGCAGAGAGTAGAAGGAGGCAGAGGTTGTTTAAAAAAGCTCAACTCTCAGATTATACTTTCTGGAATCTGGCACCACCTCTCCCAGTAGTTATATGCTTCCTTGCTACTTCCTAGTCCACGGGTGTCAAACTCGTGACGTCATGCTGCCGTCCCGTGACATATCACGATGTTTTTCCCTTTACGGAGCTAGGGTGGGCGTGGCCTGTGCGTGACGCATCCGGCCCGCGGGCCGCCAGTTTGACACCCCTTTCCTAGTCTCTGACATCATGCAGGAGGTAGCAGCAACATTCATTCCCATGAACTTCACTGACAGCTGTGGTTTGTTACCATCCACTGTCATCTGCTGCCTACCAGTATCCTTCCCCTGCAAGTACTGTATGGGACTGGAGACAACAATGTCAGATATTGTCAAAACATCAAAACAGACAACAACTTGTTAAAATAGAGAGTTCTCTATCAAATCCTGCACCTGTCAATAGTGGTGTCCCTCAAGGCAGCGTTCTAGGACCAACACTCTTCATACTTTACATAAATGACCTTTGTGATCACATTATAAGCAACTGCGTTCTCTTCGCCGACGATGTCAAACTATTTAACACCACAGACAATGCTACTACCCTTCAGAAAGACCTTGACTATGTATCAGAATGGCAACTTCAAATCTCAATCAACAAATGCTCTGTCTTACACATTGGCAAAAATAATCAGAACACAAAATACAAGCTAGATAATCACGACCTTGTTGATGATCCTCACTCAGTTAAGGACCTTAGAGTACTCATCTCTAATGACCTAAGTGCCAGAGCCCACTGCAACAGCATTGCTAAGAAGGCACTAAAAGTGGTTAACCTAATCTTGCGTAGCTTCTTCTCTGGTAATATTGTACTTCTAACTAGAGCATATAAAACATTTGCTAGACCAATTCTACACACTA
>QLTV01000972.1:7852814-7865922 GCA_003457575.1 Thermophis baileyi | reverse complement strand
CTACTTCAGCTGCAACCCCAACAATACACGAGCACACACTAGATACAAACTTAATGTAAAGCGCTCCAAACTCGACTGCAGAAAATATGACTTCAGCAACAGAGTGATCAATGCCTGGAATTCACTACCTGACTCTGTGGTTTCTTCCCCAAACCCCAAAAACTTTAACCTTAGACTGTCTACTGTCGACCTCACCCCATTCCTAAGAGGTCTGTAAGGGGCGTGCATAAGCGCACCAGCGTGCCTACCGTCCCTGTCCTACTGTCCTATTGTCCTCATCTATCTGTATTCACTTTGATTATGTTTATGTTTATACCTATACCTGCTATCTTGTACGTTTGACAAACAAATAAATAAAAAAAAATATTTTGGGGCAATCTTTGCAACTGGGACTAAAAAAGAACTGTTTGGGGAAAGCCAAATGCATGATAACTCCATCAGTGATTACAGTAATTGGCTTAAATTGGCTAATTGTCTACAAAAAATCACAGCTGACAAGCATTTTTACAGCAAGGTTAAAGGATCACTGCAGCAAAGTTTTAGGTCTGTTTTAGGAAACAGTTGCTATAATATCTTCATTAGCGGTCAAATATTCTGATTATTATCCCAAAATAATTTATGTCCAAGGTGCAATTTAAAGAAATGCTTTATTTATGCTGAATACTTTCATCCCAAATGTTTATATTTATTTATAATATTTGTATCCCAGCTTTTTAAAAATAATAATTCAGTAAGTATTTCTGGTATTAAAACTGTAAGACAGGTTACACATTCCTATTCCTGAATAGGAAGATTTTCACCAATTTCAGAAAATTAGCAGTGCATAATAAAGACAAACATCTTGGAACTGGAATCCAGAGCCACTCTCTAAAAGACTGTTTCCCCAGTCACCATCAGAGAGATCCAGAATCACAGAGAAATACAAAAATTTTCTTAGAAGATGGACTCCCAAAATATTCCTCTTACTATGAAGGTAGATAGTATACTATGTAAGTAAGAACATAGGAAAAAGATAGGGGGCCAAATGAAGATAGCAACCAAGGATTAATTGTTGCGATCCGAAGAAAGGATCCCATTTATTCATATGTTTATCTAGCCTTTTGCTTTTCCTTATTTACCTATTCTTACTTTTTTCTTGTTCATCTATATGTGTCTTGTTTTTCTCCAGATTTGTTAAATTTATATGCTGCCCACCTCACTCTACAAAGCATCTCTGGGCTTCTCATTTACTCCCATGCTCACATCACATACTCACTCTTCATCCACAGGCTCACACACTCAACTAACTGCACCCTTCTTGTCTGCCCTAGTTTTAGATGGCCAAACCATAAGCAATTGCAATGGAGTCTCCTTACCCATCTGCCTTCTGCAACTACTTATCATATCACCTTTATCCAATGATGAAGATCAACAGCAGCAAATCACAATTTGCTCAGTCTAAAAAGTCTGCAAGCTCTCTTTCCTTATCCGTTGAGTTTTTGTTTGTTATAACTACTTGAAAGAATGGGAGGAGATTTAAGAATAAAATTTCTTTTAACTTTTCTTTTAAAAAGTGTGGAGTTTTTTTTTTTTAAAAAAAACCTCCAGTAGTGTATATTGGAAGTGGTGACCCTTTGAGAGCTGTATGCAACGAAATTTCATTTTAATGTATGCCAATTAGTGTACACTTAAAGTGACAATAAAGTTATTCTAAGTGGAGAGAAGAATGACAAACATGATAAAAGTTCTGGCAGCTAAAATGTATATGATAACTGTTGAAGGAGCTAGACATGTCTAGCCTATTAAAGAGAAGGATTGGGGGAACATCTGTCTTCCGGTACTTGAGGGGCTCTCACAGAGAAGAGTGTCAAGGGAAATCAGGAGATCCACACACTTCAAATGGGTATAAAGATTTATTGCAAGCTTAAGCTCTCTACAAGAATCTAAACTACTAACGGTCAAAGCAATTTGGCAGTAGAAAAGGAATTCAAGATAGGTGGACTTAGAACTCTTGTGAAAGAGATCTTAGATCTCTGCGTGAAGGGACTCATGATTCATGATGACCTCTCCCTCAAGTTCAGCCTGGTCATCTCCTACAAAGAGGTGGTCAACTTATTTTCTAAAGCATCAGAGGGCAGGACAAGAACGGCTTCTTAACCTAGAAGTAAGGAGATATTTTCTGACAGTGAGAACAATTAATCAATGGAATAGCTTGCTTCCTAGAGTTGTGGGTGCTCCATTAGTGGAAGTTTTAAAAATAGACTAGACAACCATTTGACCGGAAAGGTGTAAGATCTCCTACCTTGAGCAGGGCCTTGGACTAGAAGACCTCCGAGATCCCTTCCAGTCCTATGATTCTATGTTTCCATGAGTAATGCAAAAGATGAAGATATATGGGAAAGGCAAGAAGATGTCTGATTTTTTTTTTTTTTTTAGTGTGTGTGCCTTGATATGTTAGTGTCAATCTTCAGATTTACCTTCCTCTCCAGGGAAGCTAGTTTTAATCAGTACAGCAAATATGTCTCATCTCTATTACCGGTACATATGCAGCTTATTAATGAAGTTGTGCTATGTATAACTGACCACATCCTAGAAAGACTAGCTTTAAAATATTCATAAATCAGGCTAAGGAAACTTGTTTTAGTTATTTTATTTGATTTAGTATAAACTTCCAGGGCAATTTACCAGGAACAAATGATGATATGAAAAAAAAAAGAAATCAGAATTAGATAAAATTTTATTGGGGCAAGGAAAAAAAATGATAAAAATTTATAAATTTTTATTAAATTATAAAATGGAAGAAGAAATTGTTAGGGGTAATATGATCAGTTGAGCCAAAAAATTTGGATATAGCATAAATTTGGAACAGTGGGATAATATTTGGATTAGAAATTAGAAATTAACTAAATCAGTTTCATATAAGGAAAATATGTACAAAATGTACTACAGATGGCACCTACCACCAGCGAGATTGGCCAAAATGTATCAAAATATGAACCCTAAATGTTGGAAATGCCAACATAAAAATGGAACATATTACCACATGTGGTGGACCTGCCCAAAAATTAAAAAATTCTGGCAAAAAATACGAAACTGGCACAAAAGATAAATATCAAACCGGAAGCATTTCTATTAGGGATATTAGAACAGAAGATAGAAAGAAAACATAGGTATATTATAATACACATCCTGACAGCGGCGAGAATATGCCTGGCACAATATTGGAAGCAAGGAGATGTACCGACTGAAAATATAATTATTAGAAAAATTCTAGAATGTGCAGAATTAGATAAGTTGACGATGGAATTAAATTAGAAAGAGGATTTGGAATTTTTTGAAATTTGGAATATATTCTATAATTGGCTGGAAAGGAGGAAAGGAAAAAAAAGATGTATAGATTGATGTTTAACTTAGGAACTTAAATAAGATTATATAAGTTTAGTTATTATAAATGTATATATTTACTAAGAATATATAAAGTTATGTATAGTTGTATAGTTATATATAAGCAAAAATGTACCATTAAGACACGTACCGTAAAATTACTCAAGAGGTTTATATGTATATTTGTAGATGTATTGTTTTGTTTTGTTTGATGTTTGTTCGTCATTTTTAATGTTTATACTCAAAATTATTTTTTTAAAAAAAGAAAAAAAACTTTTCCTAAAATTATGACTGCTTGTGGGCACCCAGGGAAAATGCCATTTGTCAGTCTCAAGCAGCAAATTATTGGGCTGGTCACAGGGATACTCAAAGGAGTTTAAAAAGAGACTCTGCAACCTAGTCTTAGTTTATTTTCATTAAATAAATAGTAATGCAATTTTCTGCAAATTTTGACTATTTTTCTCCTATACAGTAGCACAAAACCAAGCAGCAAAACATAGGCCCAATTCAGTTTGCTATGACACCTTCGTGTCTTGCTGGACAGCAAGTAACTTTGTATAGTGGAAAGAACATGTGGATAGAGAATAACTAGAGTTAGGAGTATAACTTTCATAAGTAGTACAGTATTCTTAAGGTTGTTGCTTGTTTGAAAGAAAAGTAAAAATAAACTTTATTTAGGAAAATGGGCTACTGAAGCCAACCTACTGCTAAGAATCTATAGTGTAGTCATAAGCACTTGAATCGCACAAGTCAGAAAGAGAAGAAAAAGAATAAACTGAATAAGGAAGTGATGAAAAATCTGAAAATATCAGTATAACCAATAAGAGACACACTGCATGTATTTATGCAAAGAAAGCCTTTTAGACAAGGAAAGAAGCTAAAACTGCATAGTTTTCCACTATCTCTGCAGCTATCACCCTTAGTTATTGAACAGTTTGTAGGCTGAGAAAGCAGGCATATGCCAAGTTGAATTTCATCCCTGACTACCCCAATCTTCTTCCTGATAACACAAAACAGTGATTTCATTCATTCCCAGTTCAAACCTAAGCCACAATTAAGTGTATAAACATACTCTTCATTCTTCCCCTTTAAGCATTATCTGGATCGTAACTTTGTCATCCTTCATTTTGAAGGTGAAGTCAGATGACTTGTGGATCCAATCAGAGGTCTTTTTAATGTTGGGAGAGTGGGCACCCAACCACTCATTCCTCTGGTCGCTAATTAACTTCCACTGCAACCATTTATCTTTGCTTGTCTGGCCTTTTTGCTTTCTGAATTGCTTTTTAATCTGCATTTTGGTCCCCATCTAAGTTTTGAAACTATTCTCACTCTTCTAGCCAGGCAGAGGAGCAGAGAATAGATCTCCATTACATTATCTGGGCAAGAACAAGGATTGTATTGGAACACTCCCACCAACACTGACAGGGCAAGCCACTTGTACATAAACAAAAAGCAAAAGTTCCACTCCTTTCTAGCACTGATGATGTTACTTAGTTGGGTAATGAAACATCTGCAAGAAAATAACCAAGCTCAGAGAGCACTAAGGAGCCCACAATTCTAGATTAACTAAATAATTCACTAATTCACTAACACGATAAAAGCACCAATATTTTACTTGGGGAAGAAAAGGAAATGTACTAGCACAAGTAAAAACATTCTGAAATGGCATGAGAATCTTTACCTTTAGATGTAGTGTTCCATCCTTTCTCCATTGCAGAGCTCAGAAAAATAATAAGGGGTATTGAACTGAGCTTCTGTTACTTGATTTCAATTTTCCCTGTATTTCAATCATTTTCTTCTCCCATAAAGGAAGAGCGATGACAGTTAGCAACTAGTCAACCTTAATCTTGCAGGTACCTTCTCCTCCCTAGATCCTAGTTCTATTGTTGTGAGAGTGTCTTCCTCCTTTCTCTCTATTTTTGTTCTGCTGTCTTTCCATATCTTTCCTTATTTCACATCATTTTAACTTAAGAGATGCCCAAAGGGAGATAGCCGGATCAGCAGACAAACCATCCTAGAAAATTCAGGTGTGGTCCTGAAGTCAAACAGGTCCCATTCAATGCTGCAGCATCCTGACTGGGGGAAGCCTAGCCTGCTGATTAAGGAGGGCTGTAGGGATCAGCACCACCAATCACCTTGTTGGTAGGATTTAGTTTGACCCAGCCACAGGGTGAGAACAGTATTTCGTATTTGTCCCAAAGTACATGCTGTAAGAAGAAATCAAACCTCCCCGCCCACAGTTATCACAAATAAAATATTAACCATAAGGAAAAACCTCAGAAAAGCCAAAAGACCAAGACACTAATTAAAAAACTGCCTGAAGCCCATTCCACATTCCAACCAGACACTTAAAACATTGTAACAAGAAGCTAACTACAGATGCCAACACTTAAGGAGATAACGAGCTTATTGAAAGAGGAAGCCAACTATCTAGATGGCTCCATTCATAAGCAAAGCAAATACTTCCGGCAGAAATCCATTCAAGACAGGATATTTCAAAACTCCTTACAGCAATTTTGACAGCTAACAAAAGCAGAGTGATAGGATCAGAGCAAGCAGCCCCTCACCCAAAAATCTAACACAGGACATAGCCATCAGCCACAATAAGCATTACCCAACACCCTTTCAGAACACAAATCCCATATTGCACAAATCCCAAACTTCAAAGTTACAGAACCATATAAGAACCCTTCCATTCACCCAATTGGTTGGTCAGCTGCCCCAGAAACACAGGTTGGTTCTGCTCTTCAATAAACAGAGTCTTTCTTTCCAATCCGCCTCCATGTTATTTCCAGCGTCTTTCTCCCAGCTTGGAACTGAATCAGATGGATTTTCCTTCCAACAATGCTAACTAAAGGATTCCAAGCCCCTCTTACTTACAACACTTGTGCTTCTCCCCCTTCCGCTCTCCACCCCCCCCCCACACGCTTTATATATACAGCATTCATTTCCTAATTAGAGAGGGGGAGGTGTTCTTAATAAAAGCTCAGCAAGGGGTAACTCTTGATTTCATCTGCATCCAGAGGCAAGCAGAGTGGAGCTGGTAAGTCCCAGGATGGGAAATCAAGGAAAACTAGGGCTGCATCCTACACCGAGGAAACAAAACAAAAACAAAACAAAACCAAAAACATCGCGGAAGAAGGCGGTGCCGCCCTCTTTCTGTGTCCAGGAAACTTTAAGAATACATTCACGACGTCACCACTTTATTCCGAGGGGCACACGCGTCGCAGGCGATCTACTAAAAGTCCAGGTCTGGTTTAGCGCGCCAAGTTTGACGGCACAGAAAGGCAAGTGGCTTTCGTGGGGCCTTGCTCGTAACAAAAGGTTCCTGCCACTAGGTAGCGCTATTAGGGCGCCACTTGGACTGTAAGGTAAGGCTGCTTCTGAGCCGCGGCGCGTCGACGGATGAGCCTAGACTACGCGCAACTGGTGGCGGGATCCTCCTCCTCTTCCTCCTCCTCCGGGAGGGGACCTTCCTATCTCGCATGCCGGGCGGCAGAGGCAGCAGCAGCGCCTCTTCTATCCAAGCACCAAGGCCGAGAGGACGAAGTTGGGAGCAGCAGACCTCGGGGGGCAACGGCTTTACCGCCGCCGCCGCCACTGCCGCCGCCGCTGCGAAACATGCGGGCGTCTCCCCAGTTGCCTCGCTGTGGGCGCCAGACGAGAGGCGGGCAGCAGCCGAAGCCGCGCTTGTGAGCGAGCGGGGAGCTCCTCTCCTCTCTCACAAGGATGCTGGGGGACGATGCCTCGTGGCAGGGAGGACGAGATTTGCCGGAAAGCGCTGAAACTGCTGGTCGAGCTCTGCTCCGAGGGGACGGTCGAGAACGACAGGTGCCTGGAGTTCAACTACTACCTGCGGGACAGCGGCAGACCCCGGCCGGCCGACGCAGGTAAGCGGGATGGAGTGGCGGGACACGGGGAAGGGAAGGACACGAGGGGCTCCCGAGAACTTCCTAGATGCCAACCAGACCTCTTCAAATAAGCGGGCGCCCGTGCCGGCTGCGCTGGGCGGAGGGGCGCGTCTATCCTATCAACTGCCCGAATGCTGCCCATTGGATCCAGGCGAGCGCGGAAATTCGGGGCGTCGAGGTAGCGCGTGTCCGGCCAACGCGGCTCCCCCCACCCTCCCCCACCCCGCAATTGACTTCGGACTGGCGTTTACTATCTGGTGGTGTTTGGAGGTGGGGGAGGATCTGACTCGAAAGGGCAAACGATCCTTTCGTTGGGTTCTCAACATTTTATTCCAAGATATTACATTGCATGTTAATCCAACGCATTTTTATCCAACGCACCTTTACATTTTAATATAAACGGTTTAACCAGCTGTATCTTTACTCCAAGCTGAAGTCCTACTACAGAGTTCGGTGGAAGGCACTCTCATATGGGTTTCGATCAGTGTGAGGAGCCGTCTGAGCTATTTTTAGATCCTGTCGGGTTTCCCAGCGCCGATGCAGTACTTGGTATAGGTATATAGGAAGAAAGGCACCAACCCTTCTCCAACAACTGTAGAATGACAGGAGATCAGGCTGACGGTGTATTCTTCTGCCTGAAGGCATTAACTTTGCACACAGCTCTTCCTGAAACTTATAGAGTACCGTATAAACTTCCAGGGCAATTCAAAATTTCCTGGACTATTTATCTCTTCTATATCCACCCACATCATACACATCAGTAAAAGTCACAGTAATAAAAAGAATCACATGTGAAAGACGCATTAAGTCTCCTACTAGCATTTAAGCAACTGGGGAAATGTTATGCATTTTCACTTGATTCCTTTAAGATCAAACTGGCCATGACAGTAACTGGAAGCAAATCTTGTTTTTCTTGCAAACCTGTTTCCAGCTGGATTGGATTAGTTGCTCTTGAATGAGTAGATGCTGTCCCAGCATAATAATAAGCTAATTCATTATTAGTGATAATAATTTGTAGCTAGACTGAGTATATTTGAAACAAGCCAGATAACTTTGGTAAACTCAGTTAGCAAGGATCAGGGGAGGGAACGTACATACGTCAAATGGTTAGAATGGTAAATGTTTATTTTCCTTCCTAGAATGATTCTTGTAATCTTTCCTTGGAAGCAAATATGATTAAAGAAGTCCATTTTAAAATAAATGTAAATGTATAGCGTGAAGGAGTTTAAATTGTTTTGTTTTAGTAAAATCCATATTTGGTCCATTTATTCTGCAAGTAAGTTTGTTGCACCATGTTTAATTTCCAACAGATCAAATACCCATACCAGCCTTTGTGGATAGGACTTATCCTGGATTATGTTTTTAGCCTAACAAGTTTATCTTTTGGATAATGTACTCTTGGGTATTTTTGTCTTTAAAAACTACTTCGGGGTGCATTGTTGCTGCTCTACTTTCTAAAAGGATATAAATTATTATTTTGCCCTGAAGTCCCAGAACTATTCCCTGAGTATAAAAATTCAGTGTTCCCCCTAATACATTTATAACTGTATTTTATCAAGGGAATATTTTCCAGATTACTAACCAATGGCCTAATGTACATTTTTAAGTTGGAATCATAATGAGAGTTTTATCTAGTACACATCCAACCTCTAAAATCTACACATGGATCAGCAGTGGGTTGCTCCTGGTTCGGCCCGGTTCTGAGAACCGGTAGCAGCGGTGGCAGGCTCCGCCCACCCGCCCAGGACGCTTCTGCGCATGCGCAGAAGCATCGTGCGCAAGCACAAGCGTGTGCGCAAACCGGTAGTAAAGGGTTTTAGAACCCACTATTGACATGGATAGTTCTTCCGCATTAGTTACACTGCAGATACAGGTGATGGCCAGCCTAGAGTAGGTCATGTAGATAGCTACTGAGACACAAAAAGCTTTTCTCATGCCTGTATGCCACACTTTCTTCAGTCTGTCTCTTGCATACCCAATGCCATTTACATTCTTTTTTAAAATAGTAATATTATTAAAAATTACAATTTCAAAGAAAAAAACTAATACAAACTAACAGAATAAAAAGAAAAAATAGAATGAAAAATAGAATGAAAAATAGAAAAGAAAAATAATATAGTAAAGAAAAATATATAAGAGAAGTCTTATAGAGACAGACGCTCCTAGAATTAACTTCTAAGTATATTATTCCAAAATATCCTTTAATATATCAAATATTAAAATATTTTGCTTCATTCTGTATTAATAAGACAAATTTAAGAGTTCTTCTTTAATTGTCATCTTTAGTTCCTTCTGGTTCCCTATAGCATTCAATTTTCAAAGTCTCAACCTATCATTTTTTTAAAGAATTCAAAACAAAAGGATTTTCCCACAGAAAGGACTCTTATAATTAATTCCAAAATTTTGTTTCAAATTTAACTGGATCCTTAACCCATTTGTAACTTTCCAAAATGTACGTTCTTAAACTTGAACTAAAAATACTTGTTTTCTGAAACATTGAAGTGTGATGGAATATAGTAAGGAGTTGTGATCCCAGGAGGGAGAGGGTGCATTCCAGAGGTGTAAGAGGCAACTCAATCCAGATGTTATGTTTGAAAGAAAGAGAGGGAAGACATCCCCTCCCTAACAGTTCACAGAGTATATTGTAGATGCAGAGAGTAAAGTACTCAATCTGGCAAGATTTCATCTATAGCTGTGGAGACAATAAATAAGTCAACTTGGAAGAATTATCATGTATCATTCATGGATTTGAGCATGACATCTAGAAAACTCCCCCAGTGTTTTCAGATTTGTCAGTCCAAAGATTCCTAATAGCTAAAAAGCAATTTCAGAAAGTGATTAGAAAAGGAAGCAAAAAAGAAGGAATATAAAGTTGGCTTAATTGATTAACGTTAAATATTTAGGATTTTTTTCTTAATCGGGTTTTTCTTGCCCATGATTGAATGATGGGGCTTTACAGATTTGTTTATAGATAAGATATGGGAAGAAGATATTTTTTCTTGTATTCTCAGAGGAGGTGTTAAGCTAAGGTGTTAACTTTATAATCTTTAATTATTTCATTAAGATTAATATATAGATGTTATTTCTAGGACATGTTAAATTTGTGAAGGAGTTTCTGAGACAAAGAGAAAATGATGAGAAATCAACTTGTGGGACACTATTTGAAAGGATTAATGATCAAGATTCTTAATATGTTGTTTTTTTCTGGTAGCTGCTAATGGATTTTTTTTACTAGTTTTGAATGATGAGGCTTTAAAGATTGATTTATAGATAAGAGATAAGATAAAGGAAGAAGGTTTTTTTTTGTTTACAGAAAATGATAAGTTACTGTGCTAAAAGGAAAGGAATATAAAACCAATTTATTTGATTAAGGTTAAATATGTATGTTATTTCTGGTAATTTATGTGTATGTGAATTCAGTGTCCTTAAAAGTGCCAATTGTGGTTTGAGCAAGATAGCTATTACTTTGCCTCCCAGAGCTTTAAACCTCCATAAGGATCAACTGTCTGGAGCACTTATGGATGATCTCAAGTCCTCTCCCTGTCTGGAGAGGAATTATGAAGAGCTGGTTTACTCACGGATTCTTCATTCTGCTGCGATCGTTGGCTCTGCTTTTAGTGGATCTATCTTCAGTTTGCCTTTTCTTCCCTGAAGCCCTGCCATTTACATTCTTAATTTTGGTTTAGCAATAGCACTTAGACTTGTATACCACTTCATTGTGCTTTACAGCCCCCTTAAGTGGTTTACAGAGTCAGCATATTGCTCCCAACAATCTGGGTCCTCATTTTATCGACCTCGGAAGGTTGGAAGGCTGAGTCAATCTTGAGCCGGTCAGAATCGAACTCCTGGCAGTGAACAGTGAATTAGCCTGCAATACTACATTCTAACCACTGTGCACCATGGCTCTTCTTAACTGGAATATTTACTAGGAAACATATACCTTTGAACTCAATGGGGGTTCCAATTTGCTGTATCTCTTTGATTGCTTGAGCCTGTGTTCTAGAGAGCAAGAGTAAACCAAAGTTAGCATCAAAGACAGGAATTTCTCCTATAATTAGAACATTGTTGCATTTTTAAAGTAGGGCCTTAAAAAATATTAATAGTTTGCTTGCAAGTCTGTAGTGCATACTTCTACTACATGGATTGCTACATGCATATCTGTACTGGATTTAACCTGGTGGAAACCTGAGGGTTGCAAGTGAAGAATGACACTTGTACCTGAAGGTTTACAGTTTGAAAGATAGGATAGGTGAGGTGATTGGAAATTCAAATCATCTTCCACTTTCTTCTTTATCCCTTTTGCATCTGATGAAGTAAACTCAACTCATGAAAGTTCATGTGATTTAATAAAGTTTGTTACTCTAGAAAGGTGCTACTAGACTCCTGCCTTCTCCTCTGTGATCTTTTCCTTCTCCTGAATAGCCTTTCTACCTTGGCCTGCCCTGGTCATTGTCTTCATTAGTCCCTTTCAGGCAGTCTTGTGTGTACTCCATTCTCTTTCCTTTTCTACCTAACTCAGCTTGTGTGGCCATTGAGCATGCTCTATCTTTTGTTTCAGTACTGTCTATTAACTTCTGAAAAACAGATGTCAATGTAAAGATTTCCCCAAACTTGTTGATGTTTCTAGTTAGTTGATGACTTTCATTTTAGTTATGCATCAATCATTAGTGGGCCTGGCATAGAAGCAAAAATTGGAAACAAATTATTGCATGGATAAGAGAATCTTCAGAGATACTTGTCACAGCTTCTGCTCTTTGAGCTACTTAACTATGGTCACCAGGACAACAGAACCTGCATTAGAATACAAAGTGGTCCTTTTGAATTACATGGAAGCTTCCACCAGAACAGGCAAAGTTCCATATTGTCTTGAGTCTTTAGTTACATTATTTACACTGTGATTTAGTAAACATTTTCTGTATATTGATAGTGCTTCAATAAAAAGAAAGAAAATGTGAAGAAAGCATACGCTTGGGGACTGATTAGTCAGTGTAACCCTGCAAATAAATCCACAAATGATATTAGCCAACAATGATCTGCTGTGTTTACCTGTTCATGCATCTCACCTGTATTAGTCATCTGAGGCATAATAACAGCAAAACATAGAAACAGATTATCCATTTTCAAGTGATTTCCTTGCCTCGGAATCAGGATGCCATAGATAAATATCAGTCCCACAGATTATATGCAAATATGCCCTAGCTGGAGAGTACCCGTAATCATATTAAGCATTTCAAGTAAACAGAAGGTTAATTAAGTCAAATGGGATATTTGTGTGTGTGTGTGTGTATGTGTGTGTGTTAAACTTTACTTATAAATGATACATTGGGTGATAGATGACTATCTATCGGAAGGGATTCATAAAATAATGATTGTGTTAAGTTTTTGTCATATTAAATAATGTTAATGAGACACCATCCAAAAATGATCTAACTTGAACTGTATTTTTCCTGTTGTTCTTCTGGTCTTATTTCTGGTCCTGGTCCTCTTGTTCAGCTACAAAGTAGGTTAGCTGAATTTTTAAACATTGATGTCATCAACACCTTTGGGGGTTTCTTACCAAAGCTGCCTCACTTCTACAGAAATATCATTTAGGGAAGGAAGCACAGTAGGTGCAATATTCATTTTTCCGATCTAACACAATGAACTGAACTTGGCAGGTAGAATATCTTCCCCTACTTAGTACTCCCTGAAGTAACTATGACTTTTTTTCCCCAACTAATAAGAAAACTTTTCTTAAGATACAGAAGGATCTTGACAGAGTTGAACATTGGGCACTACCTAACAAAATGAAATTCAATGGTGAAAAAAGTAAAATTCTACATTTATGCAAGAAA
>QLTV01000972.1:7826022-7846045 GCA_003457575.1 Thermophis baileyi | reverse complement strand
GGCAGCGGGGGGGTCGCGGGGGGGTCACGGGATTAGAAAGGTTGAGAACCACTGCTCTATTGGGTGTATATTGTTGAAGTCCCCAAAATAAACTAATGGGCTACTCCTTTTTGTTCATATTAAAAACAGCTTCTGACACATTGCAATATAGATAAGGATTATTTTTTTAGCAGCATAAATTAAATTCCTGGAGGTTATGAATCAAAAATAGTAAAAAGTCACATTGGTTCATTCATTAAAGTTGAGAGTGGATCCTTACATCTAGAAACCCTTATTTTTAAATGTTTAGAATGTCACTTAGGTTTTGTGATGCATTTTTCACTCCAATGGAATCGATAATCTCGTTATTATTTTGTTTGTAAATGTATTATACTTAATTTTCTTTTACATCAGCATGCAGGAAAAATATCCCTAACATAACTCCTTACATTATAAGCATATAAAAAGAACATAAAATTGTTTTTATGTCAATGTCCTCTTGATTTGCAAGTACTACTTTTAGGTGGGTAATGTTGTTATTGAACTCAGTTATGTTTTATCTGGACTCTTAGAGACAGATAGAGATCAGGACAAAGTTATGTTGCATTGGGATGCCTGCTGTCAAGATAGTAGTAGCAATAGCACTTAGACTTATATACCGCTCCATAGTGCTTTACAGGACTTTCTGAGTGGTTTACAAATGTCAGCATATTGTCCCCAACAAACTGGGTCCTCATTTTACCAACCTCAGACGGATGGAAGGCTAATTCAACTTTGAGCCAGTCAGGATCGAACTCCTGGCAGTGAGCAGAGTTAGCCTGCAATACTGCATTCTAACCATTGTGCTAATGTAGCTCCTTGGGGTGGCTGAGGGCACCTGCAATAAATGGGTGAGCCCCTTTTTCTCCTTGGAGTGAGTGGCCCTTAGAGAAACACCAGAATGGGGAGTGGGGAGCACTTTTCCTCATGGTCTGCAGCTTCCTTTGTTCCCCCTCCCCACAATAAAGTGGCCAGCAGTTCCCACAGGTCAGTGGAGGGGGAGGAGGCAGAGATGTTTCTTTGAGGCTGTCCAGAATGTTGTGAGGGGAGGAGGAATCACACAAGTCTGTATGCAATAATTTGAGGAAGGAAGAGGCAGTGACTCATATGTCTGCTAGCAAGGTAGGCTGATTGGGGGTGCTGGCAATTGAAACAGTGGTGGGATTCAAAAAAATTTACTATCGGTGCTGTGGGCGTGGCTTGGTGGGCATGGCTTGGTGGGCGGGGCTTGGCTTGGTGTGTGTGGCTTGGTGTGCGTGGCAGGGGAAGGATACTGTAAAATCTCCATTCCCACCCCACTCCAGGGGAAGGTTACTGCAAAATACCCATTTCCTCCCGATCAGCTGGGACTGGGGAGGCAGAGAATAGATGGGGGCGGGGCCAGTCAGAGGTGGTATTTACCAGTTCTCCGAACTACTCAAAATATCCGCTACTGGTTCTCCAGCACTGGTCAGAACCTGCTGAATCTCACCTCTGAATTGAAAGCTGAGCTCTCTTCCTCCCTAGAGGGAAAGGACCTTTGAGGACATGCCAGAATTGGGTGCAATGTTCTTCATGGTCTGGGGCTCCCATGGTTCTCCCTCCCCCCATTAAATTGGCAGGCAGTTCCATGGGTCAATGGAAGAGGAGGAGGAGGAGGAGGAGGAGGAGGAGGAAGAAAGGGAGGTGGGAGGCGCGAGGGGGTGGGGGAGGGGGGGGAGGAGGAGGAGGAGGAGGAGGAGGAGGAGGCTTCACTGGGGCTCTCCTGAGAGATGTGAGAGAAGAGTGTATGTGGGAAGAAGAATGACCTAATTCCGTGATGGCGAACCTATGGCACGCATGCCAGAGGTGGCACGCAGAGCCCTCTCTGATGGCACGCGAGCCGTCGTCCCAGTTCAGCTCTGCTGTGCATGCGCGCGCGCCTCCTGCCGTCCAGCTGGTCTTCAGGTCTCTGCTGTGCATGCGCAGGGGCGGGGTGCGTGTGGGGGGTGCGTGCACATGCATGGGGGGCAGGGGCGCGGGAGGCACGCGTGCACGGGGGGCACACACATGCGCGGGGGTGGGGTGCATACGCAGGGGGTGTGTGCATTGCATTTTGGGGGTTCATGTGCGCGCTTTGGGCACTCGGTCTAGAAAAGGTTAGCCATCACTGACCTAACTGGTCACAGGTTTTCTAGTATTTTACTCTTTTGCATAGGCTTTTACTCAATTTAAGGAATTTTTTACAAGAATCAAATCCAGCATAAACATGAAAATAAAAGAAACTAAAAGAAAGAGTCTTTTCTTTTTCTTTTTCTTTTTTAATTTTTTATAAATTTTTATAACAGAACAGAACAGAACAGAACAGAACAGAACAGAACAGAACATAACATAACATAACATAACATAACATAACATAACATAACATAACATAACATAACATATCATAACACTACTTACCATCCAACAAATTTTTTTCCATTTTACAGCGTACCGTATCAGTGTACATTTGTGATTTTTACACTTTAATTTATATTCTTCATCTATGTCTTACAATCTTAAAGGTTCTTCTTAATATCTAACATTCTGTCTAAATATATCCACCTATCGCCTTATTTCCATACATCCATGTCAATAAATACATATATCAATACCTGTTTTGATCTCTTTATTGTCATACTATTATCTATTGATTTTACTTTTATGTTCCAGCCAATTATACCATTTGTTCCATACTTTGTAGTATTCTTTTTAAAGACAGTTCAATTTTTTTAATATTCAAGTGATTTTGGTCATTTTCATAACCGTACAAACTCTTAAAAGATTTATTTAAGCATGACAAATTTCAGCCGAAAGGAGAAACCATTTATGAAGTCAAAATGAAATGAAACTTTGGATTTATAAACAGAATAATTCTTTCAAGTTAAAAGTACATTTTTGCAGTGAGTTGGCTATGACTTCAGTCATGCTTATCAGTATTTCTTATATTTGTGTCAAGGTGAAAATAGATTAAATAATGCAGCCTTTCCATCTTGTTTATAGAAGATCCCATACGTATTCAGGATGGCAGAGGCATGAACATTCTGGAAAACTTAGCATTATCATACCAAACCAGCCTTTCTGAAATGGCATACAAGCGATGTTGACGTTTAAGGAAGGTTAGTTTATGTATAGAGTTCAATATATAATAACCACCCCTAAAAAGCAATACAGATTGTGCAGAGTCTTCTACTTATAACAAAGGGATCCGGATCAAAGCTGCCACAAGAACACTAATTCATCAGCTCAGCTGCCATACTGAAACCATTTCATACATTGATAGAAAAGTCTCTAGTGAGTCCAGAAGGCAAGAGTACATACACTATTAAACACAAATTTATTAGATAAAAATTATTGAAGAGACTGAAAAACAGAAGGTGCTTGTGACACAGAACTGCAAAGCAGAACCGTTTGGCAGCATTTTTCATTAACCTGAACACCAAGAGTAAGTTTTATTACTGGGTTTGATATATGATATTTTTCAAGATTACATTGATGGTGATATAATCTAGAGACCTATTGTATTAAGAACTACTCAAATCTCTCTTTACTTTTTCTTCCTATCCTTCAGACAGGGAGTCTTTATTTTGTTTGTTGTTATTTTCATTTCCTTTATCCCCATTCTGTCTCCTTCCCTGCTTAAGCTCTTTGCTTAGCAGAGAGATCTTGCTCACTTGCTGCCATTCCTTACCCAGCAGAAAGACCTTAATTCAAGACAGCCAGCTCCAGTCACTCTTATAGCACTTAGACTTATATACCGCTTCACAGTGCTTTACAGCCCTCTCTAAGCGGTTTACAGAGTCAGCATATTGCCCCCAACAATCTGGGTCCTCATTTTACCGACCTCGAAAGGATGGAAGGCTGAGTCAACCTTGAGCCTGGTGAGATTCAATCTGCCAAACTGCTGGCAGCCGGTGATCAGCAGAAGTAGCCTGCAGTACTACACTCTAACCACTGCGCCACCGTGGCTCTTCAGCTGCCTCTCCAGCCTCCTTCCCCATCTTCCCTGGCCAAAATTTGCCTCCATGCTGTTCCTACCCCAAGACTCTCTGCTGTCTCAAAAGTGCTACCCATGACAGAGCATGGAGCAAAGATCTCCAAAGGTGGGGCTGCTAGTGCAAGGAGCTTTGAGTCTTCAACTGTGTGGCACAGATGATCAGGCCCCACCATTGTTGGGAAACCCTCTGAGTTAGGCTGATATGGCCGTTGTAGTCCTGGTATTCCTTTTTCTGGAATGCTTCTGTGGCCTAGTCTGCACATCTGCACAACACTAAGTGCCCTGATTTGCTAGGTAGATCAGATCCTATAAGTACTGTTGCAAGCTGTAAAAGACCTTCTATTGAGTGTGCTCAGTGGAACACTTTCTGCTTCTCAATTGGCGGGAAGAACCTCTCTCAAGGTCTTCTGTTTGGTCCTTTCCCAAGGACCAAGGATTCACCAATACCAGCTTATCCCCTCCTAATTCACCTCGGTTCCTGCATAAAAATGCCACCCTGTAGCCAGCAGAGTTCCTTCTTGCCACCTTAGATTTTGGGTGAAGGTGTCTCTTTGCCACTTTCCTTTCTCCAGGAAAGCCACCTGGGACCTTTAGTTTTCTTTGCCAAAGCAGAACTGACAACTGTTCCACACACTCATGTAACTTTACTCTCCCAACTTTTCTCTCCAGTTACTCTGTTTTGCAGTCTTTTTTTCTCCTTCTCTCCTTTCTTTTTGGGTCAGACCAGCAGCAGGTTTCCCAACAACTAAGGAAGTAAGTGTCCCCCTAAAGGCTCCAGTCTCCAGTATCTATATAACAAGCTGGATCAATTAGACTGCTGTCTCTACATCTCCTGCATCAGCTGTGGGAGGAGCTAGATACGGGGGTGTCAAACTCTATTTCATTGAGTGCCGCATCAGGGTTGTGTTTGACCTCGGGGGACCGGGGTGGGCGTGGCCAGCTTGACATCACTTGTGTTGGGGGGCGCCTGTGGTGGCCCTGGCGCTGTGCTAGCGAGAACGGGCTCCCAAGCTCCGTTTTCGACTTCGATGGCCTCCTGCAACCCTCCGCCAGTGAAAGCGGAGCTTGGGGGGGAGCGCACGGCCCTCCTGAGCTCCATTTTAGCTGGCAGAGTCACTGCGGGTCGGTCCTTCACTGTTTCCAGGGCGGCCCTGCGGGCCAGATCTAAGCACCCCGTGGGCCGGATCCAGCCCTTGGGCCTTGAGTTTGACATCCCGGCTATAGTTCATCAGTCCTCACAACAGCACAACTGCCCTTCAAGACCAAAATTCAGCTGCTTCTCCCCTTTTCTCATGACGTTTACTGACCTGCACCAACACAGCAGCAGCCAAGTCAGGCCACTAAAAACCATAAGCCTCAAACAAGAAGCTGCAAATCATGTTTGAGTTCACAAATTCACCTGTGCAAAATAATAATCTTAGACCTGTGCATAAATCCATACAGTATAAAATGAACCCAGGAATAAAATTCATGGTGAACTTATTTTAAAAGGCATTCTATTGAACAGAAGGAAAATGTTTAGGCGTCTATAAGAACTATCTGCAGCTAAGATATTAGAGTTGAATTCATTGGTTTTTGTGAACATTAGCTGTACGGGGATAGGCTCTTAACCTTATTAGTGTCAACAGATAATGTTTAAGTACTTGCATTACAAGGCAGGAAAAGTGGCTCTACAGCAATAACTGCTAAGTAACTTTGAAGATGAAGGCAAAGAAATAGTCATTAATAGGATCTACAGACTTTCTGCAAGCAAGATTGGGCTCTTTTATATGGTAGTGACAATGGAGATCTTAAGGGGTTATGCTACTTCCACTGTTATTAGATATAAAAGAAAATTCTCCCATCGCTTTTGAATAATGCTATTTAAGTGAAAAATTATGGAAGCTGAGATTTTAGCTTTCTGGGAAGCTTATCTTTTTTCTTAGCCTTTGTTCTTTTATAAACTACATCATATGTCAGGTTTACTGTGCCATTATGGGTTGTTTTTATTATCTCTAAGATACAGGTCTGTCCTATTCACATAAAATAGTAAAGACTCCCTGGAGTCAGATTCAGTTCCTAGAGACTTCATGGACATAACTATCTAGTTTTCTTGGCAACCACAGAGAAATAGTTTGCCCTTGCCTTGTTTTTGTTCGTTTGTTTGTTTTATTCCCCCAGGGTAACCTACAGACATGATAGTCTCCTAACCTATTACTAATTGCTAGTAGAATATTTTGTTTTCGGTTAGTACTGGAATAGGGGACTATCAGGAAATAGAATAGAATAGAATTCAAGAATAGAATAGAAAATTAGAATAGAATAGAATAGAATAGAATAGAATAGAATAGAATAGAATAGAATAGAATAGAATAGAATAGAATAGAATAGAATAGAAAAGAATAGAATAAAATAGAATAAAATAAAAAAGAATAGAAAAAAAGAAAAGAAAAAGAAAAGAAAAGAAAAAAAGAAAAGAAAAGAAAAGGAATGGAATGGAATAAGACAGAACAGAATAGAAAATACAGCATTTTATCACCTTTTCTAGAGGCTTCCTCTTTTGAACGACGTAGCTGCTTAAGTTTTGCTGTGAACCAAGGTTTGTTGTTGCTGTATATTTGCAAGTTCCTGGTCAGTACACATAGGTCTTCACAGAAGCTGACATATGATGTTACAGTATCTGTGAGTTCATCCAGGTCTGCAGAGGTATCTTCAAATAATTCCAGTCCGTGCAGTCAAAGCAAGCCTGTAGCTTTAACTCTGCCTCCTCAGTCCAGGTCCTCACTGATTTAATTGTTGGTTTCGTGGCTTTCAGTCTTTGTCTGTAAGCAGGTACAAGGTGAATCATGCAATGATCAGAGTGGCCCACAGCTGCTCGTGGTAAGGACCAATAAGCATCTTTTAGTGTTGTGTAGCAGTGGTCTAAAGTATTCTTGCCTCTGGTGGGACAATTGACATGCTGAAAATATTTTGGAAGCTCTTTCCTTAAGTTACCTTTGTTGAAATCACCTAGAATTATGGCCAGTGAATCTGGGTATTTGGCTTCAGCCTCCATAATCTGATCAGCTAGAGTTCGTAATGCTTTGTTTAAAGTATATTGGGAAGTAAAGAAAAATAAAAATAAAGCCACAATGGTTCCAGTGATACCTAAAAAACAAACAAACCTTAGGACCATCTCCTATCATGTTTGCCTAATCAGAATCAATCTGGAAGAGTTAATGTGCTCCAGAACCCAGCTATAAAGCACTGACCGAGAGATATGCCTTCTCTGTAGGTGCACCTACCCCATGGAATAGAATTTGCCCTGTGTCCAAATAGTCCTGACCCTGCTGTCTTTTCATAAAGATATAAAAACCTGGCTCTCTGGGTCATCATTGTCGTCAGCCATTCGGTCTTGTCTGACCCTCGGCCACTTTATGGATTAGCACTCTCCGTGCCCCTCTCTGCCCCTCTGCTATCTGGGTAGAGTATAGTAATTCATTTCCTGATAATATGCCTTGCTTTTATGATCGTTTGAATTTATTTTATTCTTTTCCAGATGTATTACATCAGTGGCCCCCAACCTTTTGGGCACCAGGGATCGGGTCCCTGGAGATAGGTTTTTCTGCAGACCGGAGGGGGCATGGTTTCGCTTACTGCCTGCATCCCGCAGATGGGGCTTCGCTTGTTTGCGCAGCCCAGTTGCTGGCATGCTGCGGACTGCTGCCGGTCCACGGACCAGGGATTGGGGAGCCCTGTATTATATGTATTATTGTTTTCTTGGTCTTTCCTTTTCTACTTTTTAAACCCTAATGTGTAAGGCACCTAGCGTTACTCCAGCTACTCCAATAATTGAATAGACATGCAAGCTGAATTCAAGGAAACTAAGAATGTTGGCAATTGGATTGCTCTCATTGAAATCAAGCCTTTTAGAACTGGTATCATTGGAGACTGTATTTGCTTGCAACAGTCTGGTTCCAGGATCTGGCATTTTAGAACAACATTCAAACCACTGTTTGTACAATCAGATTTGTGTAAATAGGCTGTCCAGAAGTCTCTGGTACTCCCATTGGTGGTGACTCAGCAAACATTCATCTATTTTCAATACGTCACATTCATTTCTCATTTCCTGCTAGCTTTGGAATTGGAAAGCCTCTTGAATTTTCTATCAAGGCTGTAATATTTTCTAAGATGAAATGTGTGTGTCTCTGTTATTAACTGCTAAAAACATTTCCATATAATCTGTGTCTCCTGCTTGAATTCAATATGTCCCTGTTCTACCTTCAGTTTCAAAGCTATTGCATTTTGTTTGTTTAGGACAAACATATCGTGCCCTCTGAAACTTTTCAAATCATTCTGGATTTTAGCTGTATTTATGGCATTAATGTAAGCTGTTCAGGAGCTTTACTTAGCATGTAGAGACAAAAGGAGATTATTTTAGTTTTAAACCTATATTTTGTTGATGGAATCTTGTGATATATTTGGCAAGATTATTCTTATTTTCTGTTTTCTTATTTCTTAATAAAATATTAATTATAATTTATTAAATGTTGACATTTATATTTTACTTTAAGTAAATTAAGTTTTTAATTTCTTCTTTTTGTTCTGTCTGCAGTGAATGAAATATATACCCTTCCTGCACAACAGCTGGTACTTTATTGTTGTGATCACACTTAAGCCTCAGCATTATTGGATTATTCATGTACTCTAGCAATCTAACATAGTAAGAACAATTATAGTATGCCCTGAGTATATCTATATAGAAATTATGGCATTGTGTATAATGGAATTTGTAAGCATGCATCTAGAAAGGGGCATCTGTAGAGTACTTGTGGCTTCACAATTCCTATTTTGCAACTGCCAGAATAACCCATTTGTACCACCAAAATTCAGTAATTAAACTCGTAATATTCAGAAGTAATGTTTTTCCCCATATTTTTGTTTATTCTTAAGGTTGATGTGTTTAACTGTTGTGGGACAGTTTCATTCATCCATCCATCTGAATTAACTGCTTTTAATGTATCCATTTTGCCAGTTACTTAACATTGCAGGATATCTAAAAAGTGGTTTTATCCAGCTGTAGTTCATTGCTGGTTTTTTTTTCTCCTGCCTTTGATCTCTGTATGCCCCCATTCAGATTATCAAGTGTGTTGCTTGTGTGGATTTCTTAGAAGAGAGAATGGGATTGCTTTGCACACAAGAAAGTTCCAATAGAAGAATTGTGGAGTTCTCTGAGCTTGGTTGTTTACTTGCAGATGCTTCATTACCAGACTAAGTAAAATCACCAGTGTGAGATCACAAGTAAACAACCAAGTTTTACAAGCATCAGGAACTCTACACACACACACACACACACACACTCACACACACACTCACAGAGAATAGATGTTTCCTATAATGATTGAAGTAGAGAAATCTTCCAAAAGGGACGCAACTGCTCTCCTCTAACAAAATGCTTATCAATTTTATCTCTACTTTACCAACCCCTGTATTTTTCTCCTATAAGAATATATACACTTGTTCAATTAATGCTGTTTTACCTGTGGAACTTTTAATTTTAACTTTTAATGTTTAATTAAGGCTTAAAAAAAAACAGAAATGTGTTGTCTCTTCTGGTTTATAACTGCTGATTAAAGTTTGTACCGAAGTAACAAGCAGCCTCCAAATTCAAAGCTCTCGTCTTAATACATGCTGTGTTGTGTCCTTGTCAGGGGACGAGGTGATTTGTTCATTTGATATTAAATTGTTTTTTTTCCTCATATTACTTCAAAGATAAAATAGTGGAGAGAAATTCACTCATTCCGCTCCTCATTTTCCCTTTTTTAACTCGTGTGTGTGTGTGTGTGTGTGTGTACTACACCTGCTCTTTGTGAAGATATGGGAACTCTGCTAGAATGAAATACCGTATTTTTCGGACTATAAGACACACCGGTGTATAAGATGCACCAAGATTTCGAAGAAGTAAGTAAGAAAAAAATGTTTTTGTCCTCCCCGGCCCCCTGGAGCACTCTGCAGGCCTCTCAAACCTTCTGCGTGTCCTGTTTTTCACAAAAATGGGCCCGTTTTCACCTATTTTTGCAAAAAATGGGGCGTGCAGAGGGTTTGGGGGTCCTGCAGAGTGCTCCTAGGGGCTGGGGGAAGGCAAAAATGCCTGTTTTTGCGAAAAATGTCCCGTTTTTTGCCCATTTTTTGCAAAAATGGGGGCGTTTTTGCCTTCCCCCAGCCCACAGAAGCACTGTGCAGGCCTCCCAAACCCTCTGCGCACCCCGTTTTTTGCAAAAACGGGCCCATTTTTCACAAAAATGGGACGCGGGGCGGGGCTTCAGGAGGCCAAAAATGGCTGTATTTGGTGTATAAGACACACCAACATTTCCACCCTCTTTTAGGGGGGGGGAAAGGTGCGTCTTAAAAATATGGTGTGTGTGTGTATATATGTGTGTGTGTGTGTATATATATATATTATATATTATATATATCATCTTCTCCCAGATAATTGATATTATACTTTTGATTTATCTAGAAGTGTTTCCTCAGGGCATTGGGTGTCACCCAATGCAAGATAAATTGTCCAGACTAAGAGAGGACTTGAGAAAAACAGGGAAAAGATGAAGAGCAACAACACAAGCTTTGTTCTAACATTAGGCAGACTGAGGCAACCCAAAATAGCTAATTTCACAGCAGTCTCAAATGAGCAGTCTTCCTTTGCTCTTCTACAGTCTGGTAGAAAGATTGATGGATAACTGTGCACAGCTTCAGAAGGAGATTACTGCAAAAGTCCAGAGTTTTGAAGGTATGGCCATACTTTTTCTGTGGTAATTGATCTGAGGGGAAAAAGAAGAGTCAGAGAGAATATATTGAAGGGCTAGAAAATATCATTGAGAACAGTCTCAATCATTTTGTCTTCTGGATGTTTCGTTACATGTCACACCCATACACCAACACTGTAATTATACGAGAGCTCCAACATGATACCAGATTTCCAAATGTGCTCATTAAGGACAGTTATCAATACAATACCTGTCTATTGTTATGATTTCTGTTTAAATTGGCTTCAGCAGACTACAATAATCAAGGTTCTTGGATGTATCATTTTAAAATCTCCTACAACTAGCCATTTGCTCATATAGGTGTGGCTTGATAACATGTCGTGTGTACAGAAAAAAATAGCTTTTTGAAAAGCTAACTTTTGGATTTACTACAGATAGTCCTCGATGTATGACCACAATTGAGCCCAAATTTTTTTTGCTAAGTGAAATAGTTCTTAAGTGAGTTTTGCCCCATTTTGCAATCTTTATTGGCATAGTTGTTAAGTGAATCACTGCAGTTGTTAGTAACATGGTTGTTAAGTAAATCTGGCTTCTCCATTGACTTTGCTTGTCAGAAGGTCAGAAAAGGTGATCACGTGACCCCGGGATATTGCAACCATCATAAATATGAACCAGTTGCCAACCATCTGAATTTTGATCACATGACCACATGGATGCAAGCAACAATTATAAGTGTGAAAAAATGCTCATAAGTCACTTTTTTCAGTGCCATTGTAACTTTGAATGGTCCCTAAACAAATGGTTGTAAGTCAAGGACTACTTGTACAAGTATTTTAAACAGAAATAGGTTTTGTCATCAAAATTTACTGCTCTATCTATGCACTTTTATGAAAAGTAATGTTTTTACATCCTTAATTTTAGTTTAGATTACGTTCCTTAAACGGGAAAATAATCCTTGACATTAGCCCTCTTGTTATCTATATTTATTTCTTCAGCCAATCACTACTATTTGTTATACACTTCTTTCCAGGGTGGGCAAGCTTCTTAAAACGCTTAGAAAAGAATTCTGCATATTGTCTCTCTACCTAGGTTCTGACAGTTCTTCAACCTCTTCATTTCAGTCAAATAGAAGCTCAAAAGGGTATTCATTCAATTTTAGGAAAAGTTGAAAGTTATACAGTGTCAGATTGGGACGGCATAGTGATTGAGACCAATGCAGCTTTGTATCAGCACCTTGAATGGCTCATAAGGTGTTAGATCACAAACTGTCATGTCGTAGCAAAACTTCTTTGTTGTGGTCTGAACTTTGCTAATTATTGTTTCAAACTTTTAATGTTGCAATGTAGTTCTCTAAGTTGGTAGAAGTGCCAGGCTCAAGGAGAACCAAGTAAATAATACCAAAAGTTGAGTTTTCCTGCCAATGGAGTTTTTTTATTTTTTATTTTCCACAGGTGAAATTTTGTGATAATATTCTATGGACCGCTGCTTAATTTCTGGGTCACAATGTTAAATTGATTTTTTTTTTGTCAGCTTTAAAATATTGTGGAGAAATCCCTTACTTTCATTTTCATAGCATAACAACTGTGTGCAAATTTTGACTTACAAAGCTTTAATCTCTACTATCAGCGTGCAAGGAACCCATCTGGCATAAATGTTCTAATCCTGAAGAATATCAATAACGTTACCCACATGTTCCTGTGAAGGACAAAGCTTGACAGCAATATCCTTTTGAGTGCTCTGCCAGCTATTGTAAATCATATCATCAACTTTTCTCATGTGAAGCTCACTGATTGCTGTCACAGGTCATTCACTTGGTTCTGGATCACACAAATGAACTCTTCCAAGTTCATTGTATTTTCTGGCCCAGCAACATACAGTACCCTCTTCAACATAGCGATGTCCATAAACAACCTGCATTCAGCAGTGAATTTCAATTGGAAGAAGGCTTTCAATCATAGCCCTTTGCTTAAAGTACACTGAGTACTCACTGCAGACTTTCATTTCACTAACAATATCAACCCAAGCTTTTTTTTACAGCCACTTCCCATTGTGAGGTTAAAGAACACATTAGAACTTCTAGCATATCTGTTGGCAACTTACAATATTAGAGGCAAAACTTTTCATTCCATCCTCATACTTCCTAGTGTGAACTTTCAATTGGTTCTTTAGTTGTTGCCATTTATATGTTCATATAAAAGAAGCTGTTGTTTCCACTGCTGCTGCTGTTTTTTCTTCCTCTTCCTCTTCCTCTTCCTCTCTGAAACATCCACATTGAAAAGTTACAACATTCTGGATAGAGCATAGCAACTGATTTAAAAGAACAGCGAAATTTAAACAGTGAATATGATATCAGGTTCTGACATGGTATTTATAATTTGTAGGAATTTCCAGATTTTGCGTTGCTTCATCAGATATATGAAGTATCCTTTACAAGCAATACTGCAAAGCAGCAGTATTCTTCTAACCCAGGGGTCAGCAACCCGTGGCTCTGGAGCCGCATGTGGCTCTTTCATCCCTCTGCTGCAGCTCCCTGTTGCTCAAAATATGCGTTACAACCACCAATGTGTGATACCCGCTGGCACACGATTTATTGAGCTTTTCGACCCCCGGTAGGCCAACCGTGGATAAATCCAAGAAAATAAATGTTTCAGAAGAAAACAGAACGTTTAATTCAACTACATATGCTAGTTCTGTGGCCAATCAGGAAATAGTCAGGCACGGGAAGGGTTTTGTGGCTCCCGGTGTTTTCTTTTCTGTGGGAAACCAGTCTAAATGGCTCTTTGGGTGTTTAAGGTTGCCGACCCCTGTTCTAACCAATGAAACAGCTGTCTTGTATTCCTAGACAATTTTGTTATGCATATACAGTAAATTGCTAGAAGAGCAGCTAGCATTAGATTATGATAAATTTCACCCCAGTTTCATTGAAGTGTACTGGTGTGTTTCATCAAGGAAAGTCATATTCCTATATCAGACAAAGGGCTATGTAAAGCAGATTCTAACATATTCCTAATGGCTCTTCTTCCCTGGATTGTTGGTGGAGGTCTTGTTCACATTGCTATACTAACAATTGGTTAAAAATTATGTTAAGACTGTGGTTTTTTTCAACTTCAGTAACGTTAAGATGTATGGGCTTTAATCCATGTTTTCTGGAAAATTCTGGAAGTTGAAGTCTACACAGATTAAAGTTGCTGAGGTTGAGAAAGAGTGTGTTAGGACCTACTTGAAGACTGAAGTACTCTCAGACCATGTAATGGTATGTGGGAATGATCTTGGGAGTAAAGATGGGAAGGCCTGGAAAAAAACTGGAGAAATTGGGGAAAAAACAGTTTTTTTTCCTGTTTTTTTCCAAAGCTGTTTGGGAAAAAATGAGAAAACCCCTCTTCCCCCCCCCATTTTTCTGGGTTTTACCAGGCCTTCCCATCTTTATTTGGGAGACAGGAGGGAGAGTTGCAGACTGGATAAGTGGCATATGAAAGATATATCAGTTCACAGAAGGAGGGAGGTCATGGGAAACTTTTCAGAAGGGTCCCTCCCTAGTTTTCTGGAAGGTAAAAGGAAAGGAGGGCAGAAATACTTTCAATCTTGCAAGATTCTGTTGATGTAACTTTACAATAAAGGTAGGGATAGTACTCCTCATTGAGCATCTTGTTTGGAGTATCTCCAAGGGCTAATGCACTGAGATTTTCTCTGTAGCTTCCTACTCACAGAGAGAATGTAGATTGCAGCTATGTTGGTTTTTGTTGACATTTTGACACCTGTTTTGATACAGTTAAAAGCACCACTTTTAAAGTTGCAGGCAATGTTTCTAAATCAAACATTGTTATAAAATTTTCCTAGAGCAATTTTATAGAAACACAGAAAGATAAAAGTAGATTCATTTCCAGAGGGGAGGACACACTAAAAGTGAAAATTAATGTGATATAATTGATACCTTTTGCATACTTAATTCCTCAGACAACTCAAGATAAGGCTTATTTTTAGATAAATACAACTGTTTTTAGAAACAGACTGACTTTTAAAGAGTTCCGCTTTTTTAAAACTCGTGTGGTAGATTTTTAAAAGCTAATTTTTTTTTAATTCAGTGCAGTCATATACAAGTAGTCCTCGGCTTATGATCACAATTGAGCCCAAGATTTCTGTTGCTAAGTGAGACATGTTAAGTGAGTTTTGCTCCATGTTGCAACCTTTCTTGTGACAGTTGTTAAGTGAATCACTGCAGTTGTTAAGTTAGTAACATAGTCATTAAGTGAATTGGGCTTCCCCATTGACTTTGCTTGTCAGAAGGTCACAAAAGGGAATCGCATAACCCTGGGATACTGCAATCGTCATAAATATGAGTCAGTTGCCAAGTGTCTGAATTTTAATTACATGACCTTGGGGATGCTGCAGCAATGGTTGTAAGTGTGAAAAGTCACTTTTCTTCAGTGCTGTTTAACTTTGAACGGTCACTATATGAACTGTTAATAAGTTGAGGATTACCTGTATCACTTCCAGAGGTTTGTCCCATGAATATGCTGGTGTATGTTTTAAAAATCGTGTTTTGATTAAGTGTGGGAATAGAGCTTCTGAATGATGAAATAACAAGGCATTCCTAATTGCACTAAAGTTGTTAAGAAGGCCTGTGATTTCTATGTTAGTGCATATTTGGTCAGTTTGGAAAGAAATTGTATGTCTCAAACAATATGAGATACCTGACAAAATCTTGAGGAGGAGCCTGAACAGATGGAAGGAAACTGCTTGCTTATCTCATGGCATCATGAATGTGTCTGGAAAAGTTGCCATTGAAAATCATAAATAAAAGTATCCTGCACAATATTGAATGGCACTTCTTTGTTTTCATTTCCAACGATCATCTTATTTCTGTAAGTATATTGGATACTGTTAAACATGAAAGTTCCTGTTGTTTCAAACTCTTGATAATTCACAGGTTGCATCAAATCACACCTCTTCCCATGGTATTACTGACTCAGTCAAATTGGGAAGCCATGACAGCAGCTTTAAAGTAGGAGAAAATAAAAATATCTGCTCTATATTGATCCTCAAATCTTTCAACTGGTGTTAATTCCAAGTAGAGAGGAAACGGGGAATTTTTCATACAAAATGCACAACCTGTTTCATGGACTACTATCCTATAAAATCAAATTAGAAATGTTCTGGCTTAAGGTTTCAGCATCTTGTGCCAAAGTAATTATACCACTGATAATGGTCTGCGGCATTGTTATGGCTCTGAAAAGCCATGTGTGTTGTCAGATCCAAAACCAAGAGTGACACATGGTGATTTTTTCCAAGCTAAATTCTTTATTGTTTCACACCTATAAACAAATTTTTGGCGGACTGAGTACTCTACTATCAGCATCTGCCAAATATACTCTGTGAACTATTAGGACGGAACCGTCTTCACCCTTTTTCTCTCACACATATCTGGACTGAGTTGCTTCTAACTCCTCTGGAATGTAATAGTTTGTGAATGAGTGACTATAAGTAGAACCTAGGAGTACATGTAACAGTGAGCAGGTGTTGGCCTAGCTGCTATCTGAGAATCTTTTCCCTCCTTTCCTCTATTTCACCTTTTATTTCCCACTGCCCTTCGAGCTCCTCTTTCAGCCTGGAGCCCAGCAGAAGATCTAACTTTCTTCTCTCTGTCTTATTCCTTCCTTTCCAAAAACACTCTTTAGTGCATCTTCTTTGACAGTGAGCAGAAGACTTCTTGCGTGGATGTGTGATAGCCACTGTGCAGCTTATACATGCATGTAGCTTAGAGGAAACATTAAATGGCTGAAATGCAAATGGAATTGAGGCTTTGTCCGAGGGATGGACTGTGATCTATATTTTCAGTGCAAGATGTAGAGCAAGGCCAGGCCATCTAGCAAGGATGTCATTTGTGAAAGTAGCTTTAAAGGAACATTCTGATATGCCTTCCTATAAATGATAAAACTTTAGTTATCAATAATGGTCTAAGCCATTCCTAAGAGCAAGCTGCATTTATTTTAGGTGCCTATGAACCAAGGCAAATAAAAAGGCATGAGGCTGTATCAAGAAGTTTAAACTCTTAAGTTTTATCTATGAATGTCCCCTGAGGTAATGGAAGAATAACAACATTATTTATGTGCAAAGGGTACCAGGTTAGGGAAGCAGGACTTCCGCTAAACTAAACCATGCTACACTTGTTGAAATTTACATCTTATTTAATCTTTTCTCAGATTCAAGGGATAGCCCAACCCAAGTAGAAGTCCATACTCTACCTTCAAACATCTGTTATTTACATAAAAATAACAATACAACTGAAAGGTATAATATACACCTTATTCCTAATACCATTTTACCATTCAGTACACTTCGGACAGGCCAAAGTGATATTTATACAGCATATTTCTTTCAGCTGTAATATTTCTAGTGGCTTCCATGACTCTGTGTTTCCCAGAATAACATGACCAGAAGAGGACAGTGTTTGTTGCTTTCTTATGTCTGATCATGAGAAACTGGCTCGCATCAGACTTATGAAAACCCAGCATGCCAAGGGTGGGTTCTACTTACCTTCCTCACCGGTTTGCATCGCGACGTTTTGCGTGTTGGGCACGCACACACTTCGTGCGCGCAGGCACAGTGACGAAAAATCAGAAAAAATCCCCCCCCCAAAAAAGCCAAAAACAAGATGGCGACGCATGCGCAGTGCCAGAAACTCAGCTTCTGCGCATGTGCAGAAGAAAAAAAAACCCGGGGGAAAATTCAAAAAAAAATTCCAAACATTTTTTTTAAAAAATCAAAAATAAAAGATGGCGGCGCCCACGGACCAGCACCGACCAAACCGGATCCGTGATGTCACCAGCGGGTCACTACCAGTTCAGGCGATCCAGTCCGTACCGGGAGGAACCCACCCCTGTAGCATGCTATGATGTCCCTATTGACAGGCCATGGTTAAAGCTGCTGTTTTGCTTCCTGAGGCCACAATTATGGCTGCGAACTACCAAGCTTTCCCACTTCCCACCTAGCAGTTCCAACATTGCCCTTCCCTTCCTGTAGTGGCTGTCTTTTCCATCTTTTTTTTTTTTAATCTAAAGACTGAGAAAGAATCAATAGTGAAACCATGTAGGCTAATCAAAGACAATCCTGTTTTTCTGATTGCTGTAAGAATTATAATCTCTGTTCCTTCTTTAAGTTACAATTTTACTCTGTTATACACTATTCATTTTATATAAATTTGCTAATTTATTTTTGGTGGGGTTTAAAGCCGTTACAATTTAATCAGATGCTTGTTTTAGAAACCACACCAGTGAAGGTTAAAAAAGGAAGAAAGGCAAAGGTATTTTTCACTGAAGTTTCTCAATTGAATTGCCCTGCTTAGGTCAACTGCTTTGTGCTATTACAGTTCTCATAATCAACTGTTACCAAGACAGGCAACACTGGTCTATTAGCATCATAGTGCAAGAATGTTATTTCAGATGTGAAGAATGTTTTGAACTTGGGGTTTTTTTTAAATAAAATGCTTTATATGATTTTAGGCTCCTCATCCTACATTTCTCCTGAAAGCACTAACAAGATATCTTAGCAGTTTTCAGAAACTCTGCTATGCTTCCCAGAAACTCCCTTGTGTATATTCTCATTCTCTCCCTCTCCCTCTCCCTCTCCCTCTCCCTCCCTCCCTCCCTCCCTCCCTCTTCTCATAGCATTGATTGCTGTGGCTTTCTACAGCATTCTCAGATGCAGCCTAATCAAGTATTCATAAATATTGTTTTTTCTTCATTGTACACTGGATAAAATTCCAATTCCTGCCACCCTTTGGACAGCAATAGGATGCAACTTCCATAAATTTCTTAACTCAAAAATTGTGAATGTGGAGTTTAGAATAATTCTAGACAAAAATCTATAATATATTTATCTTGTGCAAAATTATATAAATTAATTCATTGCTGCATTTTAGTTATTACACCACTGCAAATCAATTGACCATTGCATCAAAAGCATTCCAGATCCAGAAAGTATCAGGACTGTTTCTAATTATTGCCTATTTCAAATGGCATATACTTCACAAATGTAGTATAAAATTACAGGTTTTTTTCCTGAATTCCAATAGCAACTCCAGTGAATATAAAGATCCATCCCAATTACGTTCAGAAAGCAAGAATATTTCCTGAATAAAAAATAAACTCAGAGCAGCAAGAAAATAATTCACCTCTTGTTCTGTGCAGGAATCGATTCTAGTAACTCCAAACTTAAGTAGTTTACCAAATCTCTTTTCCTGACTACTAAATGCCAATTCACACAGGTTGCATGCTCCCTTGGAAACCTTGAGACTCAGATTTGAAGCAACAAGAATGAACAAAATGCACATGTAGTCCTCTCTTCTGATATGGGAGAGTTAGCCTTTCATAAAACCTTGGTAGCCAGAAGGCTAGATATTTATTATTTTTTACAAAGAGCTTGCTTATGGGACAAGCATTGCTTTCCATCACCACTACCTCATTCACTAACTTTGCTCACTGCAGTCATTTCAAGATTGACAATCATCCAAGCAGAGAACAGGCAAGCACAAAAGACAAGCCCAGCCTTGCTTGAACAAGATAAATGGGACTTAATGTGGGGGAAATTGGCAATTTTAAATGGTGAGAACTCTAGGATCAAGATTAAAATGGCACCAGAAATGGAATTTATCATCTCCCTTGAACCTCAGAACATAAGCTTGGTCATCCCAGAAAAGCTAAAATCAAAAGAACACGGAATTAGGAAGAAACATCTGATTCCAAAAATTGATATTTCGATATCAAATTAACCAAATTCATCTAGAATGCCTGTCAGTCATTTGTGTTTTATTTTAATGTCTCTTGCTAGTGAACTTCTTTAAGGTCCCTTAAGATTTTAGTGCTTGGATTCATTGCCTGTTGTTTCATGTTCTCTGCTTAGTTTGTATAGTTCTTTCTGTTTCACGCATCTTGGAACTGACACCACTGTGTGTTTCCAAAGAAGAGCAAGCCAGGAGACCATCAGAGAGGCTGTTCCGCAACCTTACTTCTCCGTTTTATCATTCAATATATTATTTATTTATTTATTTTATTTTGTCAAGTACGTATTTGATAATATACATAAGTATAACATTATTTGAATACATAAGATGGGTACAAATAAAAGGGAACGTTTGGACAGGGACGGTAGGCACGTTGGTGCGCTTATGCACGCCCCTTACTGACCTCTTAGGAATGGGATGAGGTCAACAGTAGACAGTCTAAGGATAAAGTTTTGGGGATTTGGGGAGGAAACGAAGCCAAGGAATCCATTCCTCTCAAATCTCATC
>QLTV01000972.1:7790938-7805431 GCA_003457575.1 Thermophis baileyi | reverse complement strand
CTTCTGATTATTTTGAAGAGTGGAGGTGTGCTACATAAACATTTACTTTTCATCTGTATAGAAGATTATGGTTCATCAGTCTGATTGAGAACAGATGCTTACTGCAATCCTGTATAAAGACACCACATAGTAAAAGTAGTAATCTCCTCTGGTGTCCTATGAATACAGATAATCCTTGACTTACAACCATTCATTTAGTGACTGTTCAAATTTGTAACGACACTGAAAAAAAGTGACTTAGGACCATTTTTCACACTTGTAACTATTGCAGTATCCCCATGGACATGTGATCAAAATTTGGAAGCTTGACAACTGGCATGTATTTATGATGGTTGCAATGTCCTGGGATCGTGTTATCACCTTTTGTGACCCTTTGGCCTGCAGAATCAATGGGGAAGCCAGATGCACTTAACAACCGTGTTACTAA
The DNA here is from genome assembly GCA_003457575.1 of Thermophis baileyi. Taxonomy (NCBI): domain Eukaryota; kingdom Metazoa; phylum Chordata; class Lepidosauria; order Squamata; family Dipsadidae; genus Thermophis; species Thermophis baileyi. The sequence continues at coordinate 7,805,004 of QLTV01000972.1, read as the reverse complement.
CTTAACTTCTGAAGTGATTCACTTAGCAACTGTGGCCAAAAAGGTTGTAAAATGGGCCACAGCTCACTTAACAACCATCTTGTTTACCAACAGAAATTTTGCACTCAGATATGGTCATAAAGTCAAGGACTACATGTCAAGTTTGATCCTTGACTGACTATGACCTTGTGGTTTTCTGTGGTTTGTAATTGCATTCTTCCAGGATGTTTCTGGTTTATTCCCATGAATGAAACAAACCATCCTTTCACAATCAAGATTGTCTTGGTAAAACCCTGGCAAATATCAAGGAACTTTCCAGCTAACTTACACCATAATGGAGTTGGGCTGTAGTACCAGCAAGAGTGGTCTCCATCTCTGTACTGCAGAGTTCCCCAACCTTTCTGGCTTTGCGGATTAGTGGTGGGGGGGGTGAGAGGGGATGGTTCCGCACAAGCAGCTGGCAAGCATGCGTGGGCGTGCTTGCCCACTGCTCCCGCAAGGGGGGTGCATATGCACTTGCCAGCTGCTTCCGCAGCCCGGTTCCAAATAGCAGCCTGGGGTTTGGGGACCCCTGCTGTCCTGCACAGGATAATCAGAGCTTGCTACCAATAAGTGGAATGAATTAATATATGTGCATTAGATACTTTTTCAGCAAGCCAATATTCATGGTTCACACCAGAGGTGGGTTCCTTCCGGTTCGGACCGGTTCCCCCGAACCAGTAGCAACCCCCTGGTGACGTCACGGTGATGTCACGGAACCGGTTCTGTCGGTGCCGGTCCGTGGGCGCCGCCATCTTTTTTGGGGAATTTTTTTTTTATTTTTTTTAAAATTTTTTCCCGGGTTTTTTTCCTTCTGCGCATGCGCAGAAGCTGAGTTTCCAGCACTGCGCATCTGTCGCCATCTTGTTTTCGGCTTTTTATTTTTTGGGGGGAAATTTTTTTTCTGGGTTTTTTTTCTTCTGCGCATGCGCAGAAGCCGAGTTTCCGGCACTGCGCATGCATCGCCATCTTGTGTTCGGTTTTTGTTGTGGTTTTTTTGAATTTTTTCAGATTTTTCGGCACTGCGCATGCGCCCACGAGGCATGGCCACGCAGCGCGGGAGGAAGCGAACCGGCAGCGAGGTAAGTTAGAACCCACCCCTGGTTCGCACTTCACTCTAAATTAAGCTAGGGAAGTAGCTTTCATGATTATTTAACCCAGCAGCAAGAATCAAATGGGGATGATGGAGCAGCATATACCAGCAGAATAAGCCAGAATTCTGATGTGAGACGAGTACACATAAGTATTCTAATATTCTATGTCTGACAAGTGCCCACCTAAATGAAAAGCATATCATATCCTTAAGAATCTGAGTTTAGAGCAGTGGTTCTCAACCTTTCTAATGGCACGAACCCACCCCGCCCCCTCCCGCAGTCGCCAGACTGAGCAGGCTACGCGGGAGAAGAGTGCCCCACCCATCTTCACAAGGCACACCTGGGGAATGAGCAGGGATGAAATGCTCCTGGTTCGCTCGTACCTGTCGGTCACCGTAGAGCCGGTCACCAAGGTAGCGCGAGGCGCCGCCCACCCACCCGGATGCCACTATTTGGGTTCTTTTACCCTCTGCGCATGCGCAAAGCATTCTGCGCATGCGCAGAGGGTAGAAGAACCCAAATGGCGGCGTCCGGGCTACCAGCTGACGGCGACCCGCAGGCACAGCCGAACCGGGACCTTTTTACCCCTGCAGTGACGGTGGCACCAAGATGGCGGGCTAACGCGCGCGGCGACCCCTGTGAAATGGTCATTCGACCCCCAAAGGGGTCACGACCCACAGGTTGAGAACCGCTGGTTTAGAGCTTGGTAGCTTACACTGATTATGCAATAAATAGGAAAGTTGAGACAATGCACTGAATTCTTTTTTGGACATATGACGAAGATGAGCAGCAAATACTATACATGACAAGCAGAAAATCTTCTTTGTCGGCATAAAAAAAAAGCATAAAGCCAGAGATACTCTAGTATTGTTTGACAATCCATGTGAGGAAGTGAAAAATAAAAAACAAACCCCCATCTCTCATGCCACAGAGAAGTAGAAATTATAAAGAACATTTGGGATGTGTGTCTTTGGGTTGCCTTAGATGAAATGGTTTATGATTATTTTGTCTTCATCATAGTCCTCTTTGCACTGTCCCTCTGCCTTCCTTGTCTCAGCTCCATAATAATTCTGCCCTAATTCCCTGGAAACCCATAGGATTAACCATACCCATTTTTAAGATGTGAAAGCAACACTGTCTTAGGTAATGAAATCATCCAAAGTAGCACAAACTATCCCATACAGCGATGGTCCCCAACCTTTCCGGCTTTGTGGACCAGTGGGGGCAGGAGGGAAAGAGGGGTTGGTACCACGGCCTGATACCGGGCCACGGCCTGTGGGTTGGGGACCCCTGCCATAGAGCTTTTGAAATACTGTTGCTGGTGGTGCTTCTCTGGTGTGCCTTTAGCTGAAGGTCATTGCAATGTATATCATCTCAAGCCAAGATGCCAGACGTCTATGGAGTTGGGAAGTCTAGACTAGGGCAACAAATTGTTGCACTTCATATTTGCTTCCTTTTATTTTGCTTTTTGAAGTGTTTCAGATGTCTAAAGTGTATTGCTGTCCATTTCCCCCCTATCCTGTTGTCTATCTCTCTCTTTTTTTTTTTTTTTGACTCTTTTAACAGTGTCTCTCCTTTCTCGTTCTCATTATTCCTCTGGGGGAGAGAAAGAGAACGATGAACGTATATTACCAAAACACTGTTTCTGAATCTGTGGGAAGCTTTTAAACTATTGCTTTCAATCTGCAGAGAAAATACATCTGCTGTACATTCAGCTTTTAGGGAGGGGGGGGTCCCTAGACCTTAACCAAAAAAGAGTTCCGAATGTCAGATTTCAAATAAGTTTTTTTTTAATAAAGAATTAAGTTGGCAGAAATATGTTTTCTTTCTGCCATGGCTGTGTGTCATAACACCCTTGAAAGCTCCTCAAATATACTGAAAAGAAGGCAGTCTATCAAGGGTAAGGTCATTGGTTTGAGGCAGCCATGTATGAGCCAATTCTATGAACCCTGATGCATCGCTATAGAAATCTGGGAAGCAAGTAATTGTGAACAGCAGGCAATGTCCCATATTGAATGACATTCATAGCTACAAAGGTTGCACATTGGGAGATGGAGATGCTTCCATTTTATCTTAGGGTGCTGTGAGAATGTAAAAGGGTCCACGCAATACCTAACTGAAAAGGCATCATCACTTCCCATCATTCTCAGCCTATTTCTCATCCTGAAGAGAAATGTAAGAATGCTGTTAAAAGCACAGTTGCTTTAGTCCACATAGACATGGATCCAGGTTTATCTAAGCTTGTATAATTATGCAACACATAAAGCCATGGCATCAATGCAGGTAATTTCCCGAAGATCTTTTTAAAAAATCCAACGAGCGCATTGTTTTCCCTATCCCCACTATGCCATGTTATCCCCACAATAACCCTCTAGCCCAGTGCTTCTCAACTTTAGGAACTTTAAGATGTGTGGACTTCAACACCCAGAATTCCCTAGTCAGCATGCTGGCTGGGGAATTCTGGGAGTTGAAGTCCACACATCTTAAAGTCCCTAAGGTTGAGCAGTACTGCTCCAGCCATTCTTCCCTTGATACAAGGAAAATCATTAAGTGTTGTACCTCATGATTCTTGACAAATGTATCTTGTCTTTTTATGTACACTGAGAGCATATGCACCAAAGACAAATTCCTTGTGTGTCCAATCACACTTGGCCAATAAAGAATAAAGAATTCTATTCTATTAAAGAATTCTATTAAAAGAAGTTTTAAAAAAAAAGGAAGTCAAAATTTCTAAAAACATATATGTATAAACTCCATATGCAGTTTCAAGGTAGCAACCCAGTTTTGTAGTAAAGATCACTGGATATGATAATGCCCATTTTAAGGAAACGTTAAGTTAGTGTACAGGACACAGTACAGATATTTTTATCTATATAATTAGTGTGAAGGCCCAATCCAGATTAAAACTTCCATGCAAAATGGCTGGAGGAAGCTTAAAGCTTCCTTTCATCTAATTAGCTTTAGTATCTCACCTTCTTTCCCAACATGCAACCAAAAACAAAAAGAATTTTTTTTTAAAAAAAAAGTTACTGTCCACAGTGGAGGTTCAGGGTTGTTTTTCCACCCTCCCTTTTATTTTTATTTGAATTCAGGGGTGTAGACACTTCTGAAACACAACAAAGAAAGAAAGGAGACATCACTCCTTTATAATCAGTGTTCAGAAACAGCCTATCTCTATTTATTACTCATATAAACATAGGCAAAAATAAAAGTTTTCTGATTCTGGCTTATATCAATAAACCATCCTTTAGTATGTTCAGAGGTATATGGTAGTCCTCGTCTTATGTCTGGTCATTTAGCGATGGACCCAAATAAAGCTACCAATGACCTGGATTTGAAGTTCTGATGATCGGGTTCCCCTGCAGTCACATGATCTCATTTTTGGACACCTGGCCCGCATTTATGTGACTGCAATTTATCACATTTTTTGCTGGAAACTGGTGTTTACTTCTGTTTTTCTGACAAAAAAATGGCCATTGCAGATAATCAGGTTACTTACCAACTGCACTCTTCGCTTAATGACCGCTTCAAAAAAGGTCAGTGGTCAGTGATGACCCACTTAATGACTGGCATGACTTATGACCATAATTTCAGGCTCAGTTGTAGTCATAAGTCGAGGAACTAGCTGTAATGGCATACTATGGTTTAATTGCACCCAAGCAATAGTTTTTTTTAATTTCCTTGTAGCTATGAGGACCAAAGAAAAAAATCCAAGTAGGATAGGCTCATTTACTAAACTGTGTGATGATTTTAAGTAGCTATTGTATCAATGTTATTATTCAATCTGGACTTCTGTAGAGTAATGAACATAAAGCAGATACACGCCACCTCAAAAATGTGCTTTATGCAAAAGCAGCGATGAGCTCCACTTTATGAAAAATCAAGGACAGATACCCCAGAGCTTTGATGCATGCAATCAAAATTTCATTGAAGTAAAGTAGTGTAACCCAATAAAACTCTTTTAACACCTCTTCTATAAAGCACTCACATCTTTAATTGAAACTAGATTACTTCCAACAATTCACTCTTTGTATCTCTTCAGCTCTATTCCATTCTGGTAGCTGTTGAGACCTCTGACTATATTTAAACAACTTTGTGGAGGGAGGGAACCCCTCTCCAGCTTGTATTTTCATTGATTTTCTTAGTGCAATCATGACTTAACTCTCTATGTTACATTTTTACAGGAGTTGGGATGGATGAACAAACATTGTAAGATATATAAAGTTCAAGGAGTCATGGCAAGCAGCAGTTCCTCACGAACCTTGGCTGATCTCAAAAAAATCTAAGCAAAGTTGGACCCGACTATTATTTGGATTGGAGATCCCCAGAAAGCCCAGGCTGTAAGCTGGACTGGGATGTTGTCCAAGCACCTCAGATGCAAAGTCCTTTCTATTCTTTTGAGCTCAACTCAAGAGAGCCTGCTGAAATAGTGAATTCTTACCTGGATTGAACTGCTAAAGGACTGTGTGGCATGTTTCACATAACTGACAAAAGTATCTATGCACATAGTTGTGTAGAAGTTTTGTTGCTTGGCATTTTTCCTGGCCTGAATGTTTCTATACAAAGTATTTCTTTCCTGTTAACAATGTTAGCACTTTCCTAATTTGATTAATGTGGACAATTTTTTATAACCTCATGAAAGACAAACACTTGTCTGATTAAAAGAACAAGCTTGTCTTCCTCCCTCTTTCTGCAAAATTCTATATTTAGACATCAAATAAGCGATGTTGTTTAATGTTCTTGCATTAGTACAGAGAAAACCAAACAAAAATCCATTTGTTTCATAACTAATCATCTTTTTCTAAGTCAATCTTCTGAGCTGCAAATAAGCTGAACAGCAAAATCTCCCGTCAGTTGAACATACTGAGATATGAACAATTCTTTCTTCTTACGCACAGTCTTTCTTTCCGCAAGTGAATAAACAAAGCTGAATGTCTTCCTTTAATTAGAGTGTACCATTTTATCAAAAACCTTGCAACTCTGAGTACTAATTTCAGAACAGGTCAGGATATTAAACCAAGTTGAAGCCACTTTTAATATGCTAATTTTGTTAGCTATAGTTTCCTGATTTGGATGGAATACAAAGACGGTATTGGATAAATCCTGGTATGAAAATTTGCATGCAAAGGGATGTGAACATTTGAAAGTTTTGTATGCGGATGTTTGGGTTCATAAAGACTTCTGTATGGCTGCAAGCCAATATTTTTTTCATTGTTACTGCAATCAATTCTCTTTTCTCCGGTTCTGGTGGCAACGATCACATCAGTGATTTTACATAATTTATATTTAAATAATTTAGACACCAGAGTCCATTGGAGCTGGGCAGCTAATGAATTCAAATAAATAAATATATACTTACTTTTATTGTATAAATCCCATCTTTGATTGTTGTAGCGAGGAGTTAGTTGAATGCAATCACTGAATGCTGAACTCTGTAGGCTTTTGGAATGATCCATTTGAGTCCTTCATGAGGCACGATAGCATTAGTTAAATATACTTCAGCAGAAATCTTTAATGGGCAAAAAAACTTTTAATGAGGCATTAGAAGAAAAAAGGCTTGGGATGTTTTCCTTGGGCTTGCTATGCACACAAAAAAAACACCTTAGTCCTGGTCTACAGTAGGCTTTAGGAGAACATCTCTTCTTTGAACATTAACACATATTACTTTATCTTCTTTCCAGATATCACAGTAAGTTTGCTGTCCTTGGTGGTCACCGCATGTGGACTTGCTTTGTTTGGGGTATCTCTCTTTGTGTCCTGGAAGCTTTGTTGGGTTCCATGGCGAGAGCGTGGCCTGCTAGGCAACAAAGACAAGCAGGAATCCTTGAACTACACAGACACAGAGACCAATGACCAAGACTATAGTGAGGAATTCCTGGGACAGCCGACTACCTACCCTGACTCTTCCATGAAAATTAGCCACACTTCTCCAGACATTCCATTGGACGCTAAGGCTGGGACCAAGGAGAACTGTATGCACAATGTTCGGATGCATCGACAAATCACAGAGCCAACACCTTCTGCTCGGTCAGTACTCTGATATCTGTGTAAGGATAATGAAGGAGGAGAGCGAAAAGGTCAATTCTTACCCTTCTATATCCTTAATGCCAAGGATATAGGTATGTGGGTAGGGTGGCATTCCCTTCCCTATTGTCTTACATTTCTTTTATTTGATGGGAAGCATCAAAGCAGAGATTCTAAGGATGATGTTAAGGTACAGGTTAGAAAAATGCCTTGCTTTATCAACTTTAGGAGCTGAGTCTATGATTGGAGATGAAGTAAATAGAAATCTGAGCAAAGAGAAGTTAAGTATGGAGGTGATAAACAAACTATATGCTTTTCCTTGGGCTTGAGCAAGATCCTATTCCTTAAAAAAAAAAGGAATCTAGCAACTAGAAAGCCAGTTGTAAAAAACAGAGAAAGAAGGAAGAAAAATATGTAGCTTTTACTGGATTAGTCAAAGACAAAGTTGGAAAACTAGAAACAAATGTGTTTTTATAAAAAGAAAATCCATTTTTCCATACAGAATTGAGCATTGGGCATTGAAAAGATCTAATGAAACTTGCCCATAAATTGCTTGGTCTGTTTTATATATAGATTAAAACATAAAAGTGTTATCAACACTTTGACTCCTGAATCTCTTCTATAGGGTCAGTGGCATCCACGTGAATTTGCTGCTTTCATTTTTGACCAAAGCAGGATTGTAATGTTGCAGCCCATGGAGAAAAGAGTGGTACTTATACCACAATGCTCTTGGCATCCGCTTGACTCTGCTTGACTCACCCTGCACATGCCTAGTCTATTGGTGTTAAGATTCTTTGTCATTTTAAAAATCCCATTCATGGGGAATCACAGGGTATTCTAATTGGGGAGTTCTGAATAATGATTTGTCAGACAAATATTGTCTGAAATATTTCACTTTTGGGAAGAATTAACTTTTTATTGAATCTCCAGTTAGAAAAGAATAAAATAAGCTTCTAGTGCAGGGTCTCCTTCTTTCTCTCTCTTTAGGCACTGTAACTGCATTTAGACACAACCATCTTTTTTTTTTTAAAGAAGAATTTGAATTGAATTGAAAATTAGATTCATAGAAATGAAAGGGCAGAAAGAAGGTTAGAAAAACACGAGCAAAGATCTTCTAATTTTTCAGATGGGATTGAAAACTATCACCAAAATCAATCTGCAATCATCCCCCCCCCCAAAAATATGTGCAATGTGACCAGATGTGTAGCATAACAATAGCATTTTAGGCTCATATATCACCCCATAGTATTTTACTGGGCAGTTTACAATGTAAGCATTATTTGCATATTGCCCCCAACAATCTGGGTCCTCATTTTACTGACCTCAGAAGAATGGAAGGCCTTGAGCAACCTTGAGCACCATCAGATCAAACTCCAGGCTGTGGGTAGAGTTTGCCTACAATACTGCACTTTAATCACTGCGCCACCAGGGCTCATGTTTATGGGACTGTACCCTCCGCCCCAAAATGGGCAGAGCAAATTAAATAGATTGCTTATGAACTATATCATTCCTTTTATAAAATTAGTTGAGGCTGCATCTGTATACATTCATGTAAACCAGGCCTGTCAAACTGGTGGCCCGGGGGACGGATACGGCCTGCGCAGGCCACGCCCACCCCGGCTCCGCAAAGGCAAAAAAACATTGTGATACGTCATGATACGGCCGATACATCACAATAGCGGGTTTGACATCCCTGATGTAAACCATCTGTTATATATGGGCCAGGTTATCTTCGAGACCGGCTTCTACCACATAGCTCCCAGCGACCGGTAAGATCCCACAGGGTTGGTCTCCTCCGGGTCCCGTCGGCTAAACAGTGCCAGCTGGTGGGCCCACGGGGGAGGGCCTTCTCGGTGGCTGCCCCGGCCCTCTGGAACCAGTTACCTCCTGAGATCCGGACTACCCCCACCCTGTTGGCCTTCCGGAAAGCGGTGAAGACCTGGCTTTTCCAGCAGGCTTGGGGCCGTTGATCTCGCTATTAAAATCTGGCAAGATCCAGCCAAAAAAAGGTGTGTATGGGTTTTTTAATTGTTGTTGACGTTTTTAAATTGTTTTTTATATAATGTATTTTTTTAATACGTTTTTTATATTTTAATAAGTTTTTTTCTGTTTTTGCTGTAAGCCACCCAGAGTCCCTCAGGAGTTGGGCGGCATAGAAATCTATCAAATAAATAAATAAAATAAATAAATATATGAACTACACTCTCGCATACACATGTAGAAATGCACATACACATTCATACAGAAAACGAGAAGGCTCTAGGCTTAACAAGCATAAACCTATGCTGGCATATTCTGTTAATGCAGAGTAAGTCTTGGTCTGCTCAATAGTTTTTAATCCCATCAGGTGGCATCTGCAAGAGAAATAAAAACAGGCAAGATGACAATAATTGAAGCCCTATCCCACTTTATATGCTTTGATATTAGACACATGTATAAGGGAGCAGGGTCAATTGTAATGCCACTGCCACTATCTTACCTGTTTTGAACCTCCCATGCACTCTTATAACTACTGTGTGCATAATACCACAGAGCAAGAGACAGATCTGTTTAGCTTAGGTCAATGTCACTGCACATGAAGTGGTGTAGAAACAGAAGAAATCCTTTTATATATTGTTCACAACAAAACATAGGTTAATAGAAGCCTTAACGCTAGTATCCAAGCATAAGGGAACATACTCAAGCCTTATTTAAATAATATAGAATTCAATGAATCCTACTCCCAGGCAAGTATATTTAGGACCTGTTGAGTCAGAATGGAAGCCTTTTTCTGCCATTCATTCAATCATTCATTCATTCATTCATTTAAAACATATAGCTGCCCAACTTTCCAGACAGCTCTGGGTAGGTCTCAGTAAAATCATATAGATTCTGCAGAGGCTCTCCACCAATTTCAGTATTTCGATTTTATTCAGTATTTTGATTTTATTCATTAGCATGGAAAGCCTCCATTGATGGGAGGAAGTGTTCCGTTGGAAATAATCATAAATGCAATACTAAAGAAAGACCCATCTCACAGGGTTGTTGTGAAAACAGGAATGTTATTATACTTATTATAAAGTAATAAAAACAATAAACAAACAAACAAATAAATACACTTCAAATGTAATTTCTTCTTTTAACTTGTGATGTGTAGGAAAGGAATGCACTATTGTTTGGTGCTCACACATAAAAAGCCACCTTACTGCAAGAATTTAGGGACACTGGGAGCAAACTTGATGAACAAAACAAAAGTGTATGTGTTGCAGGAACAATCCTTCATTTACAGGCCATGTATAGCAAGAGCTATTTTCTAAACCAGATAAAATTGCCAAATGTAGTATGTGAAAGCAGCCCCAATTTAATCTTGCAAAGTATGCTCATTTACACTTATCTCTGCTGCGGTGAGTCCTGATGTATCTCTGCAAAGATGTCAGCAAAAATAGAACAGGTTAATAAAACACTTGTGAGAAGAAGAAATGGGAAGTGTTAGGTTTTAGCCACAGCTTTGATTGAGTGGGAGGCGTGTGAAGTCACCAAGGGAGACTGACTGAATATCAAGGGGAACATAACAAAAAGGTGGGAGCATGAATGGTAGTGGGAAGAGCCAACATACAAATTATCCAGACTATATAAAATTTGTGGCTGAATTGTTATATTGCTGAAAATAACCAATCCCAAAGCTAGTGAGACACGGCAAATAGGATTATGCCAAGCGTTTAAAAGGGGTGCTTCGTAAAGCACATTTACGTTACATTTACGTGCAAGCCCATTTTCTTGAAGCATTACAGCCACAACATCCTCTGATAGGATTGTAACGGCTTTGATGGCTGCTTCAGCTGCATGAACATGTACCTGAGACTGCCAGGGAAGCAACTGTCCAAACACCCATAGGCTTTTGAAGTGCTTACACTGAATCTTGCAGAGGATTCAGAGAGCTATTTAACCTTCAAGGAAGGGTGCATTGTCCACACTAATATACTATACAGGTAGTCCTTGGCTTATGTATAGTCACTTAGTGACCATTGCACTTGGCGCAGTGGTTAGAGTGCAGTACTGCAGGCTACTTCTGCTGATCACCGGCTGCCAGCAGTTTGGCAGATCGAATCTCACCAGGCTCAAGGTTGACTCAGCCTTTCATCCTTCCGAGGTGGGTAAAATGAGGACCCAGATTGTTGGGGACAATATGCTGACTTTGTAAACCACTTAGAGAGGGCTGTAAAAGCACTATGAAGCGTTCTATAAGTCTAAGTGCTATTGCTATTCAAAGTTATGGTGGACCCTCTAAAACAGGGGTCCCCAACTCCCGGTCCATGGACTGGCATCGGTCTGCAGCATGCCAGAAACTGGGCCACCAAACAAGTGAAGCCCCATCTGCGGGATGCAAGCACCACGCAAAACCACGCTCCCTCCAGTCCACAGAAAAAAACTCCACGGAACCGGTCCTTGGTGCCCCAAAAGGTTGATGGCCACTGCTCTAAAAGGTACTTAAGACCCAGTTCCATAGTACAGGGATGACTGCCCCCTTGTAGTCATGTGACCGTATTTTGGGTGCTTGCAACTAGCCCATAGGTATGGCTATTAGCAGCATTCTGTGGTCACATGGCCAATTGGCCATGATTTATGTCATTTTGGCTGAAAACTGCCAGTTACAGTTTTGTGCAAAAGCAGTTTTGTGTGCATTATGAGACACTGAAGTACTCATATCCCTGTTTCTTTTTCTGAAATGTTGGCAGATATGATTTATTTATGACTGCTTTCTTTTGTTTATCTTGTTGCCTTTGACTTCTAGCAAATTTTACAACTGGATTGTCTCTCCTCCACCTGCTGGAAAGATGACTGGTACAGGAAAAACTGAACAAAAGAACTTTTCTTTGCTATTTTTCAGCATTTTTAAAAAATATTATTTATGGTGTTCTACCCTGAGATTCCTTAATAGAAGTTTGGGGGATATTCTGAAATTTATGTTAGAAAGCAGGGCCATAATTACAAGATACTCTCTGTTCTATAAGGTTGGTCAATGAATTAATATGCTTCCTGCTGGGATTCTCACCCGAATATCAGGCATTCCAGGTGCAATTTGTAGATGAGTTTACCTGCAAATGCACTTTTGCATAATTTTTACTCTTCAGTTTGGCAATAGTGTGAGTCTCATTCAAATGTAGAAGGATTCTCCCCACTGCCAATAACAGTGCAGAACAAGTATAAACTGGAACCATCAGGAATGTTCCCAACTTATTTTTAAAATTATTATTTTCCTTCTTTGTAAGATACATTTGTGCTGTAATTTCTTACATTACTGAGAGTAGGGTAAAGGTAGGAGGCAGTGGCATTCCTAGCATATTTGATACTTGAAGCAAATCGTTTTTAAACCGCCCTTCAGTGATAGTCAGTTTGGTGTAGTGGTTAAAGCATCACTTTAGATTAGAAATTAGGAGACTGTAAATTCTAGTCCTCCCTTAGCCACAAATTCAACTGGGTGGAATTGGGCCACTCAGTTCTCTCAGCCATAGAAGGAGGAACTGGCAAACCACCTCTGAAAAATCCAGTCAAGAAAGATGCAGGAGGCAGTCACCACAAGCCAAAACTGACGTGAAGGCACTATTTTTTTTCCTCCATTGTTGTTGAACCTCCGCCAACATGGCAGTAGCAATTGGACTCCACACCCACCGCCAGCCTACTTTTTGTCTGCGCCAGAGAGAAATGCCCCCTCCCACTCTGTACCGGTAGTCCTCCACTTACAACAGTTCATTTAGTGACAGTTCAAAGTTACAATGGCACCGAAAAAAGTAACTTGTGACCATTGCAGCATCCCCATGAGTCATGTGATCAAAATCCAGGCGCAGTTGGCAATTGACTCACATTTATGATGGTTGCAGTATCTCGGGGTCATGTGATCACCTTTTGTGACCTTCTGACAAGCAAAGTCAAGGGGGAAGCCAAATTCACTTGACAACCCTGTTACTAACTTAACAACTGCAATGATTCACTTAACAACTGTGGCAGGAAAGGTTGTAAAAATGGGGCAAGACTCACTTAAATATTTCACTTAGCAACAGAAATTTTGGGCTCCGTTGTAACTATCTGTTCCTCACTGATTTAAGGCCACCCAAATAATCTGTGCCATTGCTCCAACTGGTTGTTTTACATACATAGCCAGATATTTTTCACTTGTATGAATCATGGGGGAAAATGTTTTCCAACCTGATTCTAATTCTGCTTAGAAATAGAGACCCTCATCTCAAATCTTGCAATCTTGCAAGCAGCTCCCAAATATAAGAATAATTGAGTGTCAGTTCCAAGCCAGCAGAACAGGAAATATGATTCTTGTTATCAGCAAGTCTTATGATTCCTTCTTGAATTCCATGCCTATTGAATCTCTGAATGTTGCGAGATGTCTTTAAGATTTGTATTGATATCCTAAATGTCAGGACATTAATTGGCATTTCTCCTTTTTACATGGTTGTATATTGGCTGTAATGAAATATTATATGGTTTTTGCACAGTATAGCTTTTTGGGGGTAGATTTCTACATTTAGCATAACGTCCTTTAAAAATTAAAAATGATGCCTGATTATACAAAGAGCAGGAAAATTAAGAAGTAACTGAGGTTAGTCTGATTGGATGATTTGTAGCTGGAGAAATAAACACACCAAAACACTTCTGTAATAGCCCGATTGATAGAAATGGCCAGGCTCTGAAAGCTACCCCAAGGCCTAGCAATCCTTTTTAAATGCTAAAGGGGAGTGAGGGATTCCCTTAGGAAACTCCGAAGTATTAGTTATTATGGTAGTCAAAATAGGGACCATCTGGACTGTTTGCAAATTATTTCAATGCACCAATTCAATACCCTTCCAAAACAATGTTTACAGTTTTTGTGAGTGGGAGAGAATCTCTCTCTCTCTCTCTCTCTCTCTCTCTCTCTCTCTCTCTCTCTCTCTCTCTCTCTCT
>QLTV01000972.1:7763603-7774040 GCA_003457575.1 Thermophis baileyi | reverse complement strand
CTAATACCACTCTATAAAGCCTTAGTAAGACCACACCTAGAGTACTGCATCCAGTTTTGGTAACCGCACTATAAAAAAGATATTGAGACTCTAGAAAAAGTGCAGAGAACAGCAACCAGGATGATCAGGGGACTGGAGACTAAAACGTATGAAGAGCGGTTGCAGGAACTGGGCATGGATAGTCTAGTGAAGAGAAGGACCAGAGAAGACATGATAGCAATGTTCCAATATTTGAGGAGCTGCCACAGAGAGGAGGGGGTCAAGCTATTCTCCAAAGCACCCGAAGGACAGACAAGGAATAATGGATGGAAACTGATCAAGGAGAGATTCAACTTAGAAATAAGGAGGAACTTTCTGACAGTGAGAACAATCAACTTGCCCTCGGAAGTTGTGGGAACTTCATCACTTGAGGACCTCGGCTCAACGTTCCAATATTTGAGGAGCTGCCACAGAGAGGAGGGGGTCAAGCTATTCTCCAAAGCACCCGAAGGACAGACAAGGAATAATGGATGGAAACTGATCAAGGAGAGATTCAACTTAGAAATAAGGAGGAACTTTCTGACAGTGAGAACAATCAACTTGCCCTCGGAAGTTGTGGGAACTTCATCACTTGAGACTTTCAAGAAGAGATTGGACTGCCATTTGTCAGAAATGGTGTAGGGTCTCCTGCTTGAGCAGGGGGTTGGACTAGATGACCTACAAGGTCCCTTCCAACTCTGTTAATCTATCTATGAGTAGTTGTTGAGTGGGGGTGTTAGAAGACATGTTTATGTATTTTATGCAATAACTACAGCCAACCAGTAGATGGCAGTGTTTGTAAATTTGCATCTACGTTATGTACTCTATGTCTTTTTGTTCTGAGTAAAGTTTCCTGGTTCCTGTTGCAGTTAAGCAGTAAAGCCCATGTGGACTGTACTCTTTGTTTGTTCTGTAGGGCTCTATAAACAGAATTTAGATAGAAGATACCATAGATAGATAGATAGATAGATAGATAGATAGATAGATAGATAGATAGATAGATAGATGGATGGATGGATGGATGGATGGATGGATGGATGGATGGATAGGGATAGATTCCTCAATATTCTTGACATACTCTTATTTATTAGAATTTTTTTGTGGGTTTAGCTGAGTGGAGAAAATGACATCAGTCTAGAAAAGAACAGCTTGCTGTCTGTCACATTGTGGTAGATTTAATGAGAAATAATGGGATTTTCCTCATTATGCTCCAACTCATACAAGTTTTTAGCTTGTGTTTTAGTTTGTTGGGCATAATAAATTTAAGGACTAATGTATGTCTTTTGCTGCACTGTGTGCTGCACATTCTGAAGTTATTGGCAAAACAAAGAACTGTAGGTTGAGTGATACTTTCAAGATGCTGTCTGTAGTGGGATGATGGCCTAAGAACAAAGTGGCCACGCCATTTCACTTCAGCTGCTTTACTTCCATCTGCAGCCTCCTTAATACTTGAAAAAGATGTCTGTGCCAGCATGTTAGCATTGCTAATGCAGGGAGATTAAGAGGATGCGGACCCAAACTGAATCACATTACCTGCTCAGTGTAATGGTATTTCTGCCTTCTATGAGGAACTTGTCTCTAGAGCCATGATGGCGAACCTATGGCACGTGTGCCAGAGGTGGCACGCAGAGCCCTCTCTGTGGGCATGCGTGCCGTCACCAGCTGCTCTTCTGGTTTCTGGCGCGCACATGCGCACCAGCCAGCTGGTCTTCGCGGGCATCGGAGCACCAGAAAATGGCCTGAAAACGGCCTGAAAACGGCCAAAACCAGCCAAAAAGCAGGCATGCGTGCGCCGGCCAGCTGGTCTTCGGGTTTCCGGCACTCCAGCGCACGCACATGCACGCGCGTTCCAGTTTGGGCACTTGGTGCCGAAAAGGTTCACCATCGACTGCTCTAGAGTGTTATGGAAATCAATCTGGCACCATACAGCAGGACAGGATCAAATAAGCTACCATTATACAGATACCTATAAAATATTTTAATGCAAAGATTGGAGATAGAATACAGAATCGTGGGAATTGTAGTAGGAACTCCTGTCCTCATTATTTGTAAGTTCATTATGGAAGAATCTCTGAATATTTTGAATCACTTACTCTCAGGTATTTTGCAGTCAGGAGCTGTTGTTTATTAGATAAGCTACTGACAATTTCCTCTCCTACTTGTTAGTTGTTTATCTGTGGCATTCCTTCCTTGTTTTTCTGTGGGAGTTTTGTTCATTTCAAATGGTATGGGATAGTTTGAGAATGGTGGTGATGGAGTAAGCTCCCGGTAGGACAGCTGAGTGTCACAGTCAACAAGATGGCAGACCATATAACAATGAAATCCCTGCCACTTTTTAATGTATGTGTAATATTAATGCACATACAAAGGGGCAAAGCTTGTAGCGGTGATAGCTGATATTAAATATCAGCTATTTTGACTCTACAGCCACTGCTGTTGGATAAGTGTCAATTACATAACATTTTCTACCCAAAACACTTGTTTTCCCTTTTTTCCCCACAACAGACACAAGCAAGTACAAATGCCCAAAACATTATTTATTGGGAAATGCAGGAATGGGCACTGCACATGTACTTTTTGTATTAACTACAAAAACTTACCACAAGTAATTGCTACTGCAGATCTTCATAAGAGTGACTATCTCTTCCTTGATACTCAACTAAACAGGAAAGAAGAAAGACAAAAGAAAAGTGATAGGAGAAAAAAAAAATCCTTAGCTGCCGCTCTTAGACTTCAGAAACTACCCTGCTTAACCAAAAATAAGAATCCTGAGTGGGAAGAATGGAATCAAGAAGGTGTTTGTTTGGCTCTCACATTATCCCAAGGCACAGACTTGTGAAGCACGAATTGCTGAATAACCGATAATTGGCTACAATTACATGCAGTACACTAATAACATAGTTAAAGAGTACAGACACTAGCTAAGCCACAAATAAGCAAGGCTTTTAGCTTTCCTTTTGGGAATTGCAAAGAAGTTAGTAAACTGCAAAAGCACACTTGTAGGTGGTCTATGGGGTGCCTTGTACTTGAGGATTTAATTTAAAGAAAATTAGCCCTTTGGAACAACTGCTTAGAATGATGTTTTTAAAACGTTTGAATAATCTTCATTTCAAAAGTCCATTGTGTGTATGTTAGAAGAATAATTTGGGGTTCCAATTCGAGCCGGGGTTGTGCAAGAATAAATAAAAATGAGATCCAAACAGCTGTGAGAAAAGATGAAATAGTTATTCCTAAAAGCAAGTTTGCCTTTAGAGACAGCTGAAGAGAAATGGGGGTACAAGGACAAAGTTATATAGGGGAGTTTGTCCTGGGTGTGGAAGTGTCTACATGCTGATTCTAGGGTGACACTTGAGAGCCGTGTGCGTGTGTGTAGGTTTTATTCTTGTGAACATGCAGTTCCACTGGGAGACCTAATTTAATTAACTCTATTTGTGCTTACAGACCTTATCCTTTGATATGTGGATTAAGTCTGGGTAATTTATTTGGGGGTTTGAGGAAGTTTCAGTAAAAGATTCCCCGCATTTGCTATTCTTACTTACCTTCCCCACCGGTTCGCATCGCGATGTTTTGCGCGCGCGCGCTCCCTCCGCTCGCGCGCGCGCGTTCCCTCGGGCAATTTGGCTTCCGCACATGCTCAGTAGCTTCAATCAGCCCGAAACACAGTTGAGGAGCTGATCAGCTGTGCTTCAGGCGAAGGAATATGCCCACAGACCGGCACCGACCGAACCGGATCTGTGACATCATTGTGATGTCACCAGCGGGTTGCTAACAGTTCGGGCGATCCAGTCTGAACCGGGAGGAACCCACCCCTGATTCCCCGCCCCCTTTGCTATTCTTACTTGATTTAGTTTCAGCTTGACTGCCAATTATCTAGCAGGGACACTGATTCTCAGTCCCTTGTGGATTCTGTTAATGTTTTAAGGCAGGGATGTCAAACTCGTGTCATCACGGTGGTGTCATGTGATGTATCGGGACTTCCCCCCCCCCTTTTGCTAAACCGGGAGGGGGCGGAGCCAGCACATGACGCATCCGGCCTGCGGGCCACGAGTTTGACATCCTTGTTTTAAGGGAAGATAGAAACAATATAAAGAATAAGATATATTTTGATATAAAACTTCCCAGTTTTTTTTTTTTTAAGAAAAAAAATGATGAAACATAGAGCCCACCTGACTGGTAAACTGGAAGTACTTCTTGTAATGCCACTTTATAGGATACTTGTAATTTTCACATTGTTGCATTTAAATCTACAAGATCTTGTTTTTACTTGAGACTGACCTTACTCCCAAGCAGGGGTGGGTTCCAACTTACCTCGCTGCTGGTTCGCTCCCTCCCGCGCTGCGTGGGCACTCCGCGTGGGCGCACGCGCGCATGCGCAGTAACAAAAAATCCCCCCCCAAAAAAACAAAGCTGAAAAAAAAGATGGCGACTGCATGCACAGTGCCAGAAGTTGGCTTCTGCGCATGCTCAGAAGGGAAAATTTTTTAAAAAAAAAATCAAAAAAAATTCAAAAAAAAGATGGCAGCCCCCACAGACCGGCACCGACCGATCCGGTTCAGTGTCGTCATCGTGATGTCACCAGCGGGCCACTACCAGTTCAGGAGAACCAGTCCGAACCGGGAGGATGCCACCCCTGCTCCCAAGGGGATTCAATTTGGGTGAGATAATATAAGTAAGAGACTTCAGATAAAAGAGCAAGGACATCTAGCCAGAAGCTTAACATTTCCAGCAGTCCATTCATTTGGGGAT
This sequence comes from Thermophis baileyi, assembly GCA_003457575.1. Lineage (NCBI taxonomy): Eukaryota > Metazoa > Chordata > Lepidosauria > Squamata > Dipsadidae > Thermophis > Thermophis baileyi. Next base: position 7,769,276 of record QLTV01000972.1, on the reverse strand, counting down.
TAACAGTGGTTTCCTCTCAGAACCTCATTTGTCTTTGGCAATCTCTGCCCATGGAGTCCCTTTAGGATTATAGTTCTGTCAGAACTCCTTTCTCTTAGAAGAGTTGCAAGACACGTATAAACTTTACAAGTAAAAGTTATATCCCATAGTTATACTCATATGGCCTAAACTTTGATCCTCCTGTTTTATTTGTTGTAAAAGACTTAGAAATCAGACTGGAAAAGGGTAAATGAAAATCTCTTTCAAGTCAAGCTTGATTCCTGGTAGGTATTTCATTCTAGTTTTTCAACAACAATGCTGAAATTGTTATCTTGTCTTAGTGCTTTTACAGTTATAGCTTTTGTAGCCTGTGGCAGTCAATTTTAACTCATCACCCTTAAAGTTGTGCCTCTGAAGTAAACAAAAGGTAAGGCTACTTTAAGCATTCAAACAATCCACTAAACTTTGATTAATTGGAATCAGAGGCTTTTTATTTTTTCAGTAATGTAAAGGCCCATGAAGTTGATTGCTCTCTTTTTAAACCTTTGAGTACTATATGTGGATTTTCTAAAATCATATCAACAGAAAGCCTGTCTCATGCAATCAAACTGCTTGCTCCACTGATGGCAAGGCATTAAGACCACAATTCAGTCTCTGCAGTACAGTATATATATTTTGAGATAGGCAGTTTAATATATTATTTTATTTTCCAAAGCACCAGAGGGCAGGACAAGAAACAATGGATGGAAACTAATCAAGCAGAGAAGCAACCTGGAATTAAGGAGAAACTTTCTAACAGTGAGGACAATTAACCAGTGGAACAGCTTGCCTTCTGAAGTTGTGGGTGCTCATCACTGGAGGTTTTTAAAAAGAGACTGGATAGTCACTTGTCTGAAATGGTATAAGGTTGCCTGCTTGAGCAGAGGGTTGGGCTAGAAGTCCTCCAAGGTCCCCTTCCAGCTCTATTATGATTGACAATGTGTTGGTTTATTTTGTGCTTCTATTAGGATTTTAGTTTTCCTCTTTTATATTGATATTTTATTTTTAGCATTACAATTCACACTAAATTCACCCCACAAATATAATATTAACCCAAACCCATTGACTGTGGTTAAAAATATGTTCGTTTAAAAAGACAAATACTGTGGATTTAAACAAATTAAGCTCATTAACGTCTCAAGAAAGCTTATTACAAAAGATGGTGGATACATTTGGTTTTAATTGTAGTGCTTTGCCTTTTTCCATAGTTAAAGTATGAATGGTTTTTTTCCATATTTAAATTTCAGTCGGTTAAGTAGGCAGCAGGACAGTTGCAAAGTGCTATATTGATGAGTAGCCCATTTATTTCATGGCATTCCCTCTCAACAAATGGCTTTAAATTAGAATGGTGGCCCATCTGTATAATTCTTGAAAGAGCCTAGTACTTTTTACCACAGAAACCAGAGATTCCAGAAATCTGCAGGTCTGTGGTGTGGCATTTGATTAGGGCATCTTTTCAAAACAAAACATAATCCCAGTCTGTCTGTTCTTTAGCCAAATTGACCTGTCATTACAGTGTTTTCAAAGATATCTCACTTCCTGAGCTCTGCAGAGCTGTTTCTTTGATGAGATTTGAACACCGGTCATTGGAGCATACCTCATATAAGCCTAATGATACACCATTCTGCATTAAACATTGTGCACAGTGCACCATGGGAAGACCTGTTGCTGCTACTGTCTCTGTCATCATCATGCTATCAAAATGTTTTCACTTCTGTCCCTGTTGATGGGATTAGAAATTGGTCCTTTGGGGGTCTCCAACCCCCGGGCCGTGGATTGCTACTGGTCTGATGCCCGTTGGGAACCAGGTGGCTCAAGCAGTGGATAAACATGCGAAGCTTCATTTGTGCAGGAGCTAGGTTGCATACACAAAGCCATCCTCTCTCTCCCCCGCCACTGCCGACACCGCTACTGCTGCCAGTCTGTGGGGTCAGAAAGGTTGGGGACCACTGCTTTAATTGGTACAATGAGTAGGCAGCCAAAATAGCACAAAACGTGCTATTTAGTAGTTCAGAGCAAAGGTTAATGGCAGTCAGAGCAAAATCTGTAGTTTCTGCTTCGTCAAGGTATGATAACACCTTTGAATCAGTATAATATTTTCTTTCCCTTTGCTTTGGCATCAGTATGGATTATTCTTTGGACCCTTCAATTTATTATCTAGGCTCTGTTGTTTACAGTTCAACTCACTGTGATTTTAGGGACATCCCTGTCATATTCACAGCAACAGTGTACAAAGAGTTTCCCATAGTTTTCTCCCAGGAAGTTTGTTCACTTGACTGTCTAACACAGGTGTGTCAAACTCAAGGCCCAGGGGCCGGATCCAGCCTGCGGGGTGCTTAGATCTGCCCTGGAAACAGCGAAGGACCAGCCCACAGTGCCTCTGACAGCAAAAATGGAGGGCTGAAAATGGGGTCTGGGGGGGGGGCTGTGGGCAGCCCTCCTGAACTCCATTTTTGCTGGCAGAGGGTTGCAGGAGGCCATCGTAGCTGAAAACGGAGCATGCGAGGGCTGCAGGTGGCCCTCTCGAGCTCCGTTTTCGCTGGCAGAGGGTTGCAGGAGGCCATTACAGCCAAAAACGGAGCTCGGGAGCCCGTTTTCGCTGGCAGAGCGCTCAGGCCACCACGGGCGCCCCCAACACGAGTGACGTCGAGCTGGCCATGCCCATCCTGGCTACACCCACTCCGACTCCCTGAGGTCAAACAGAACCCTGATGCGGCCCTCAATGAAATCGAGTTTGACAACCCTGGTCTAACATATAGACATGAGATTTCCTGGTAATCCTCTACCCAAGATCAGCCAAATCAGTTAGGTACTGCTAACTGCTGAGTTTCCAGATGTTACAATTGGAGAACTCTGCAGGTAATCCTCGACTTACAACCACAACTGAGCTGAAAATTTCTGTTGTTTCTGTTGTATTTGGGAACTGCTTGCAAGATTGCAAGATTTGAGATGAGGGTTTCTATTTCTAAGCAGAATTAGAATCAGGTTGGAGAACATTTTCCCCATGATTCACACAAGTGAAAAATATATGAAACAACCAGTTGGAGCGATAGCACATTTGGGTGGCCTTAAATCAGTGAGGTACAGGTGGTCCTCACCTTATGACCACAATGGAGCCCAAAATTTCTGTTGCTAAGTGAAATATTTAAGTGAGTTTTGCTCCATTTTACGACCTATCTTGCCATAGTTGTTAAGTGAATCACTGCAGTTGTTAAGTTAGTAACAAGGTTGTTAAGTGAATCTCACCTTCCTCCTTGACTTTGCTTGTCAGAAGTTTGCACAAAGTGATCACGTGACCTCAAGACACTACAACGATGATCATATACATGCCAGTTGCCAAGTATCTGAATTTTAATCACACAACCACAAGGATGCTGCAAGGGTCATAAGTGTGAAAAACAGTCACAAGTTCCATTTTTGAATACCATTGTAGCTTTGAAAGGTCACTAAGCAAATGGTTGTAAGCTGAGAACTACCTGTATAAGGATACTGTTATGACAGTTCTGCCAGTTTGAAACTATATGTGAATATATATACCTGTTATCTACTATAGCTGTAGTTCCTATTTTTATTCAAAAAACAGTTACAGGATAATTCCATTTCTAAACTCATTTATTTTTGAACGACACAAAGAGCTGCAGCATTTCAGGGAGTCAAGGTATATAGTTTAAGAGTGTACTCACATACAGTTGTTGCTGGAATTGGGTATGTCTAGTTTAATGAAAAGAAGAACAGGGATAACATGATAGCAGTGTTCCAATATCTCAGGGGCTGCCACAAAGAAGAGGGAGTCAAGCAGAGGTGGGTTCCTGCCGGTTCGGACCAGTTCTATAGAACCAGTAGTAAAAATAGGAACTGGTTCTCCGAACCGGCAGTAACGGCAGCCTGGCCACGCCCCCGAGCCAGTTCTTTCGGCGGCGCCATTGGTGCCGCCATCTTGTTTTTCACTTCTGCGCATGCGCAGAAGCTTTGTTTTAGCACTGTGCATGCGCAAAGCACACGCAAAGCGCACTGTGCATGCACAAATCACACGCAAAATGCATGCATGCGCGCCACGCCACTGAGCGAACCGGCAGCGATGAAAACCAGAACCCACCCCTGGAGTTAAGCTATTCTCCAAAGCACCTGAGGGCAGGACAAGAAGCAATGGATGGAAACTAATCAAGGAGAGAACTAAGGAGAAATTTCCTGATAGATAGAACAATTAATCAGTGGAACAACTTGCCTCCAGAAGTTGTGAATGCTCCAATAATGGAAGTTTTTAAGAAGAGATTGGATAACCATTTGTCTGAAATGGTATAGGGTTTCCTGTCTACGCAGGGGGTTAGACTAGAACATCTCCAAGGTCCCTTCCAACTCTGTTATTCTATAGTTCTACAGTCTCAGACTGGCGCAAACACTTCTGTATGTGTCCATTTTCATTTTTAAACTGACTTAAAATTTTACAAATGCGGCGAATAGGAATAGGTTGGGTTGGAAAGATCATTAATGTATGAAGACTTCAAAAGCAATTTGCTGTCTGGGGCACTGTAAGAACTTAAATATTTATCCCCTCAAAACAAAGGGTACTGCCAAAGTGGCTGAACAACTGCATGATTTTAAAGCAACCAGACATTTTAAAGTTACATTTAGGACAAGCGGTTGGCAGTTTTAACTAATAGCTCTTGTGTTATTAATATGATTATGCAAGCATTCGCCCAAGTAGCCTAAATCAAGAGTTGCTCTGAGTCATTCATCTTGCCTAATATAATGGTAGGTATCATTTTCAGACTTTCTGGCCAGATGGACAAAGCACTTGGATTCTGAACAATTCTTTTTTTTTTCTCCTATGATTTTTTTTGACTTCCATTCTTTGTGCTCAGGCCAAAGTGTTATTTTATTTTTTCTTCCTTCCCTATTCCCACAGTAGTTCCATGATTGTTAAGGAGTGACAGTCTCCTTTTTATTTTCTTTAGTATCCAGTTTTGTCTGCTCCTTTATCAATTTCTGGCATGATAGAAAAAGGGCAGGAGTGGGCTGCTCTGGGTTCGGGCGATCCTCTAGCGAAGATTCTGCGCGGTTCGGCAAACCCCCAAATCCCACTCCTGACTGATAACCCATTTGTTTAGCAGAGTGATGGCGTTTGGGGGAAAACTGTTCTTGTGTCTAGTTGTTCTGGTGTGCAGTGCTCTATAGCGTAGTTTTGAGGGTAGGAGTTGAAACAATTTATGTCCAGGATGTGAAGGGTCAGTAAATATTTTCACGGCCCTCTTTTTGACTCGTGTAGTATACAGGTCCTCAATGGAAGGCAGGTTGGCAGTAATTGTTTTTTCTGCAGTTCTAATTATCCTCTTAAGTCTGTGTCTGTCTTGTTGGGTTGCAGAACCAAACCAGACAGTTATAGAGGTGCAGATGACAGACTCAATAATTCCTCTGTAGAACTGTATCAGCAGCTCCTTGGGCAGTTTGAGCTTTCTGAGTTGGCGCAGAAAGAACATTCTTTGTTGTGCTTTTTTGATGACGTTTTGATGTTAGGTGTCCATTTTAGATCTTGCGATATGGTAGAACCTAGAAATTTGAAGGTCTCTACTGTTGATAGTGTTGTCTAGTATTGTAAGAGGTGGTAGAATGGGAGGGTTTCTACTAAAGTCTACCACCATTTCTACGGTTTTGAGT
>QLTV01000972.1:7698351-7759833 GCA_003457575.1 Thermophis baileyi | reverse complement strand
ATACATTAAACAGTGATTTGTGGCTTGTTTATATTAACCAACCCAACCGTTTGGACAGAGTCCTAACAGAGAAGATTATAAAGGCAGGGCAGCTAAGTCATATGAATAGATTGGTCCAACTTTAAAATAAAGCAAAATAAAATGCTGCAGTTGTTTTATCTGTTACGCAGATCCATATGTGAAGGTGTCACTAATGTGTGAAGGAAGACGATTAAAAAAAAGGAAAACTTCTATCAAGCGGAACACCCTCAATCCTGTTTACAATGAAGCCATAGTCTTTGATCTCCCTCCAGAAAGCATTGATCAGATTCACTTGTCTATAGCCGTTATGGATTATGACCGGTGAGATATCTGGACAGCTTATGAAAAACAATGAGTGGAAGCTCTAAATTAGGATGTGCAAAACTGAACAAATGTTTAGCCATAAAGGCGGTATTACGAATTCCTGCTAAAATTGTTTTTGGTGAAAATAAAATTAACACGTAATAGTTTCCTTCTTTGCTTTTTCTTAACTTCTCAGCCTGATGTAAACATTTTTTTTCCAAATATTAATCAGATCTTACTCCGATTAGCTTTTCCAATCAACTAGATACCAGCTGGCCAATAGAAGACTAGAAACACATGGTTTATTTGTAAAAACTAAATTTCTGAGCTGCAAACTGCACAAGCAGCTTTAGGTGTAAAAGGTGGGTTTTTAAAAATTGAACATTAATTTCAAAGTGAACATTAATAGAAACAGGCAAAGAAAGGACATTTCTCCTAATAGGGGGGAAAAATCCTCTACTGGTGTCTTTGACAGGCTTACTTTGCAGAACAAATGCTAACTTTGGAGAAGTGATTTTCATTGGGGCTGTTGCAGGAGAGAAAAAGGTTATATTTATGCTGTTCCCCTACTATGCTCTCATTACCATGAACTGCAAAGATATATTTAAGAGCCCATCTGCTTCAGCTATTAGATCATTTGGACTGCATAGTTCCTGAATGCATAATTTTAAGAAATAAATATTATTGAACATTTTCACAGTGTAGGTCACAATGAAGTAATTGGAGTCTGTCAAGTAGGCAACGAAGCAGAAACTCTTGGGCGAGACCATTGGAATGAAATGCTCTCCTACCCTCGAAAACCCATTGCACGCTGGTATCCACTTGCAGAGGTAAGAGAAACGAGCTTTTACAGGAAGGTGGATTTTTTTGCTTAAAAATTTTCTTCCTTTCTTTTCTTTCTTTTTCTTTTTTCTTTTCTTTCTTTCTTTCTTTCTTTCTTTCTTTCTTTCCTTTGTTCTTTCTTTTTCCTTCACAGAATGAACTGTTGTAAATCGAGGACTACTTGTATTTGATTTCAACCCACTGAAATTAACCCTCTGTCGCTACCTCTTATACCAGATTCTTTCTTTCTTTCTTTTTCCTTCTTTTTTCTTTTTCCTTTTCTTTTCTTTCTTTCTTTTTCCTTTTTCTTTCTTTACTTTCTTTCATTTTCCTTTCTTCCTTCCTTCCTTCCTTCCTTCCTTTTCTTTTCTTTTTCTTTTTCTTTTCTTTCCTTTCTTTCATTTTCCTTCCTTCCTTTCTTTCTTGTTTTCTTTTCTTTTCTTTTTCCTTTTCCTTTTTTTCTTTTTTGTGTGTGGAGGGGGAAGGGGTGCTGGTGGTTTTGAGTCAGTGTTGATGTATGGTGATTGCCTGGACCCTGCAGTTTCCTTGGCAATATTTCACTAGCACTGGAATAAAGAATCCATTTGCTTAATGTAAATCCTATTAAAACATATTGGAATCCCTGGGTTTATCTCAAAATTGGTACGCAATGCAAATAAAATCTGTTCCTCGGAGATTTTCTTTCTTTTTTATATCTTTTTAAAACATAAAATTCTTCCAAGTTAAGGTAAAATCCAAATAATATACTGTACCTAAGAATTTTTTTTTTTTAATCTTAAATTTGGATAGACAACCAGGCTGTCATTCTCATATACAGCTTTAAGCTTTTGTTTAAAGGATGGTGCTTTATATAAGGCACTGGGTTGTATATATGGAAAAACAATTTCAAAAAACCTATTGTTATATTTATACAGAGCTAAGGTAAAGTAATTCCACTTCAGTGTCCAGAGCTATGTCAAACTACTTTGACATTAAAAGTAACATAGAGATTAGAACATGCAGTCGAAAGCTCTCTTCAAGTTGCAATCAGATGCCTTTGTGTTTTTTTTGTCTTTATTTAGGGCCCTATTGAGCAGAAATGTTCTGCAGGCTTTCTGCGCATTGATGGCTGCCGAAGAGGCTTCTTCACTCTTTTAACCTATTCAGCAGAAATTTGGCATTCCTGTTGAACCCTTTCTTAGCCACTTTCTCAGGGGCCATTCTGCAGAGTCCAAAGGGGTTAAGGCATCCCCTTAATTCCATTATTTGGCCGTCGCCTTTTCCCCAACCCCAGGATTTATAAATCCCAACCCTTAGAATGCAAAACTTTTATTAGTTACAAAGATGCTCCTGAAGCTTTCTATAGTTTTCATTCTAACACAGTTACCTGTGTCTATCAGGAACACCCTATTTTTACCGATGGGCTTTCACGTAAATTACATAATAAGTCACATTGTCCCAGTCAAGAGGATAAACCATTTTGATATACATTTTGAAATTTATCAAAATCCTATTTTTATTATGGTTATTATCATAAATATGATCTTGCCCATCCTACTTTCCATTTCTTTAGATGTCATACTATTGATAAACCGCTCTTGCAAATTTACAGTCTATGAATTACCATGCAATAAGTGTTCTAAAAGTTTCCACAAACCAAACTCTAACTCCTTTCAAGGTGAATTGCCTGCCCGTAGCCATACAAAAAACTCAGAAAATAAGACTAGATTTATAAAGTTTCCTTTGAGTCAAGCTTGAAATGTCCTTGTAGCTTTCTTGGTGGCAGCATGAATAGTTATAATTATATTGTAATTTATATACAATACAAAATTATAATTAATTGTAACAATTGTTAAGGGTGGTTGTATGGTCAGCCAGATGTTTAGACTGTAAAGCAAGGGAGGGGGTATTTTCCTAGATTTTTTCTGATTTTTTTTCCCCATTGAAAAATTGGGAATAAAAGAGCCGAGGTGGCGCAGTGGTTAGAGTGCAGTACTGCAGGCTACTTCAGCTGACTGCTAGCTGCAGTTCGGCAGTTCAAATCTCACCAGGCTCAAGGTTGACTCAGCCTTCCATCCTTCCGAGGTGGGTAAAATGAGGACCCAGATTGTTGGGGGCAATATGCTAACTCTGTAAACCGCTTAGAGAGGGCTGTAAAGCACTATGAAGCGGTATATAAGTCTAAGTGCTATTGCTATTGCTATAAGAGTTTACAGTCATAAACATATTTAGTATTGTATCCTAAAAGCACCCACTAAATATCTATACAATGAAAAGCCTTTCTCCAGTATCATTAAAATTATTATCTTGAACCAAAGGGTGCATTTCTGCCACCTTTCCCAAAGCAAAGGAAGGATTCGATACCTTCTTTATATGTTGCCTTTCTTGTTCACTTTTATAGAGGTTGGGAATCTGGCCCTTTCCTTCTACCGGTCTTGATGGGTAGGGAAAGTAATGGAGTGAGCAGCAAATCATTTATTTTTCTAGATATAGAAGCTGCAAGCTTGTTGTCTGGCCTCTTAAAATTCCTTTTGCCCCTGCTATTTTTTTTCTAGTTACATAGTACGTATGACCTAGGTTAGCTCAAATAAGCTGGTCCCCCAAATCTTTCATCTCAAGATTTCTGAAGTAGCTATGGGCCTGATGAGAACAGAGCAAGTCTAAAGACTTTGGACTCTTTTTCTGGTCCTTTGAGATGATTGTCCTCCAGGTGAACAGAGCAGCACAGAGGAACTAAATAGCAATGTTTACTTCTTTACTAAAAGATGTTCTGAATTCTATATATTAAACTCTATTTTAAGTATATGACTATATTTTTGTAAATTATAAATTGAAATCATAAATTATAGTTAAATTCCTATTAAATAGATATTTTGTGACAAAAGCACCCACCAAATATGTTTTTAAATTTACAGATCAATCACTTTTCAATGTAATCCAAATCAGTCCATATGGTATAAAGTTTTGTTTTCAAGAGTAAAACGTATTTTAATAAAAAGATTTATTCATTCTCTACCCAACCACCTACAAGCTAAAATGTATTTTCCTCTAGTTTCAAACATTTCACAAACCTTTCAATTTTTATTGAGGCACTACGAATAATTACATGAAACACTTTTAAATGTATCTCGTCATAGACAGGAAGCTTGTAGATTTTGTGGAATGCTTCAAATCATGTTTAGATAAACCATGACAATATAAAACAAATATTATTTAGAGGCATAATTGAAGAAATAACACCATATAGTAAACCATCCCTTACAGTTTTCACAAATCTTCTGCAAACAAACTTATAAACTTTGTTCTTTCATTAGACATGTGTTGGAACAAAAGAAAAAAGTTTTGATTATATGTAGCTGTTGTCACTGTCTTTTGTTTGTTTGACTGGTTGGTTGAACTTCCATTTTTCATTGTAACGTTGCCTTAAAGAGTTGAAAAATCTGATGTTCAGGCCCTCATCCTAGGGGAAAGGTTAATTAATTCAGCTAGTAGATTTTGAAGAAAATGTTGCTACTTAGCAGATATTCCCTGCAGCCTACAACAAATCTCTTAAGCACTTTTTTTTACACTGTACTGTATGCAAAATTACTGTCAATCAAAAAGTGGAATGACTGACGAGTTCCTAATGGAAAATGAGTCTTCCCCAATCTGATATCTTTCAGACACGTTGAAAATTCTTCAACCAGCATGGCCATTATGGGAATTGAGGACCTGGATTAGGGAAGCTGATGTAGACCAAGACATCTTGATTACAGTATTTTTTTTTTAATACTCTGGAGTTATGTGGTTTGGTTAATCAGATTTGTAAACCAGTGTTGAGAAAGTCTGATATCACCGATTCATGCCATCACATGCATAACAAAGAAAAGGATCAAAAGAAATGTGACATTGCAAAGAGTTCTGCTCCTAAGGATACAGTCTCATCCCTAAAGATCATAGGCTAAATATCCCATTTTTTGTTCCATGTTAAGTTGTCAGTTAACAAATCAATTTTGTAGAATAAAGGATCTCCATACTTGTACATGCATGTCCACACACAGATGGGCACGCATAGTTCATGCTACTTCACCTCCTAAAGATTTGGGTGTAATCAGCCATTTAAAACTCTACTATATTTTCCAGAGGCCTCTGTAGGTGATTGTGGATGCTTATTTGTCAATCAAATTTATATAGTTGCCTACCTCAAAAATGTGATTCTGGGTGGTACACAAAAAAAAAAACCAGTTAAAAACATCTGTAAGCAGCCATTAAAACAATTAAACATAAATATAAAAACTGTAAGAGAATCAGCCAACATTCTATATAAATATAACATGTTGCACGGTTCCTGTTTTCCCAAGGCTGCTGGGGAAAATCATGTTTTTAAGAGATTTCTGGGAGGCATCTCTCTGAGTGACCTAATGTTCCAAAACCACAACAGAGATGGCACCATAATAGACGGTATCCATTAAATACTTTGCCTGGTGACTTGATGGAGTGGATAGGTATAACCAGGGAGAAGCAGTCCCACAAACAACCTGTTCCAATGACATGTAATACATAGACATACTTAGACAAACATACTGTACACATCTGCATTGATGCTGCCATCTCCTTGCTGTACCGCGTCATGCATGTCTGTGTTGCCGTCTGGTAAATATGGTACAGTTTTTGAAGACTGAGTACATCTAAACCTTCTGGAAAGGTCTTATGATTTGGGTATATCTAAACTTTCCATGTCAGGTTTATAGGAACACATGGGATCTAGCTTGATTATTTTGTTATTAAATGTGGCAGCTTAGAACTGGAAGTGCCATAATTCTCCTGAAGGTGTTCTGCAGCAAGTATTATCCAAACTACTCCATTTAAATCTCCAAACAAATTGGTTGAACCTATAAAAATCCATAAATCCAATCTGTATACACACACACACAGAGAGAGGAGAGAGAGAGAGAGAGAGAGAGAGAGAGACATAAATATATCGGAAAATGAAACAAAAGGAACAAAAAAGGACTTTTGAGCAGTTTGCTTGATTCTTTCATTTTTCTATAATCCTAGGTTAACATAATTATACTATATAATTATATATAGTAAAACCGCAATTTAACTGGTCTTGATTTAATTATGCAGATAACACATACTTGGATTTAATGTACTCTCTTTCATCCAGAACTGCTTCATTAACTTGAGGATTGTACTGTATATTCTCTTTGTTGTAACTAAAATTGGTTTAAAAGAAAAATATGGGTTAGACTTGCTTCCAATTACACTAACTGAGCATAATAGTGGTTAAAAACAATGAAACAAGAAACCTTATAAAGAATTGTTACTTCTAGCCCTCTTTTTTTGAATCAGAGAATAAAGTAGTTTCCTAGCAATTACAATGAAATTAATTTTATTTTAGTAGTTTGTCACTTGGGAGGGGACTACCTGAATGACGCATAATGAAATACCATATAATATAAATGCAAACAACACAAATCTTTTAATAGTACCTTCAAATTAAATATATGCATTGCGTGATCATGTAGCTTTGTTATATCTCTCAAGTTCCACTTTAGACGTGCACCCCAGTCTTGAAGTTTTTAATATCTTCTGTCATTGACTTTGTTGCTACATGTGGAACTCCCACATAAATCTCAGATGTAGGAATGTGAGGAGTTTGTGCTACTTGAAAGATACAGCACATTGTATGAAGCATTACCGAAGAAGATACCTATCAAGCTAATGAGTTACTCTCCATGATAATTATCACCCTCAGCAAATATTATTGCCTTAAATTCAAATAGCTGTCAGTAGAAACAGACTAACAAGGAGCTGGATTTAGACTTGATATTCTGCAAGAAATAAGTTCATTTGTGCTAAAGATTTAAAGCCACTCATAGGTATCATAATCCCAATGATGCTAAAAGGACAAAATGTGCACTGCAACATTATAATTCAAGCTCTGCCCTTTCATTCTCGCATCACAACATTGCACACATACATATTGGGACAGAAGCTTGTGGGAAGTTCTGGCGCACATTTGGTTACTCCCCAAGGTTGCCTGTAATGCCTCTGGAGATTCCTAATGACAGAAGAGGCAATTTTTGTTCATTGAATAATATTACTTCTAATCTATTCTTTAAAAATAAATTATGCATTTCAGTTCTTTACTGTCATCTTTTCAGATTCATATTTGGTCACCAGTCCCTTCCAAAAATAATAATAATAAAATATGGAAACAGGCAATAATAGAAATACACTATATACATTCCTTTAAAATTTGAATTATACCATTAGGGAGGTGTCCAGCAAGTGTTATTTCAAATAGCACTTGTAGGAAAGTAAATCCTAAATTAGGGGAATAGTTTAAGATGAAGAAATCAGTGGAAAACCTATTTTAGGGACTTTTTTCTCTTTGTGGTTATTTTAGCAACACAATGTGTCCCCATTCTTGATGTTACAGCAAAAAGATGGAAAGCACCTTTTAAAAAAAAGAATTTGTTCAAAACAAACTGAATTATTCTTGATTTATCACAGCGTTATTTCATTCTGAGAGAGCAACTTACTATAAAATGATTGAACCTATGAACAAATAAAGGCTTCTAAATGAAATTGTAATGGAAAAATAATTATACCATAAAGTCCATTTTTACAAGGTAGCTTGTCCCATTATTATTTTTAAAAAAATGTATTAACACAAGAGAGGAGGACCCTAAGATCTATTTCATTTTGATTCCCAACTGTCATTAAACATTGTTCATCAATGTGGAAATCAGCATCATTATCTGAAAAGTTAATAAGCTGTGGCTAACGGATATAAATGCAACTGTGCACATCGCTATGTTCAAGCACTGCATTAAGAGATGGCTTCTAATGCAGTGGGTTGGGCAAGGAACAGTGACTGAAAGTACATCCATGTACTGCAAATTCTTTCCAAGGGCCTCAGTCACCCTGAAATAAAATTGTATAAAATAAAAACATTATGATGGGACCCCATTCAGAAAGGATAACAACACGGATGATTCACCTCAACATCTAAATGAGCTAACTAACTTGTTACAGTTCAGGGTTTTCAAGAAGATGGACTGTATAACATTTGGATTCTCGTGTTTCTTTCCCAGTGTTTCCTTTTCCTGTTTTTCTTTGATCAAAACAGAGTGACTACAGGTGACCATTTATCATATGGAAATGTGTTCCCATTGTGTTTGTAGCCATTTGAGAAGCTGGTGATCTTTTATCACGCTGCAAATAATAATAATTGTATTGCTCAGCAAGCTTTGATCAGAACCCTCTAGAGAATTTGGAGGGAGGAACAGCTGAAACAGTTTATCAGATGATTGCAAGCACATGGTCTGGTATCTGCACTTCTCATAAATAGTCCACTGTATACACTCATTATCAAACTGGAATGTTTTATTCAGTTGCATGCTGGATACTCATCCTTCATTTTTATTTACTATCTGTCTCCAAAGGTACATAAGCAGAGGTCCTGTTATTTTTAATATGACTTTGCTTTTATGACATACTGACATTGTATTATACTTTGATCTTTGCTGTTCTGTTAGTAGTCTTTGTACATCTATGTTTAATGTCTAATTTTGGAGCATAAAGTTACATCCTTGTCAGGGCTTTGTCAACTTTGTGGACTTTATTTCTCTTTGTTCAGTAAAAGTAATGCATGATTCATTTGCTGTAACAATTTGAGGGATGAAAATTACATTTCTTAATTTTATAAAAAGTATAATGTTCTTATAAATACAATGAAAATGTATGGTGATTTTATTTATATAGATCTAGTCTGTATAAGCAATTCTGTTCTTAATAAAAATGATGTTGTGCCATTGTAATTTATGCCTATTTTGTATTTATATATTAAAGTTGATGTGGATATTTAAAAGATGTTCAATGTTTTAATACATGCTCCTTGATTACCATGTATGGGGTAATTTTCTTTAATGCAAAAGCACAAATTAATGAGGGAAGCAAAATAAGCACGTGCGTTATTCGGCTAGGAGAGGACAATGTAACAAATAAATGATTGCATAGTGAAACGAAAATGGGCAAGATAAAAAGCTGTTTTTGCAGAGTTAAATCGTATTTTCTTAAGCACCAATGAGCAATTTAAGGGCAGTATTGTGATTTGATTTACCCAACATATTTCATTTGAATGTAATTTCTCAAAGTGACAGAATACTATTTTCTTGTTTAAATGAGTAAGATTGACTTTCTGTTCATGTTTGACATGTCACTTAGGTAAAGTGGCACTTATGGTCTTGTACAAAAGAAAAGAAATTGTGAACGACTAAGGTGAATTCTCAGCAAAATCATACAGATTTCTTTTACTGAGAGTTATTGCATTGCATTCACACTGAAAAATGCTACTTTAGAATCCTTTCCTTTCCTCCCCTTCCCCTTTCCCTTCCCCTTTCCTATTCCTTTCTTCAAGTGTTGGACTCCTGGTGGCTGCCAGGACAAATTCCTGCAATTTTCTTGGCCAAGTTTTTTTGGGGAGTGATTTGCAATTGCCTCCTTCCTAGAACTGAGAGAGAATGACTGGCTCACAGTCACCCTGCTGGCTTTGTGCCTAAAATAGGACTAGAACTCACAGCCTCCTGGTTTCAAGCCTTAACTCCTACAGCAAACTGACTTTTTTTATTTATTTTGCTTTGTTTTGCTTTGTTTTAACCCTACTAATTCATTCAGACTATCCTCTAGGTAAACATTTACCAAATTAGACTATAAATACATTTTCTAATATAGATTGACTTGTTCAAAATTCCTATGATGGATGACAGAGACATGTACAATATCAGTTGTCTTCCAAAGAAGTTTTCGGAATTGCTCAGTTATTGTCAAAAAAGATAGTAGTTAATGTGCAAGGACAGGTAGCATAGTTTCTCTATATTCGGGGACTTCCCCAACAAGCACGACCAATTGTATGATTTATAAAACTTGTAATCTCAAAATGTTGTAGAACTCCAAGCTACCTACCCATCTGAATTATTAACATCACATAAGAAACATTTGCTGATAGCCTTCAGAGCTATGGATTTCATATAGGATTATAGACACATAGAAGAAATATAAGAGTGAATGTTAGCCTTAAAAAACTGGACATACTTTGGTTAATCCACTTTGGTTGAAACTTTGCAGCATGCTTTTGGAGATTCTCAGTCATCCAGGTCATGGTTGTCCCGAAGATGCTTTTTCAAGAGGCAACTGGACTTTCTGGTTTTTCTTTGAAGAAGTTTTGCTTCTCATTCAAGAAGCTTCTTCAGCTCTGACTGGATGGTGGGGAGTGGAAGGATTTATATTCCTTGCAGACAGCTGGTCATTTGCATTCTTTTTAGAGAGTCGTTAAGGCTACTTGGAGGTTTGTCTGTGACCTCAGGGTCACCTGAGTAGTGCAAATGGGTGTGGAGTCTATCGGCAATAGCTAGAAAGTCTCATTTGTGCCCATACACAATGCCTTGTTGAATCTTAGTCATTGCTTGACAGTTTAATTGTACTGCGTTCCCTGGAAAGAATATTAGTGGAAGCAACCTTAGAACCACTTAAACTCAGTATTACTGTGCAGGTTTCATCTCACTTTTTTTCCCAACCAGGATCATTACCCAGAGACATTCCCTCATCTATGTGACTAAAATTTTACCTGATAGTATATAAAACTTCTTTTGCATAGCCATAGATTTGCAATTTTTAATTGTAACCTTATTTACTGTGATCACCAGGTTGAAAGCATCCAGATATAGTTTGATCATCACCTTACATTTAATGGCTTGACAGTAACAAAATCTATAAACCCTTTGATGCTGAGGTAAAATATAAGGACATAGTTATTTTCTAATTATGAATGTGAAATCACTTCCTGCTCTCTCCAGCCTAAGTCGTTTGTCAGTGCCTAATTTATTTCTATTAAAAGAGGAAAAGAAAAAAGTTACAAGAGATTCCAGACTCATCCCCAAAGTCAAACAAGTGTAAAGGTTGCAGACTACAGTTAAATGCCATTTTATTGTCATTTATATTGCAAATTGTAATGACATTTTCTTTCATGTATTCTGCATAAATTGTCCAGTGACTCTTTTCTTTCTGTCTCACTCTCCCCTTTTATTTTTTTTCAAAATGATATTTCTGAACATACCTAAGTGAAGCTTAATATTCTAATTTAGCACAACTAATCTCTGGAGCAGCTAGCAGTTCGTAAATGCCACATCCAATAACCGGAAGTGTTAACCAATTATTGGCCAAGTTTGTGCTTTCCATTATTATGGTTTATAAACCAATAGGCAGGGATTACACAGTATACCAAACCAAACCCAAACAAATCACTTTATAGTTTAGCTATAAAGTTAAGTTGACACACAAAACACTGAAATATTTATTTTGCTGGTTATCATTCTCTTGTTTATAAGTAGTTACCACAATTATTGAGGCCCATTCAACCTGTTATTATATTATTCTATTCTATTTACTAGTAACTATAATAGTAATAATACCCGTAGGGAATTTTGGATTTTCCTCTTAGAAATATAAGTTCTCTCTCAGGAATGGAGCAGAGAGATGATAGAGGACTGGAACATCAGATGCTTTACTGAGTTTCTTCCATTTAGACTTCCCAATTATAGGAAGAGATACTAAAAATACTAAGAATATGAAAATCAGCAAATAAAGAATACTCGTCCTGTTTAAGCAAAATATCAGGCTTTGAGTTAAGACTGACAGGAAAAGAATGGGAGAGACTTTAAAGGCCACAGATGACAAAGCATTCCAGGTGAAAATTCCCTGTCCTCTAGTTAACATGGCGTAAGGTTATGCTTTTTTGAGGAAATTCAGAAACAATAAGACACCTTTTTCTAATCTGAAATTGCATATACAATGCATGCAGAAAGTATTCAGACCCCCTTCACTTTTGTCAATTTTGTTATGCTGCAGCCTGATTCTACAGTTGTTGAAATTCTTTTTTTTCTCTCATTAATCTACACTCAGTACTCCCATAATGACAAAGTGAAAACAGAAATTCAGAAATGTCTGTAAATTTATTGTACTGTATGGTATAAATTTTTCAGAAGTGTCTATGGAGGTGGTCATAATATCAAGATGGCCAGAGTGGGTTGACATAAGCGTTGCCCATTTTCATGTGCATTACACAAAAGAAACAGAGCTTTCATCACCTTATCACCTTATCGCCTTATTATTATTGCTGTCTTCACTGTTTTGACCATATCCAGCCAACAGACCTGAAGTTTCTCCTTCCCATTTCACAGCAAGATAAGCTGTGATAGAACAACGAGCATTGTTCCCTGTCAGGGGCAAGTAACATGTGACCCTACAGAAATTTTAAAGCAGATTTCTATGTGCTCTTGTAACATGGTCAGTAGTGAGGGATATAGGATCTATAGTCCAGCACTAGAGGTTTATCAATCTTGTTCTATGGCCTCAGAAGCAAAGTAGAAACCAGGTCTTTCCTATCTTGGTCAGCCATCCAATACTCCAGCATATCGACTTCCAGTGAACCAGTGCACTGAGTGCAGCTAATCAACTAACTATATGAATATTGTAGCTCCATCAAACTAAATGCAATGTCCATCTACTAAAAAATCCCTAATAAGGTATTTATCTGTTCGTTTTGCCATCTTCCCAAGAATGCAAAAATAAGATGATCAAGCATCTTATAAACTATTAATTATAGCTGTGTTTGGCTTCTTACTTCAAGTTATGCAAGAAATGCATGTCAAACTATTTTGTCCATAGCTTAGTGAAGGAAAAAATTGAATTTCAGGAAACATTTAGAATCTCTTCTGTCTCTGTCTTTCTCCTGATTTGCCCTTTTAACATAGTGATCTATAATCTAGATACTATATATAGACGTGTTTGCCATTTTCAATTTAATTAAACCACAAGCCTCTGTTTCATTCAAAGAGTCACTGAGAAGGTCACAGACTTTAATTTAAATGATAAAAGTTGGAAACTTCTAATATTTTGCGACTAGAATGTGTTTATAGATCTAAGAAAGTTCCACTGGTTTCAAAAGATGAAATCAAGGTCAAATGATTTTACATATAGTGGATTTTTTCAAGAGGCAACTGGACTTTCTTGTTTCTCTTTGAAGATATTTTGCTTCTCATCCAAGAAATTTCTTCAGCTCTGACTGGATGGTGGGAAATGGAAGGATTTATATTCCTTGCAGACAGCTGTTTATTTGCATTATTTCTGTCTGCAAGGAATATAAACCATTCCCCACCATCCAGTCAGAGTTGAAGAAATTTCTTGGATTGGAAGTGAAACGTCTTCAAAGACAAACAAGAAAGTCCAATTGCCTCTTGAAAAAGCACCTTTGGGACATCCATAACCTGGATGACTGCGAATCTCCATAGACACTTATAGTGGAAGTTTTATATAAGCTGTTCAATATCTAGCCTCTGTGCTTTTCTTCTAGCCAATAGGCAAATAACAGATTAGAAAGACATCCTGGCTATGGAAGGAATCTGTGCCTTTAGGTTTAATAGGATTTATCCAGAGGTGGGCGTCACATACCGTAACAACCGGTTCGCCCAGCACCGGAAATGCACGCGCGTGCCATCCGCGCATGCATGCGGTGTCACAAAACATGGCAATTTGCGCACACGTGCCATCCACACATGTGTGCAGCATCACAAGGCATGTGCCATCCATACATATGTGTGGCATCAAACAACACAGCGATATAGGATGGGATTGCACCCATCCGCAGGTCGCAACTACCAGTTCGCCCAAACCGGACCAAACCGGCAGCAGCCCACCACTGGATTTATCAGTTATGTATTGCAGAAGTCTGTAGAAATCCAAATTTGAAGAGCAAAATGTGATTCGGGGCATGTATAGGCATCCATATACCTACCACCTGTTAAGTACAACTTAAATGCATATTTTTGAGGATTCTAAGTCAGCAATGGAGAACTGTCATACACATCTAGAAAAAGATACAAGTCCATTAGTTTGGATACCATTCAGCTTGTAGATCACAAGGTTGCTTAGAGAAAGGAGGGTCACTCTCTGCTTATTCAATACTTCCCCCGGCTGGCTGATTAAACTGGCAAGGACAGGATTAACATCCTGATTTAGGAAGGCACAGGGATGGACAAAATAATGGTCACCAGCTTCACACTGATAGACATAATCAGGCAATCAAACCTCTACCCTTGTTGCATGCATTGCTTGCATATAAGAAGGGCCAGGGCTCTGATTACTCAGTTGTGCCTGCCACTGTGAAGCTGATAACCATTACTGCAAAATGTCCATGGAAAGTTTATAAGTGCCTTTTCATGGGAGAGATGTGCCAGTGCCTCTTGAAGGAAGACAATAATCAGATATTAATTGAAGAACTCTTGCATGACTCAGAAGATTTGTTCGATTATTGAACAGGATCAAATATAGGTAGTCCACATTTAGTGACTATCTCAGACAGTGACCGCAGTCGTGATGGAGATGAAAAAGAAACTTTGTGACAAATTCTTGCATTTATGACCTTGCAGGTCTGTAAAATAAAGAAAAACTAAAGAAAGATCATAAGCACAGTTTACTTAGGTCTGTAAAGGAAAGGAAAGCTAAAGAAAGATTGTAAGCACAGTTGCAGTTTACTTAGTGACTGTTTCACTTAACAACTGAGTTGTCCATCCCAATTGGAGTCACTAACCAAGATCTGTATTCAATTTCTAGAAGAGGTTATTAAGAAGGTTTTAAACGCATCTGAATAATACTGATTTCTGGATCCATTTCAACTGAGGTTTTGTCCAGGATATGTTATTGCAATTGGTTATCTTGATAGATTATTTATGTTGGATTGGGAGAATGAAGGCACACAAGTTGTCATGGACTTTCTGGTTACATCTGAAATCAACTATGCTACTGACAGCTGAAAATGCCTTGAATGCACTGTTTTATAATAACCTTTTTCTTGGACAGTGCTGGGGATCTAGGACATTTGATAGTTCTGAATATAACCCAAGGATGAATGATCATTTAATGACCAACTTGCTGGCCACAATTTGGACTGACAATTTGCTAAGGATTCCATTGCCACAGTCACTAAGCAAAAAATCACTTCTTCTTTTTTTTGGGGGGGGGCTATATTTAGAGAACTGTGCTGGGAAATTCTAGCAATTATTTGTGCTAGATAATTGAACGTACTGTGTAATTAAAACTAATAACTTTATTTTCTGTCTATCTCCTAATGGAACTTCAATAGTGGGGGTTCTTGTTAGGATTCACACCCAAAATCTGCAGCTCTCAACCGCAGGAGCATTACCACCAGTGGCCCTGAGCAAACTTTGATCTCACCATGTAATCTAGAAGCCTATCATTTCCTAGCTAAATGTTCCACATGGAAGAAGTTCTTAATCTGGTTCTGAACCACTCTTCCCTTTTAATAATATTTGACAATCAGGGACTATGGGGCAGAGCCATGACATCTTTTCATGCAATGCTCAGGGCATTAAAAAAAAACTTCTTTAGGTGTTAAAGATAATCTGAGGGTTTATAACTTTTTTTTAATTATTCAAGGGGGTGAAAGAGAATTTAAAAACTTGCATCCTTTTGAATTCTGAGGTTTTGAATGTTGGTGATGAAAACTCTGGAGTGCCTCGAGCTGCTTACGGGCAATATGTTTTTCCTTTCCTGTGACTTAAATTCTTGGAATTCTTTTTTCAAGCAACACATTTTTTGCATTTTGTATATACATTCCAGGGCAACCAGCATGGGCCGACTTTGCACATCGCCTAAAATGCCATCAGTTGTACAATTACAGTCTGAAGCCAAATTAATAAGAGCTTGCAAGTCCTGCTGAAAAGATATAATTAAGGAAATGAAGAATGCGTATGTAGATTTTGCCTGCATACTCAACTATCAATTAAATCATTACCCTCTAAATGTGTTCTTGGGCTACAAAGTGTTCTGTGAGCCAGCAATTCCTGAAGCTACCAGAAGTCTGTTTTGAGATGGTTTTATTGAGTTTATTGAATGAATTAAGGTAAATATATTACAGCTATGGAAATGAGGGCTGGAGCACTTACAGTTCTTTTCATGACTAATAGTTCTTACTTCACTGTTCTTGCTCTACTGTCTAGGTTCAGTTTAATAATGGAGGACTTGTGGGGAAAATATGTAGTCGTGGCTCTGTAACTTTGTAGATTTCTCTTCCTTTTTTAAAGAAATGATTATTTTAAAATATATTTATTAAATTTCCAAATCAGACAAAATGGAAAGGGAATAATAAGACAATAGCAATAGCACTTACCGTAGACTTATACACCACTCCATACAGCACTCTCTAAGCAGTTTACAAATGTCAGCATATTGTCCCCAACAATCTGGGTCCTCATTTTACCAACCTTGGAAGAATGGAAGGCTGAGTCAACCTTGAGCCGGTCAGAATTGAACTCCAGGCAATCAGCAGAATTAGCCTGCAATACCGCATTCTAACCACTGTGCCACCATGGCTCCTAAAGTGAACTAACCAAGTTAAAAAGTAAACACACAAAAATAAATCAAATAGATATATACGGTAACAATAGTTACCTCTGACTTTTCCAGTACAGAGACAATAATATAATACAACAATCTCTACGTTTAAATGAGTAGTAGCAGTATTTAAAATACCACATTCTAGAAAAACAATATTCATAATGTATTCTTATCTTAATTTCAATGTAACATATAATATATTGTAAATTATGAATAATAATATAATTATAAGTCCACAATATTTATCTGGTCAAATCAAATCTAATCCTCAAAACCCAAAGTCAAAAATTGATTTTTCTCTTTGTCTTATAAGAAATCTAAGAGCGGTCTCCAAGTCACAAGAAATTTAATTAAATGATTGTCTCTAATCACGGCAGTCAATTTTGCCATTTCCTTCTGATATGGATCTTTCACCATGAGAAGAGTCTAAGTGATTCTCCCAATGGGAGAGTCTAATTGGACAGATTGTTTTTTCCCAGTTCAGTTATGCCTTCTTAAAAAAACAGAATGCTTTTTACCTCAAGAAAAAGAAGAGGCTGGAAGAATCTGACTCAGTATATAGGTAAGGGCTATGCTTCACTCATAGATGCAGACAATCTGGCTTGAGGATGACCAATAGCAAATGTCAGAATTTGGAGCCTGTACATTCACAACACCGGCCAACTTAACTTTCACTGGGGTTGGTTATTTCATAAAATATACACACTAAAGTCATTTAAAAAATTGAGCTATCAGGTTTGCAATTGCAAAATGCAGAAAGCAAACTCAATATATAGGTAGTCCTCAAGTTACGACCATAATTGAGCCCTGGCAAAAATGTCATAAATTGCAGTCATTTGGCCTTGGATACTGCAAATGGCCATAAATGCTGAACAGTTGCCAAGGGCTCAAAATGCCTTCATGTGAGATCGGGGGAGGGGGGGGGCAGAAGTCAGAACATCAAAACCTTTTCAGGGTCCATTGTAATTTGGAACAGTCACTAAGCAACCAGTTATAATTCGAGGACTACCTGTATTGCATTGAATCAACAGCTTTGAAAAATGTGGGTAATTGCTTTGACTGAAAAATTAATATAACAAGAAAATTTACATGGAATGATAAATTTATTGAAATCTGGTGACTACTTTTCTTAACTGACAGATCTAGACAAATGCCACTCTGGATAGAAATACTGAATATGATTTTTAAATGTTTTTATTTTTTCTCCAGACCATATATACACGTAATTATCTGTAAATGCATACACACATCTATCTTTTTACTTCTTCTTTTATTTTGGTTTTGTCCCTAATTTGTTTTTATTTTTAACTCTGTAATTAAGATTTGGGTTTTGTTTTGAAGTTTCATCTGTCAAAGAACATGAAAAGGAAAAAGAGCTTTTTCAGAAATGCAGATATTATTCAAAAGCAAATGGAAGCAGGGAATCAACTATTTCAAATCTCTTGGGAAACCTAGAGAATATTTAAAGCAACCACATCAGAAGAAGAGAGGAAATGGGGTCCATAATTCAGAAAGGATATAGGTAAACATAAAAGGTTTCCAGCTCATGGTACAGTTAGATGGCCGCATAAAGTTGCTATTCTCCAGTCCTTGAGTGGGCAGAAAAAGGTGCAGGTTTAGTCAGAGGTGGGATTCACTTACCTTTCCTACCGGTTCACAAATGTGAGCACGCGCATGTCTGCGCATGCGCATGGCCTGCGCATGCGCAGTGCTCACGCATTATGTCATGGTGGGTGGGCGGAGCCTCCCTCGGTCACCGCTACTGGTTTGCGCAATCCAGAGAGAACCGGCTGAATACCACCACTGGGTTTAGTATTATAAGGGCAGCTATCTCTGCAGATGTTTTGACTGCAGTTCTTCACGTGTTATTGAAGGACTTGTCACATAAAAATGGTTACCAGGGCACTGATGCAATTAGGAGATGTGAGAGTCAGCCTTTTGTAAGTGAGAAAGACCTTGCTTTAGTTATTTCTATGTTTATTAGATCAAGCCATTAAAAAGAGCAAAGTCTTTCATGAGGTATTGGAAGTCATGCCAAAATGTGAAGAGAAGTAAACACAGGGCCAAAAAAAAAAATGAAAATGAAATGTATCTTAGGAAATAATCACTTAGTTGAGTTGGGCAGCTATAGAAATTGAGTGAATAAATAAAAATAAGGGATTTAGGGAACCAGTTTCTAAGGCACAAAAGAGCAAACAAGCACAGTGTGCAGAAGCTAATATATTTTGTAAAGCCTTTTTCAGGGGCAATCAACTGTTAAACATGGCCTGAGTTCCAGTATTACAACCAAAATTAATTCCTAGCTGTGCCATGTCAAATTCATGGGGAGCTTCAGCCAAGTCTGAGCCTGCTGAGGGGAACCTGAAGATTTCTTTGAATAGTCAGCCTATTGCGTATTGTTGGTACTTAGAAAGAGCATGTGCAGACATTCATATTAGTGCAAGATCGCAGAGTGATGAAATTACAGATGTGCATTCTGTAAATAGAATGCCCATTGGAGCATTGCTATCTAAGAATCATAGCTTAGGTATGGGATGGATTGAAAGACTGAGAATCACTGGTGTAGATGTAGAAGTCTGTAGAGATTCTCAGTCATGTAGGTCATGGTTTTCCTTTGGGACAACCATGACCTGGATGACTGAGAATCTCTATAGACATTTAGCTATACAATTTGGGATGAACACCCTTGGAATGGTGTGGGAGTAGGAATGGATTTCCAGAGGAAAAAATTGCAGGCTACAGGAACCAGGAGTACTACTCAGGTGACCTTGAGGACACAGATAAACCTCCAAGTGCTTCAATGACCTTCTAAAAGGATGCAAATTACCAGTTGTCTGCAAAGAATATAAATCCTTCCATTCCCCACTATCCTGTCAGAGCTGAAGAAGCTTCTTGGATGAGAAGCGAAACTTCTTCAAAAGAAAAAACAAGAAAGTCCAGTTGCCTCCTGAAAAAGCACTTTTGGGACATTGATGTAGATGGCAATGTATTTCTGCTAATAGGGAATATTTAAGGTTTTCTGTTTTTGAATTACTGCCTCTGATAGCAAAGTTATGTTACTATTGAGTTATGGAGTCAAGCCAGGATGATGTCAGCAGACTTGGAAATATACTGTAATCTCTAATCATAACATTCCTCAAAAACTGAGGTGCACAACCTAACAGAAACAAATGAGGAATGGACATACTTTGTGGCCATCAAAAACCAACTATGGGTTGGAAACAGAAAATGGGCTGGATAGAAATGAGTAGAATAGAAACTCCTTAGAACTGAATGCATGGCTGGCTAAAACCTTACGCAAGGAAACATTTTATTGAAGGTTATTTTTATCAATCACCCTTGTATTTATTCCACAAAGAACCAGATACAGACTCTGGCATCAATGAATGGAGATAGGGCATTGATGGATAAAAGTGGTCATCTGTAGCTCAGATGTTCATTGTAGTCTCTTTGAATAAACAGGGTGAATTTTGATGATTAATGAATAGAATATTCCTTCTGAAGACCACTGAGAACTTATATTTCTAACTTTTATGTATTTAGAGATGTATTAAATGCATTCTATTTTTATTGTTTCTTTATATTTTTATTATTTAAAGTTTAAGATATCATGCACCCAAAGAATTTTGTTTGAGATAGCAAACAAACCTGGAACACAGGTAACATTGGCCAAGCTTAATGGCCTAGTGAAAACCTGCTGACACAACATGGAATATTGCCCCCATAATATTGCTTCTGACTCTTACCCACACCGTTCTGTCTTTAGATACACGAACGAACAGCAAAGAACGTTAAAGAAGAGAGAAGGAGAAAAAGTCCATAAAGAACCTGTCCATTGCATTTATTGAACTGCACCATACCACAACTACCACAACTATGGTAATATTAGCTACACTAACCCAAGGGCAAACCTGGCACTTCTGGGACCATCTAGAACCAAAGTTC
The DNA here is from genome assembly GCA_003457575.1 of Thermophis baileyi. NCBI lineage: Eukaryota > Metazoa > Chordata > Lepidosauria > Squamata > Dipsadidae > Thermophis > Thermophis baileyi. The sequence continues at coordinate 7,739,301 of QLTV01000972.1, read as the reverse complement.
ACTGAAACCACGGGCATGGCACTCAGCCAAGAGGAAGCCATCATCCTCTGATTGGCAGGCAAAAAGTGGGTGCCAAATGTAAGCAAATGTCAACCCCCCCATGTGACCCCCCCCTTCTTTGTATTCAGCTGTGCCCAAAGGAATAAAAAAAAAAGATTCTCCAGCAGATGGATATACAGTGACTGTTGCCACTCCTGTGAAGCTCTGAAAGAATACTCTTTTGTTTCTCATTGTGAATGGATGCTGTTAGTAATTACTGGATTTGTCAAATTTCATCTACTTACACACTTTTTAGTTTATTTGAAGTATTTCTCTTTAAAAAAAAATGAGACTGAAGTTGTATATTTTTCATACATCAGACAAAAAAAAATCCCATTAAGCAGACATGACCTTTCTTTAATGAAACACTCCCTGTTGCATTAATAATTAAATATTACTTTAATTAATATAACATTAATAATTTAATAATAACCCAGGGTGTCTAGGACATGCTCATTTATGTGTTGTCCTTAGCAAAAAAATCTATGCCCTATCATTACTGTATTTTCAAAAAAAAAAAAAACCCATGCTAAATACTGTCACATTGCAAGGTACTATATGGACTAGTTATACTTCTACTAAGCTGATATATCTGTTTAACCACCATCAATCATAAAAGCAGATGATGACACTTATTAAGGCTGTTCTATATGATGAGGTTTGATGACATATGAAAACTACTGCCCAAAATAATAACTCAGAATGATTGACACTTCACAATTGGATGCTAATTGGAGACAAGACAATTTCATGCTGCATGAAATTGAATTTGAAACAATTGAAGATGTGCTTGTTTTTATAAGAATGGTAGATTTGTGATCTGAATCAATGATCCCCACTAAAATAAATTTCAGGTCCACAAATTAAAATAAATTACATGCATTTATAAAAATGCAAAGTAGATTTTCTTCTCTCCTGAAGCAAATGGCTGGTTTGATATGCTGCACTGTAATGACCGCTTTTGGTCTTTCTTTTCTTTCTTTTTTTAATTTTCTCTTTAAAAAAAAATCTTCACTTGCTATTAAGCTTTGAGCTACCATGCTTAAGCTTGAGAAGACATTTGTTTAATGCAAGAAAGTAAAAGCAGTGGTGCTCATAGACTTTGGCAGGAGTGTGATATAGACTTAATGGGGAATAAATCTGATTGAACTGAGTGGGATTTAATTCTTAATAAATATACTGCAGGCTGTACAGTATTCCATTATCCTACAGCTCTATTGCACAAACCTTTTAATCCTAGGTCCGTAATTATTACTTTGAGTGAGAACGGCTGCATAGGGCTTCAGTATAACACAAATTCATGTTTTAGCTCTGTTCCCTTGCTCTGTTTGCCTGTTAAGTCAAGCTAGTTTGAGGATTCCCATTATAAGCATGTATTTTCCCACCTCAAAATGTTAAGAAAGGACACTGCCAGTTTTGAGAAATGTAACCACAGAATTTGGATAGGGCCTTGGGAAGCACAAGAAGCTGACTTCTGCCTGGTGACATATGGATTAAGCACCATAGAACTCGGCTGCTTAAAAATGAAGATTTTGAGACACAGAGGTTTTTGTCACTGGAAGGTCTATACAAGAACTTTATATATTTCCCTTCCACTATTTCATTCTACTCTTCTACCGTAAACACTTCTTAAGCAAGATTCCTAGTGTTTCCTTGCACCTGCAAGATATGTCAGCGGAGAGTTTTCTGATTTCAAGAACGTGTGAACATTTTACAGCTCTTGGGTGCTCATTTGAGTTGAATGTCTCAGACAGCAGAAAGCCATGTCAGATCTCCAAAGACTACCGTAAATCAAATACAGGAAGTCCTCAACTTACAACCACAATGGAGCCCAACATTTCCATTGCTAAGCAAGACAGTTGTTAAATGTGTTATGACAAATTTTACAACCTTTTTGGCACAGTTGTTACTGCAGTTGTTAAGTGAATCATATGGTTATTAAGCGAATCGGCTTCCTCCAAACAAAATGTTAAAAAGATATGATATTTTATGTAGTTACTTACCAAGCACATCTAAATTATATTAAAGTAACCAAAATATCTTTACAATCTCCAAGGCATGTCACAAATTTTGAGCACCCCCTAAATTGAAAGTTGAAAAATGTGACACACCCTATGAGTCCCCCATTGACTTTGCTCAAAAGGCAGCTGGGAAGGTTACAAATGGTGATCACATGACCCCAGGACAGTACAACTGTCATAAATACATGCCAGTTTTCAAGCACCTGAATTTTGATCACATGACCTTGGAGGTGCTGCAACAGTCATAAGTGTGAAAGCAGTCATAAATCACACCTGCTAGGATTCCTGCTTAGTGGCTATATAAATAAATAATATAAATAAATATAAAATAATATTATATTATTTTTATATTATATTATTTTATATTTATATTATATAATATCAGCTGGATTTTGAATTTCCATTAAAACAAAGTATAGCATAATAATATAAATAAATATAAAATAAATAAAATATAGTTGTGAAGGTGCAGGCCTAGAAACAAATGGAACAAGAATTCACAGGCAACTGTGAATTCTTGTTCCATCTTAGGCATGAAAACAGGCTGGGTGACTTTGGGCCAGTCACTGCCTCAGCCCCGCCTACCTCACAGGGTTGTTGTTGTTGTGGGGAAATAAGGAATGTAATGTATCCCCACCACTTCAGTTACTTGCATAGTAATAAAAGCAGGATAAAAATGTAATAAATAAAAAATAAAACTCCCACTTAGATTTTTGAAAGGGGGAAAATATAAGAATGCCCAATATCTTACTGATTCTCAAATTGTAGTTTTCCCTCCAGTGTACAACATAGAAATTGTCAGATATGTGCTCTATTCATATACATCAGGGAATCTGAAGGATGCAAGCCTTGTTTTTTCATATAACGTGAAAGATAAAAGTATTATAGTCCCACAGTGACTCATTAAACTGTTTGAGAATTCAGGCAGAGTTCACATCTCATGCAAATGTGTTTGCACTTCACTTATCTCTAGCTTATTTTTAAAATATGCTCATTAAACAAATGTCTCATAAATCCTTATAGAATATGTTTCTATAAATTATCCCATATACTGTATAGACTTGGCAGAGGGAAGCAACAAAATCAGAATAACGCTCAGAATACTGAAAAACCATGTAGATGCTTTTCCTTAAAGAAACTATAGGTTTTCAATGGTAAAGAATCATCTATAAAATAGTATTATGGGAAATAAACGGGGGGGGGAGTATTAATGAAATAACAATGAATCTTGAGGCAGCTTGAAGACTGACATATTTATTATAGCTGAAGGTTCCATGAACTAGTGTCTGTTATATGTTTCTGCCACAATCAATTTGTTAGCCTTTAAGATGTGACAAAATTTTGTTGTTGTTTTCCTGCAACAGACTAATACGGCAACTCAGATGGTTAATGGTTAAATTGGGGAATTAGGCACAGGTAGAAACAGAAAGAAGATAGATTTAGGAAATGTGTTGGTAATCTCAAGGTATGTCAACAATTCTTGTGGTAATTTAATTGCAGGGTTTCATGAACCATTAAAGCAACATGAACCGATGGAAATACAGAGATATTATTATCAAATCATTCAGTTTTATGAACCTGCTTTGGTAATATAGCAGCTGAAATCATCTTTAAAAATCTTCAGGAAGAGAGATTCTTGAATTTTGCTGTTTCTTTATCAAACAAACAAACAAAACCAACCATCCACTCACCATGTCACAAATATTGCAAATCTGTCCTCAGTCATTTCTATGCCTCCTTTTTTTCTGCACCAATATCACTTCAACTCAGATAAAACGCATGCACATAAGCAAAGTGGTTGTGCAGTGGTCATAAAAATGGTAATTGTTTCTGTCACGTTTATAGTGAACAACCCAAGAGAACTTCCTACAGCTTCACATTTTTAATTGCTCAACATTTACATTACTCCATTATTGCTTCTGCCTATCAAGGTAGGATATGACAGCAGCGAACAAAAAAGCTCTAATTGACTCTAATCCCCTGGGCTTGTTCATGCTCTAGCAAGCTTTATTTGGCAACTGAAGATACTTGGATTGCAATTATTGAAATATCGTCCTGCAATTACAGATCTAATTTCTTTAGAATGGAAGTGAATTATTGGCATATTCAGGATAAAATATGGAAGTCATTAGTGGTTTTTTAGACATTAGGGGACTTATAGAAACTGTCTCTGAGGGTTTAATAAGGTCTAATTTAGTCTTCCAACAAGAATTAATATGGAACTTTTCCCATCAATTTGAAATAGGATCTGAGGTTAGAAAGCAATGGGCGCTATTGTGTTTTGATGAGATCAAGCAAAAACCCGAATGGTATGTAAAAGGGAATGGTGGTTTTCATTTGGGGCTTTTGAAAACCAATTAAAAATTTTCAGTTTTTTCCTGTTAAGGTTCACATGTTTCTTCTATCCCTCCCTTCTAAACTGCTAGCTTTGAAACAATTCCTTTGTAGGTTACAGGGCAAAGAATAGAAAAATGTTTTCTGGTCTCCCACAACCTCTGCAGGTTTGGCAATAGCCCCTGCTGAATTTTCTAGGCCCTCCATTGTATATTTGTTTCCTACAACTCCCAGTCAGCATGACTGCTACCAGTAAGTGCTTGGGATTGTGAGCCGAGTCTTCCACATTTGATGGGCACAAATTGCAGACAGCTATTCTACCATAAAGTCATCAGAAATCATGTGTGAATACAGAGCCACATAATGTTCAGGGATTTGTATCAAGCAATGAGTATGTCCAATTTTGATTAGTTGCAGGATCGCCTTTCCAAGAGAGTATCTGGCTGTCCTACCAGATGAGATAGGATAGACATGACTTGGAGCTTGCCTCAGATATGATAGTGGGACCTCAGAAGTGTGCCTTTTCCATGGCTTCTCTTACCTTATGGAACATCCTCCACCTGGTGATCTGGTAGGCCCCCAGGCCTTTTAGCCTTTCAGAAGACCACCAAGATCTGGCTTTTCATCCAGGCACTGAGATAGAATAAGGATATCTGGAGCTGGTTGTGGCACATCCCTAAAAGATTGAGATGCCAGGTGTTTGTTTTATAGTTTATGGTTTTATAGTTTATGATTTTACAGTTACAGGATTTTATTGTTGTTGTAAGCCACCCAGAGTTGTGTTTAAGATGGGCATTATACAAATCTTTTTAAAAAATGAATGAATGAATGAATGAATGAATGAATGAGTCATAGACTTTTTCTTTCAAGGATTTCCATGGTATTAGGTAATATTTGGGCAGCATACATATCTTATAAATAAATAAATAATAGAATTAATTTATCTTCCCATGAGATATTAGTCAATATTTGTTTTGTCCCTTGGAATTAAGCAGGCTTGTTAAGATATTTATTATGTACAGTATTTACTTTTTTTGTTTAACTACATTTTAAAGTAGCCCTATCTATAAAGCTGTTTGCTTATTTATTCAATTTTCATTGTGATTGTTAATACTTTATAATGATATACCCACATAGGAACCAGGTGGAAAAAAATCTGTTTTTAATAATGTGTTCAGCCCCCCTCTTATGGGGTAATTTATTTATATCGCTAAGCAAGGCAATTATTCAAACAACAGCAACTGTTGAACTACCAGTTCAATTTTGCATAGGGCATGCCTCTATTTGACTGTGCCTTTTTTGGTAATTGGTTCAGTTCAAGTCTGGTTTAAAGATGAACAGGTAGTAAGAAGGAGTTTTCATATTGTCCATGAAGATTTAAAATCTGAATAGCAGATGGGTATGTGTCGGGGCCACTCAGATATAGTCTTTCCCAAATAATGAGATTTGTTTTGTTTATATTAAATCAACTTTCTTCAATTTGGTACCTTCATCCCTACTCCTACGCTATCTGTGCAATCTTAGCATGCCTTATATTTTCCTGTTTCCTGTCCTTCCATCTGTTTCTATTATCTACATGGTAGTACTAACTGCTTTTTTGAAAAGAACATTGGGGTACTTGTCAATGATCTTACTACTTGCCCTACCAAGTAATCTTTAAAAAGCTTCAGTCAGGGGCTCAAAATACAGCTTAGTCTGAATGAATTAAGTCTTTCATCCTAGTTCTTCTTTGGAAGTAGGATAAAATTGTGGAAAGTCTCATGTGAGGAACAAAAAAAAAGGACATCAAACAATGAGACACATAAAGCAGCACGAAGCATGACAAGTCAAGAGGATGAAGGGGAAGGGAAGGGAAGAGAAGGGAAGGGAAAAGAAGAGAGGAGCAGAGATATTCGTAAAAACAGATGAATGAAAGAGAAATGAAATGATTCAGCTTACTATTTAAATTAGCTTTATGAGTCACAGTACAGTAGGAAGAAAAATATACTTTAATGTTTATTAGCCTTACAAGCAAAAAATATAATCCCCAAGAGTTCTTTACAGCAGAGATGAACAGAAGTGGCTTGCTTCTTATAAGAGTGACATGCTATTATCTTTTTTTAAAAAAAAAATGGGCAGGATTTATCTCCATAGAAGGACCACTTATTTTTGCAAATGTCTTTTCATTCTTTCCAAAAACAAATAACATGTTACAGGCTCTTTCCTATAAACACACATGCACATAAACACATGTAATGTGAAAGTACTAGCTCAATTTCTTTGTAAGTCAATAAAAAAGCTTCTACATTTGGTTGTTCATGTCATCCCATTCTAGCAAAAAATGTCCTTTTCTTTTTTTTTTAAGTTGCAGCAATTTAAAAGTCTCAATCAGAGTTTGAATACTGAATCAACTTGGACAGCCTCTGCTTGGTAGAAGTTCATGCAGGTTACTTTATAGAACACTGAATCAGGTCCATCCTGAAGCAAATAGCATTTATTCAATTGAATGACTGACTCTAAACTGAGCCTGGGTGGCTCACAGATAGTATAATGTTAAGTCTGCTGGATGAAGGCAACCCAGAATCAAGTTAAGGAAATGGAAGAAGAGGAGGCTCTACCTGAGAAGAGAAAGGAGATGACTTCCTAGAGAGAGAGGAAAAAAATCTTCTGACTATGGACCCGACTATAGCTTGCTTATTGACTATAGCTTGCTTATTGATTAGGCATGATGCACCTCAACTATTTAGATCAGGAGAGACGATATAAACTTCTGTCTTGTATTTTTGACTTTGTCCTGTATTGTTCTGAATTGTCCAGAGTCGCTTGGAATCAGGTGGTGCTTAAATTGAATTGAATTGGTATCATGTAAGAAAAAAGAGTGCTTAGGAATTAAGAGTACATAGATAGCTCAGGTTAGCTTCATACAGGTAGTCCTTGACTTACCACCGTTCATTTAGTGACCGTTCAAAGTTACAGGCCTGAAAAAAGTGACCATTTATGACCATTTTTCACACTTATTACCATTGCGGCATTCCCATGGTCACATGATTAAAAATGCAGGTGCTTGGCAACTGACTCATATTTATGACGGTTGGAGCATCCCGGGGTTGTGCGATCACTTTATGCGACTTTCAGACAAGTAAAGTCAATGGGGAAACCAGATTCACTTAACTACCATGTAATTAACTTAACAATGGAAGAGATTCACTTAACAATTGTTACACGAAAGGTTGTAAAATGGGGCAAAACTCACTTAACAAATGTCTCACTTAGCAACAGCAATGTTGGGCTCAATTATGGTCGTACGTCAAGGACTACCTGTATTTACAGAGAAAGAGAAAGTTAGTTTACTCTGTAACTTTCTTTGGGGGGGGGGGTTGGCTTCAGGAAATGATCATTGAATTAACTGGTCCTGATGGAAGAAGGAAGAGGACACTCCTGTCTTCCTCAGCATGCAAAAAGGCATGAGTAAAAGAGTAATCAGGCCTATCCTCCTTTGGCATACAAGGAGGTTTTTCTTCCCCCTACTCCTGACCCCTGGCAGCATGACCTGGAGAGTAACTTTAGTCTGGATTTGGCCTCTCATACTACTTAACCATTTATTCTGTTTACAGAATGGAAAGCGGAAAGAATACGGATAGAAGGGCAAGGGAGTCCAATAAGAGAAGAAAGTTTTTGAATTAATATATAGGCAGTGATTTTTTTTCACCCTATAAGCAAAAGATGTGACTTATATTGCAATTTCCATAATTGCACTTTGTAAAATATAGAGTTACTGGAAACCAAGGACATTTGACCCAATGTCATACATATTTGTTTTTTTATTTTTTATTTATTTAGACTTTTTTAGCTGCCTTCATCATTTTTATAACTAACTCGAAGCAGTGAAGATACCTAATCCTTCTTCCTCCTCCTATTTTCCCAGCAACAACCCTATGAGGTGGGTTAAAATGAGAAAGAGGGATTGGCCCAAAGTCACCCAGCCAGTTTTCATGCTAAAACTCACAGGCTCCTGGTTTCTAAGACAGAGCCTTCACCATTAGGTCAGACTGACTCTCTTTTACTGAGAGAGAAAAATGTTGTTTTTTCTAGAAAAAGTAGATGATTATCTGGGGGGGAGGGTCAAGAAGGTGGCATCGTAGCTCTGTCCCTTTTTATATATGTTGCATGCATGGCATACATAGAGGAGGTGGGACCACACAATCACAGCCCTCATTGTGATTCTTTTTATCCTTCCTCTGGATATCCCAGCAATAAAGAATTCTTGAAGTCATATTGCAAATATTTTCTGTAAAATCCATCTGTTGTAGAAGGTTGAGCAAAGCTTATTGGAAAAAGTATATGGAAATTTTATACTAGAAGTCCACAAAAATCATATTTAGTATTCCTGGTCAGGCAGATATTTTGGACAGATTTCTCAGAAAGGGTAATTTGATCCTAAATTTGATCCGCATCAGCATCTCTAGGTCTGTGTTCCAGTAAATAAAATACTGGATTGCATAACAATTCTATACTTTAAGTGTTTTCAATATCCCCCTAAATGCTGATGTACATCACTACCATAAAACAATTTTGTAAACATGTTGCCTTTCTTATTCAGCACAATGCATTAAGCCAGCATGATCACATAATCTTTTCTAATGACATTCTGCTATTTTGAGCAGTTACACTGTTGTTGTTTTTTAAATCCTTTTCTCCTCAAGAGATTTTGTATTGGGGGGAGGGGGAATAACAAAAAATAGCAATTGTATTACTATTTGGTTTTAGGACTATTTCATTGTTTCTTGCTTAACTTTTGGCAGCGATGGCAGAAACATTATAGTCTTATAATTAGGATACAGAGATTCAAACTGGCTTTGTTCATCTCAATTCAAGAGCTATTTTCCTTCCCAAATCCTGCAAAATAAAATAGAAGTCTTTAAAAAGGAAAGCCACACTGATCATTGTAATTTCACAGTCATTTTATCTGGTGAAGAAGCCATTTGACTACTTAAGAAGAAAATATGTGCTTTACAATGAAGCAGTGGTTCTCAATCTGTGGTCACAGGTGTTCTGAGAAGGCTTGAAAAAATGTTATGATTTAAATCTTAAGTCTTGGGGATCCATGGCCATGGTCTATGGCCACCAGAGTATTTAAAGAGGGTTTGTGCTAAAGAAAAGGTTGAGAACCACTGTGACAAAGGATTTGTCAATTGTCTACTAAGAACTGCAAAACTATTTACTGCAGGGTACAAATGGGATACCTGCTTTTCAAATATCTCTCTCCAAGTACGGTAATAAATCCTTTACATAAATTTTACATGAAACTATTCATATGGGTACTCCTATATAAGAGCATGTGACAATTTGAAAAAGCTGACATGGCAGGAGGATTGACATTCCCACCATCCAGTCAGAGCTGAAGAAGCTTCTTGGATGATAATTGAAACGTCGTGAAAGAAAAACAAAAACGTCCAGTTGCCTCTTGAAAAAAGCATCTTTGGGACAACCGTGATCTGGATGACTCAGAATCTCCATAGATACTGTTTGGAGAGTGTTTTATCTTCTGGAACTGGAGCATCTCATGGTATTTCATAGTGTTTACCTCCACAAAGGACAAGCTATTTGGAAGAGGTAGATCAGCACTTATTTGGAGAAACATAGATTGTTTTATTGAACATTAGAATATTCCTTTACCAAAACACAGTGTTTTGCACATCCTTTTTGGGGGGGGGGGCGGACCCATGACTTAACGTTTCAGGCTTTCATAGTCATGTTATATATTCCATTTAGTAGCACTAGCAATGTTGATATTATCCATTCAGTTGTGTCTGACTCCTGGTGATTCTATGGGCCAGGTCTCTCCATGTCTTCCAATCTTGGACTACTTATTTAGTAGTAAGATATCTCTTATTGTTGGAAGTGCAATATGTGCCTTAAACTACATTCTACACCAAAGTAATGAAAAGGGATGCTATGTCATCCCATGACTCAGTATTCCTCACTAATCATGTATGTGGGAATGGAGTGAAGAAATACTAAGGAAAGAGATCTCACCTTAGCTCTCATCTTAAGCTGAGTTTGTGCCTAAACCATACAAAAACATATCCTTTTCTTTGTGACACAGTACTCAATCTGGGGTCATGTGCTGTCCATAAAATGTTTCATGGATTCCCAGGTTCTACAACTATGAGAAATGAAAAATGTCAGCAGGCTTATTAAAGCTAAAATCATCATGCCAGGCTTTACTTGTGCCAAAATAATAGCCCAAATGAGATGAAATGGCAGGCAGGCAGACAAGAAGGTTAGTCAGTTGTTATGGAGACATTAGTAATATTTTTGAACTTCAAGAATGACAATTAATTTGCAGAGTAGCTTTTAAATGCTATTCAAGACCAAATCTGTATTTTTGCAAGTGGGTGATGATGATGTAAAATTGGTGAAGTGTTTTGCTAAAATCATTATTTTACCTCTTTTAACTGTCTGCAGGTTCTGTACCTTTTATATTACGTTATCTAAAGCCATTGATTAGAAACGGGAGAAGCCACTGAGATTCTGTGAATTAATGCATGAAGGAAATTGGTTTAAGCTTTGATGCTTCACATGAAAGGCAACTTTAGTATGATATCTCAAAATGCTCAGAAAGCATGAATAAAATAGGAATTTTCAAAAATGTGACCCATTTCTTACTTTGTTTTGGTTTTTGCTCCTTCATGTGTTTCAGATCCTTTGCTTTTGTACTCTGGGTTCATTCTATACAATAATCCATGCCTAAAGCCACTTTAGAATTGTGGTTAAGATGCTAATGTACAAAGAGTACAAACCAGTGTACAAACCAGGAGACCAAGACCCACCTTAGGCATAAAAGCTGGATGGCAGTCTTGGGACAATCACTCTCTCTCAGCCCAACTCACCTCACAGGGTTGTTGATGTGGGGAAAAATAGGAGGAGGGAGTATTAGGTCTGCTGGCCATCTTGAATTCTTTAGGACAAAAATCTAATAATGATAATAATAAAGAAGAAAGACGTGCCAATTTTCACCTAAACATTTTGCAAATTAGTTTGTTGTCCCTTCAACGTACAAGTAAAAAGCTTACAACTAGAGGAGCATAGAAATAGCAGGTTTGTTTTCAATATGTTATTCCATATATAGTATTCCAACATGCCGGATTTTATCTGGTAACATTCAACCCCCCAGCAAAATAAAGGCTTTTAACAAATTAAATAGATTGAATATTTATTTCAATATACATTAAAATAGATATATTCTTACTTTCTTATATGGTGTCATGCTAACAGTTTAACAGTCTCCTCTTCATTGGCCAATAATAATGGCAATATCCCTATAATGTTTACATAATCAAGGGATTGAATTTCTTTGTTTTTGTATTTCTTTATAATGGAATGTTGAAGGCACTTTGTTCAATGTACAAGTTCTTCCCTTGTGCACATGATTCTATCCAGATTTGACCATTTACATCTTTATCTGTACCAGTGCATCTCTGAATACAATAGACCCAGAAATTTAATTTTTTTGGAATTGCTTATATGGATTTGAAGAATATGAGTGTCATTCCTTCTTGAACAATTTCAAGTTTCCTTCTAGGGCTCTGTTCTAGGACTTCTGTTCAAAGAAGTCATTTACACAAGCATGAGATTTCCTCATTAAATCAAAACTGTCAGCTATAAACTTTCCTATACCAGTCACAATAGTTAATAAAATAATCCACGTCAGCTGAGTTATGATTTCTCTTATTGGGGTCATAATGTAACATTACAGTTGAATGACTTGCAGCTTTACTATAATAGTAATAGTAAAAGTAATAGATATATCTTCAGACTAAAACATCCACATCAAGCATTCTTAGAGAATTTTTATAGTAAAAGGAGAATTCTCCTGTTTTATTCAAAGGCTCATTCTAAAGCATTGTTTACTATAAATTATCATGGCATACCTGCAAAATGTCAGAATGACAAAATACAGAATGTTATTCCATGTACAGTGCACAAAATCTAATTTGTTTATGCTCCTCTTCACCCTTTCCCTGCTATATATTCTATTTTTCATTCCCTAAAGGTCATATAAAATAAGGATTAATAATTGGGACTGAAAAAGGTTTGCTATTGGGATAAACACTTTTCCTTACCAAAAGATATATACAAACAATATAAGGGAACAAACTTAGTTCAGTTTACTGAAATTATCATTCTGTGCAAATGACAAACGGTACTGTCATTTTATTTCACCCTCCCTAAAAGCTGATCTGTGTATCTCTGTCACTGGAATGTATGGATTGGAGCAAATTAGCCTACAGAAGGCAAGGGGGTATGGGAAGCACATCAGAAGGGGCCACTCTTAGTTTTCTGGCCTAGATTTTCTTTAGAAAGAGCCATGGTGATGCAGTGCTTAGAATGCAATATTGCAGGTTAACTCACTGCTCACTGTCAGCAGTTCGATTCCGACTGGCTCTAGGTTGACTCAGCCTTCCTTCCTTCCAAACCTGTTAAGATGAGGACAGAGGTGGGTTCCTCCCGGTTCGGACCGGTTCACCCAAACCGGTAGTGACCTGCTGGTGATGTCACAATGATGTCACGGATCCGGTTCGGTCGGTGCCGGTCCATGGACGCCACCATCTTTTTTTAAAAAAAAAACTGAATTTTTTTTTTGAATTTTTTTATTTTATTTTTTTCTTCTGCGCATGCGCAGTAGCCAAGTTTCTGGCACTGCGCATGCATCGCCATCTTGTTTTTGGCTTTTTTTAGAAAAAAAATTTAATTTTTTTGCACTGTGCATGCTCGCCCACGAGGCACGCCCATGCAGCACAGGAGGAAGCGAACCGGCAGCAAGGTAAGTTAGAACCCACCCCTGGATGAGGACCCTGATTATTGAGGGCAATATGCTGACTCTGTAAACCATTTAGAGAGGACTGTAAAGCACTATGAAGCAGTATAGAAGTGCTATTGCTATACAACCTGGTAGTTTTTAATGAAATTCGTACAGTCCTTTACAATTGGCCATTTGACTGGATTAGGTGAGAATTGAAATCAAATTAAGAGTCCTGGGGCATCATTATCATCGTTCATAAAATTTGCCCATTGTAAATGTTTAATACTGGGTGAGTATTAAAATTCACAGGTGTCAGATCAACAGAATTTTACCTTGTTCAATCTATCTGTATCAGCAGAAGCCATGTGGTGTAGCTTCACAGCACTGTTAGCCGGCCTATGAGATTAGAATAGCCTCTGATGAATAAGATAGAGGTGGCCTGAACATCTATTATCCTTTATTGCAAAGGGGGCCATAAGAAATAATTAAATGTTCCAAGTGTTGGTTATCAGCTCTTTGTTTTCATGGTGTTCCCCCATACTCTGCACACACTGATTCACTCCATTACATTCAAAGCTAATATTATCCATACAGGGTGAGATAATAAGACTAAGTCCACAGTAGAAAAACAACAATTCAATAGGTCAGATGTAAAACACAGCTTTAATGTAGTTTGCTGGTTTAGGCTAGTATAATATGCATAAAAGGATCTTTCTTATTTTCTATTGCAAAGTGCCTTATAAGAACAAGCATTGTTATCTGGTTAATGCTTTGGCATCTGCCAGGTCAGTATCACTTTTCATGATTAAACAGATCCCTGTAGCACAATTAGAGATTCACATAAAAGGTAAATTTGCGTGACTATAGGCAAATAAATGACCATTGAGGAATGTGTGGGAGGTAACAATTGCTGGTCGGGTTCATAAAATGATAAATTCAGATTAAATCAATATCAATAATCTGGGTAGGCTTACATTTACTGGCATTTAGAGAAACAGTTTATTTCACACTGCTGTTAAAAGATCAGAAATCCAGGCTATGAAAAGAGTAATTGGCAGGACTTTTCCAGTTCCCCAAAGAGAAAGACTCAAGAAATGTATGAATACAATTCAGATATTTGCAAAATGATAAATACAAATATGTTATTGGTTTAGTATATTTAACAATAGTCTGATCAGGGGTATCCTGAGAGAGGGTCTCAGACAGAGACCCCTGAGCAGACTATTAAAATATCAAGATGGCAACCACAATCATGCAGTTGCAGCCCTGCTAAAAAAAAAAAAAGTATGTGCCCTCAGTAGCAGTAGTTGCTATGTTGACTTTTTGAATCCACAAATATCTCTGGAAGACATCTATGGAGATTCTCAGTCATCCAGGTCATGGTTGTCCCAAAGTTGCTTTTTTCAAGAGGCAACTGGACCTTCTGGTTTTTCTTTGAAGATGCTTTGCTTCTCATCCAAGAAGCACCTTTGGGACATCTCTGGAAGACATGAATCTTTACTTTTATGGTCATCAATACCACCACCTTCTGATGCTGAGATGGAATGTAGGTCAGAGTGACAGGAGGGAAGGGCTCTTTCCCAAGGAGCAAAGAGAATAAGAACCTTGGAATTGTTGTGGCCTGCCAGACTCGGACAATGGGGAGGTTGGGGAGGAACTTGGGCCAGTCCTGGAGTATGGGAAAGGCTCTCATGGATGCTCTGCGTCGGAAGCAGAGATAGAGCCAGGGCCGTCCAACATTTCCCAGCTGCCTTTGGAGTCGGAGATAAGTGGGGAAGAAGAACAGCTGGGGCCTGTTCCAGATGTGTGTATGTGCAGAGCTGTCAGGAGAGGAGAACAATCGAGGAATCTTGAGTATGCAGAAAAAGAGTGAAGGTGGACCACCCCCCGGGGCATTTCTTGGAGAATATCTAGTAGTTATTCAGATAAGTTCTTTAGTTTGGCAAGATTTCTGTTTATAGGCAAGCAACAATAAGAAAGTACTCTGAAGTAACTCCTCATATCATTCTTGGTTCCTTGACAGATACTCACAAACATGCAGATTTATGTCATACAGTGATAAGTTACATCAGATCAGCACAGGAAATCAAATCCACAGAAAGGCTAAAATTAGTTTTATTGCGAACGACTTTAATAACTGAATCTTGCATGTCTGATGGGACTGCTTTTCCCCTTCTTATACTCCATTGAATTAGGGAGGTATCTGTCTGAGCTGCTTCCCAATATTACAGTTAGTCCTCAACTTACAACCATTGGTTTAATGACTGCTCAAGGTTACAATGGTGCTGAAAAAAGTTATTTACAACTGGTCGTCTGGCCTACATTCCATCACAGTATCAGACTTGGATTTTTCTATCATGATGGTGTTTGTTGATGATCATAAAAGTTAAGATTCACCATTTCTAGGGATATTTGTGGGTTCAAAAAGTCAACCTAGAAGCTACTGCAACTGATGGTACATTAAAAAAACACATTAACCCAACAACGTATGAGTGTCACAGCATCTCCACCAGGGGTGAAATCCAGCAGGTTCTAACAGGTTCTGGAGAACCGGTAGCGGAAATTTTGAGTAGTTCGGAGAACCGATAGCGGAAATTTTGAGTAGTTTGGAGAACCAGCAAATACCACCTCTGGCTGGCCCCAGAGTGGGGTGGGAATGGAGATTTTGCAATATCCTTCCCCCAGGAGTGGGGAGGGAATGGGGATTTTGCAGTATCCTTCCCCTGGAGTGGAGTGGGAATGGAGATTTTGCAGTATCCTTCCCCTGGAATGGAGTGGGAATGTAGATTCTGCAGTATCCTTCCCCTGGAGTGGGGTGGGAATGGAGATTTTGCAGTATCCTTCCCCTGCCACGCCCACCAAGCCACGCCCACCAAGCCACACCACGCCCACCAAGCCACGCCCACAGAACCAGTAGTAAAAAAAATTGGATTTCACCACTGATCTCCACAGTCACATGATCAAAATTCGGGTGCTTGGTGTCATGTATTTATGAGGGCTACAGTGTTCCATGATTGCTATTTGTGACTTTCTTAGTCAGATTCTGACAAGCAAAGTCAATGGGGGAAGCCAGATTTACTTAACAACCATGTGATTCACTTAACAATCATGGTGATTTGCTAAACGGCAGCAACAAAAAAGGTTGTAAAATTGGGCATGACTCACCCAAAGGCCATCTTGCTTAACAATGGAAATTCAGGTTCCAATTATGATTGTAAGTTGAAAATTATCTGTAGACTTAAATAATTAAATAATGTTTGAGCCCCCTTTGCCTAGGTAATGGTTTCTGCATATCTGAACAACTACTAGGAATATCTTTTGGAAAGAATCTGCCAGCTCTATTTCTTTATAAATAATCAAGAGCCGAGGTGGCGCAGTGGTTAGAGTGCAGCACTGCAGGCTACTTCAGCTGACTGCTAGCTGCAGTTCAGCGGTTCAAATCTCACCGGTTCAAGGTTGACTCAGCCTTCCATCCTTCCGAGGTGGGTAAAATGAGGACCCAGATTGTTGGGGGCAATATGCTAACTCTGTAAACCGCTTAGAGAGGGCTGTAAAGCACTGTAAAGCGGTATATAAGTCTAAGTGCTATTGCTATTGCTATTCTACAACTAGAGATCAAATAAAATGGACTCCAAAGTTTAACTCTGTGATTTCCCAATTCCCATATATATTCCTTGGCATTTATTAGGAAAGTGATGGATCATATATGAATTCTGTGACTTTAACGGGATTGTGCATGGTAGAATACCAAAAGATAATGCTTTTCTTATTCATTCCCCTCCATGTTGCGAAATAGATACAGCAATTCAATTTCACAGAGCCTTTGACCTTATTAAAAGAACAGAACAATTCTACTTAAAAGCACAGTCCCATTAACAAAAGTTATATAGTTTTGCAGGACATTATTTTTGTAGCTTCGATACTGAGGCACTCTCTTGTACAGTAAATGCACAGTCCTTAAGTTAAATGAGAACCATGCAGGATTGCAGATCTGTTCCCTACATATTTAGAAATTGGCAATTATCTAACTGGAAATGCTTTATATATGCAATTATGTGGTATATGCTATCACTGTTTTCCAGACTCAGAGATTCTGTACCTAACCACAATGTATTACTTTCTGCATATTCTTTAATTGCATAATGAGCAAACACAAGCACAGCAACATGCTACAAATTACTTGCAAGGAGACTATTTTATAATTTCACTTTGTGGCACTAATAATCAAACGTACAGAGCTGTTTGCTTTTTAAAATTGTTTATTTGTTTAAATGAGCTGAAATCCCATTATTTTTTAATAAAATTTTATTGAAGAAATTTTTGAACAAGGTTAAAAATAATAAAAATATTAGAAAAGAAACAAAGAAAATAAGGGAAAATAATGGATAAGTGAGGAAGAAAATAGAAAAAAGAAATTATAAAGAAGGAGTTTCCAATCATTTTGACAGTGGTTATAAAGGCATTTATATTTTATTCTCTCTCTCTCTCTCTCTCGTTACATCATAATTTCCTTCTTTCCATAAGCTACCCTATCTAATCTTCAATCTTCTTTTACAGGGACAAATCACATCAGGTTGTGTTTACTCCATTTAGTAGCAGCTTTCCAGGGTCTTGTCTAGAAGTTCTTATTAGCATCTCTACATAAGGTGCATTTTAACTGGAGATGTCAGAAATCGAGCTATTCACACCTCCCATCCAATAATTTTGGATGCAAAAGGTAGCAGAATGGCAATTTTCAGAAAACAATATCAGGGCCACATAGGAAATGCTTCAGGGGAAAAGAAATATTGGTGTTTGTATGAAGGAGTCTAGATTGGAGCAATGTTTAATGGATTTGTTTCTATCCCAACTTGATCACAGGCATGCATTACAACATAGATGGAGTCCATGGGGTAGATAGGCCTGTAACTGGATTTTATCTTCACTGATAAAAATCCTGTATTAAAAAAAAAGGTCCTCACATTCACAAACATAACAGAACTAGCATTCAAGAAATATGCTGCAGACAATTGATCTTCATGACAGGAATTATACATCATTTTATAAAAATTATGTTTTTGGTTAATATAACGTAAATTTCAATCATTTGAATCAAATATTTCCCACTGTTCCATCAATATATGACGTCCAAAGTTCTTAAGTCATTTTATCATATAGTCTTTCACTTGTTCTTCTGTTTCAAATTTCAATAAAAATGTATACATTTTAACAATTACAAGTTCATAGAATCATAGACTCATACGTCTGAAAGCGATCAGTTGGTAATCACAGTTAATGGCTGGATGGGGGAGACTTAGGCACAAGTCTACCCCTCAGCCATAAAAACTCATCAATTGATGATGGGCCATGCAAAAAACTGTATGTAAGCTTCCCTCAGACCCTGAAGGAAAGGAAGAGTGTACAATATATCTGACATCTGACATCATCTGACATCTAGAATTGCTACCATGCGTAATTCAGCATTTCTCTCCCTTGATTTCCCCACACTGCCTCTACTACTGTATATGTAGGACAGGACATTATCCAGGGGTGGGTTCTTACTTACCTCGCTGCCGGTTCGCTTCCTCCCGCACCGCGTGGGCACGCCTCATGCGCAGTGCCAAAAAAATAAAAAAAGCCAAAAACAAGCCAAAAACAAGATGGCGACGCATGCGCAGTGCCGGAAACTCAGCTTCTGCACATGCGCAGAAGAAAAAAAAAGAAAAAAAATTCCCAAAATTTTTTTTTCCAAAAAAAAATCCCCAAAAAAAAGATGGCACCCACGGACCGGCACCGACCGAACCGGATCCATGACATCACCAGTGGGTCGCTACCGGTTCAGGCGAACCGGTCCGAACCGGGAGGAACCCACCTCTGGCATTATCTAAGAACATAATTATTGTTACTATTTGTAGACCCTCATTAAGGCAAAATTCCCAAGGTGTTATCAATTCAGAATGGAAAATATATCAACAACAACAACAACAACAACAACAATAATAATAATAATAATAATTTGATTAATGGCTCCAAGAAAAGAGCCATAAGAAAGAAATAAAATGAAGCAGGGCATGGCATTTAGGAAAAAATGGCATTTAAGGGAAAAAAAAGGAATATTTCAGTGTATTCTGAAATTCTTATATATTTGTTTGTATGTTTGTCAAAATGACTCTAAGCAGCTTCATGAGGCTGAAAGAGCCAACGATAAATAAATACATACACACATTATATAAGAACATTATGTTCTCTGATGGAACAACAAATCTTGCCTTATATTAGTAGAAATGATTAGTTTCATTAAAACAGTGCTATCTGATACGATTTTACTTGGAAGTAAATCCTACTGTGTTCAGTGAAGCTTACTCCTCTATGACATATATCTAGGATAACATAACATAATGATTATGGAAGCAGAACATTTCAAGGGAACAATATATGAATGTTTACAAAATTACTAGTATTTCATAGGTCATAATGATATGTGCTCTCTGAATCTTTTGGCACTAGCTCTGTGCTCTCTTCCTTATTTCAAACTGCAAGTCTAATAGCTTTTTTCGGTTTTGTGCTTGGTTGCAGGGCTAATGGTCTGATAATAACAAAATCTCTTCGTGGAATCATATAGTTACAAGCAACATGATACTATAAAGCAGTCAAAGCACCAGCTATTATTGGATTCTTCCAATTGCAATAAAATGAAAAATTATTTGCTGCCTCATCTACTGAAAAACCATGTTTTCTACTAGTTAGAAGTCCATTACAAGGGGGAGGGGCAAGTGATGACACTTGTATCATGACATCCTCATGCAAATACATATTTGAATTCCCTACCCACCCGCACCCGCCCCCAGTCTTGCAAGCAGTCAAGCAGTCAAGAAATACATTACATTTGTTAGACCAGCTATGAAGACCTTTTTATTTATTTATTTATTTACTTATCTATCTATCTATCTATCTATCTATCTATCTATCTATCTATCTATCTATCTATCTATCTATCTATCTATTTATTTATTTTGTCAAGCATATATAAGATTACAGAAAAAGTATAAACATGATTGTGAATACATAAAATGTATAAACATGGTTATGAATACATTATAAATTGGTTACAAATACATGGGGACATTAGGACAGGGACGTTAGGCACATTGGTGCACTTATGCACGCCCCTTACAGACCTCTTAGGAATGGGGTGAGGTCAACCGTAGACAGTCTAAGGTTAAAGTTTTGGGGGTTTGTGGAGGAAACCACAGAGTCCGGAAGTGCATTCCAGGCATTGACCACTCTGTTGCTGAAGTCATATTTTCTGCAATCAAGTTTGGAGCGGTTTACGTTAAGTTTGTATCTATTGTGTGCTCGTGTATTGTTGCGGTTGAAGCTGAAGTAGCTTTTATTTATTTATTTATTTATTATTTTTATTTTTTTATTTGTTAGACCAGCTATGAAGACCTTGGAAAATATATTCAAATGCCATGATGATGTGACTATAACTACAAAGATCAGAACTGGGAAGTCATGGAATTCCTTGTGACAGTCTATGGAAGTGAAAGTTGAACTTAAAAGAAGCAGAATAGGAAGAGTGTTGATGCTTTTGTATTATCAAGTTGGAGAAGACTCCTGAAATACTGGAACAGTCAAGAATACAAATAGATGGATCACCAAACAAATCAATCCAGAATTCTCATTTGAGGCACAATCACTAGGCTCAAATTATTCTACTTCAGATATATGTGAAGATCTATCTCTCTGGAAAAGGCTCTCATGCTGGAAAAGGAAGGAAAGAAGAGAAGAGGATGAGTAGCAGCAAAGGCTCAGCTACAGTGGAGAACGGGTGTACCGTTGGAAGAGCTAAAAACAGGGGTGGGTTCTAACTTACCTCGCTGCCGGTTTGCTTCCTCCCACGTCGTGTGGCTGCGCCTCGTGGGCGCGTGCGTGTTTCACGCGCGCACATGCGCAGTGCAAAAAAAAATTCCCCCCCCCAAAAAAAGCCAAAAACAAGATGGCAATGCATGCGCAGTGCTGGAAACTCAGCTTCTGCGCACGCGCAGAAGAAAAAATAAACCGGAAAAAATTCCAAAAAAAAATTCCAAAAAAATAAAAAAATCCAAAAAAATTCAAAAAAAAGATGGCGGCATCTATGGACCGGCATCAACCGAACCAGATCAGTTACATCATCGTGACATCACCAGCAGGTTGCTACCGGTTCACGCGAACCGATCCGAACTGGGAGGAACCCACCTCTGGCTAAAAACCAGGGATATCTTGGAGGAAATCTATGTGGCCACTAGGAGTTGAAAACAACTTGATGGCACATCATTATCCCCAACCACATATTTGCATCAGATATTATCCTATGAATATGTAATTGTGTCATTTGCACGATGACAGCCTATGCACATATCATCATTTTGAAGTTATCCCCTCTTCTTACTAATGCCTACTCTGACAAAGTGTGGTGAAGCTTAATCGTAAGTTTAGGTTTATCCATAAGAAATCTTTCTGAGTTCAGTAGTACTTCCACTTGAAAGAGATGTGCATTAGACTGCAGGGGTCTAAGGAGGTAGGACTTCCTTGCTCAGGTGTTCAGCCTCTTTTCCAAAAGTCCTACAGGTTGTCGAAAGTGAACTTGCACCCATTACTTTTAAATCGTATCTTTTTTACATTCAGTGTTGAAATATTTTATTTATTTATTTATTTATTTTGTCAATCTCGTATTAGATAATACAAAAAAGTATATACATAATTTGAATACATGAAATGCATAAAAGTAAAAAGGAACTTTAGAAATAAAAACAATTGGGCATGCAAAAGCCCTACAAGTTATCAAACACATAAGACAGAAATGAATAACAATAACAATGGCTGAACAGAGATGGTAGCTCCAGCATGGCCTACTGTCAGAGATAAAAGGAGCTATAGCAGTGATGGCGAACCTATGGCACGCGTGCCACAGGTGGCACGCGGAGCCATATCGGAGGGCATGCAAGGCGTTGGCCTATGTCAGCTCCAGCATGCATGTGCGCGCTGGCCAGCTGATTTTCGGCCTTGGGGAAGGCCAATTTCAACCTCCGGAGGCTTCAGGAGGCTTCCCTGAAGCCCCCGGAGTGTGAAAAACAGCCCAACGGGCAAACCGGAAGTCCGTTTTTCCTAACTTCCGGTTTGCCCATTGGGCCGTTTTTTGCACTCTGGAGGTTTCAGTGAGGCTTGTGAGCATGCGCGGGGGGCAGTGTGGGGGTTGTGTGCATGCGCAGGGGGGAGGGAAAGGGTGTGGGCATGTGCACGCGCGCTAGTGCGCACACACACTCCCTTTTGGCACGTGAACCAAAAAAGGTTCACCATCACTGAGCTATAGTCTAATAGCATCTAAAGAGCTGAAATTCTCTACCCTCTGCTACAGGCTGATGATTTAGGACAGGGGTGTCAAACTCGCGGCGTCACATTGTCGTCACATCACATATCGTGACTTTTTTCTCCTTTGCTAACCTGGGGGTGGGCGTGGCCAGCGCGTGACATATCTGGCCCACGGGCCGTGAGTTTGACACCCATGATTTAGGAAGAGCACTGATTAGACTAGGTCACCTCAACTAGTGTAGCATCAGCATGGCTGTGATCTAAAATGGAGGGGAAGACTTTTTGCTTGGTAGCTATGCTATCACACTGCTGCCTCGAGGAAGATCTACCTGTTTAAAATAACAAGCCCCCCCCCATACACACACAAACATATACACAAAGAGATATCCCAACTAAGGTTTTTGTATTCCATTTAAAAAGAGCTATGTTTTCAATTAAATAAACTGTTTTAAGGGGGGAAACGATTAAATAACTACATAAACGATGTTTAATAAAATATTGCTTTTACTGGTTAGTAATATTAGAAAGCAGTTAATTCACTGTTCATCTTGGAAGTGTTTTTAATGAATGTAGAGACTCCATTTACGTATCCTGATGGTTAGCCTCCTGTTTAATGTAGACTGTATGGCTAATCCTGGTTTCTTGCCTTGTTAGGTATCTATACATCTGTCTATACAGTACATTAATACTACCTCTGAATGCAGGAAGAAATAAATTCTTCACTCTAACCAATACAACCAGAATAATGGTGTCTTTCACATTTAAATCAAGCAGTTTTTGCTTATTTGCTGCATGTTAGACAGATACATTTTATTCTTATTCTTTAACAGCAAAGCAACATCAACTTTCCTATCCAAACTGGCAGATCATTGAAAATTTAATGGGATATAGTAGATATTGGATCATCAGGCACAATTTTTGCAGTAATCTATCTGAGCCCTGATATTAACATCTGCCTCATTACTCTCACCTTCTGCTACTGGTCAAGGCTACCAGAGCTTGGATGCAAAAATCTAGAAGATCACTAAATGGCAACAGTGAGAATCAGAAAATTCTTACTTTTGGTGCTGTGTAGTAGTCATTCTGAAATCTGCAGTTCAGATCTATTCGCACTATGACTGATTGCTGTATGACATATGCCTTGTCATAAATGAGCAGTCAACCAATTCAATTGACTTCAGGTTATGAGCACTGAGGATTATTGCAGGATCACCTTCTGAGTCCAATCAAAACTCTGGAGTCACTATCATCATGTTACCTCCACCAAATAACCAGGAAGATAATTTCAGAAATGATTTTGAAGATACTGGAGAGAATTAGATTGTGTTTTGCTCCATCTGTTCTCTGGAATTAAGCTGCTTCTTTCCAAAGCCGCACAAGAAATTTGATCAGAATGCATCCAAATAACTTCTATCATCCAAGATTGCATAAGGCTGACTCACTTGTTGTTTTTTAAACAGAAATTAAATATACTGGGCCTTGTTCCAATCAAGACTTCTATACTTATTTTGATTTTTTACTCTAACAAGTGTCAGTTTTAATTTACATATTTACCACAACTATAACATGTGTTTTGACCCCTGCTCAAGAATAGAATATATGGGATTGGATGATAGAATCTGCTATTTCTTTCTGAAAACTTTATCTGGGTGTCTATATAATAACTCATTCTGCAGGGGAACTGCACAATTCAGACTTGAAAATCAAAAAATTAAACACAGCTTTAAATGGAACAGAAGAAGATGTTAATTTCAGTGTAAGTGATGTTCAGCAACGTGACAACCTTGATTTGCCATCAAGTGACATAGATAGATCCTTTCCAGGATGATTTGCCGCAACCTGGCCTTTCAGGTCTTCCAGAGGTACATGCAACACTGCCTTAATAAAATACATCCACCTTGCTACTAGTCATCCTCTTTTTCTCTTTCTTTCCAACTTTCAAAGCAGTAAGGACTTCTACTTTGAGCTGGGCCCTTTAATGGTTATCATATCCAAAATAGGACAATTTGAGATGGTTGTTATACTCCTCTCACATTTCCATAAAGGAGCCTCTGGCTCCTCCCTTTTCAGAAGGGACCCGAGATAATGTGAAACAGGGCTACTGGATGACTACATTCAGACATAGTAAGGGTGGAAATGTATAAACGTTTTACCATCCTTGTTGCCATGTAGACCTTACTACGTTATGCTCAAATCAGAATCACTCATTGTCCTCCAATGGCATTCCAAGAATTTCCTTAGCCATTGATAATGGAATGAGAAAGGCTGCATAGCTGCAATCCAATCCAAAGCCCTAGTCACCCAGATCAAGGTATTGTCAACCTTTCAAGGTAGACCAGACTAGAAACCAAAGTCATGCAGGCAGGTAGCAGCATCAGAACACTCCAAGGCAATCAGAAAAGCAATTTCTCCTAAATCCAGATCACACTGACAGGAAAAGCAGATCTAAAATGACATTGCTATGGTGTATCAGGTCTTTGACAATCTTGGCCAGATCCATGACTATCATTGTGGCAATCAACTCCTCAACCACTATTCTGCCCGCAGGAATGGAAGATTAAAAGTCCCTCAAGAGACTGTTTTTAATGGGGTTTTTTAAATTTATAATTGCCCAGAGTCATTAAGAGTTGGGCAGCATATAAATTGTCATTTTCTTCAGATATTGTTTTTCTTATGGCAACATCAGCAACTATAGACATCCCAAAGTTATTAATTTAACTGCATCATGAACACCTTTAGAGCTCTGAATGATCCTCAACATTTCCTCAGAAGTATGTTGAGTGCCATCTGACCTGAAAGTTCATCAATTATTTCTTATTTTTATCATGCGGTTTTCTTGGTAAAATACAAGACTGGTACAAGACCCTAACCCAGTGATGGCTAACCTTTTCCAGACCGAGTGCCCAAAGCGCACACGTGCATGCGTGAATGCATGCGTGAATGTGCAAACCCCCAAAATGCAATGCGTGCATGACCCCCGTGCATGCGCCCCACCCCCGCACATGCACATGTGACTCCCCACATGCTCCCCACCCCCACGCATGCACGCACGGCCCCTGCACATGCCCCCGCCCCCGTGCATGCAC
Organism: Thermophis baileyi; assembly: GCA_003457575.1. NCBI lineage: Eukaryota > Metazoa > Chordata > Lepidosauria > Squamata > Dipsadidae > Thermophis > Thermophis baileyi. The sequence continues at coordinate 7,713,706 of QLTV01000972.1, read as the reverse complement.
AGCAGAGACCCGAAGACCAGCTGGTTGGCGGGAGGAGTGCGCACATGTGCGACGGAGCTGAGCTGGGGCGACGGCTCGCGTGCCCACAGAGAGGGCACTGCATGCCACCTCTGGCACGCATGGCATAGGTTCGCCATCACTGCCCTAACCCATGGTCTTTTCCAATACAGTATGAAAGAACACCCTTGCTATTGTCACTAAAATGATTGCCCACCTATAGTATTTTCCTATATCATTGTTACCCAATACAGATGCCTGCTTGCTTTAGTTGGGCAGCTGGCATGCCCTAACCCTTGATACCTTGGGTGATCCTATTGGAAGTATATACTCATAGCATACACACCTAACATTATTTTCTCATCCCTCCTAGGATCATCCCCAATCGTCACAATTAAGAGGCATAGCATAACTTGAGGGGGAGTGACTTTAATCCTCCTGAAATTAAAATAAATAGTCTGAGTGAAATTCAGTTAATTCCTCCAGGATATGACGGTCCTATGTGGCAGTAAGTTAAGGTGCTATCTGGGTAGAGTCTTTAGTAACAAAGTCGCTTTCTTTATATTGATTCACTTTGTGACCAACCAGCTTTTTATCAGATGATTACATTTGTTAAAAGGAAGTTCTTGTCCTCAGCTGCACTATAGATTGTACATGATAATCCCTGTATCTGCTTTCACACAGATACAACCCATGAATTATTAACTTGACCTAGAAAATTATTATCATGGGGGACCCTTTGAGCTTTTATGGTGCATAATTCAAGCCATCTTGAAAGTCTTAGTGGAGATGAAGCAAACAAAAGCTGCAAGATCCAAAGCTGAAAAGATTCTGTATCAGTAGACTAATATAACAACCCTACTAGTAAAAGCTATGGCTCTGCTTAACAGTATGATTTTTAAGACTACAGCCCACTGAATATTGACTGGATTTCAATTAAAGATGCATAGCCTTATGCAGAAAGTAATGGTGTAATAAGTTCAGGGTTCATTGTGATTTCTGTGCAAATCCAGAGTACTGCCTTCTATGCAAGCCATATTTTGGCTCTGTACATTTAAGCTCAGAGTTATAGTAAAATTTATTTTGTACGACTGAAAGGATTTGTATGATGTTACTGAGGGTTTGGGTTCCTCCTCTCTTTGTTCATGAAAAATGCCTCCCCGCTCTCAGAGCAAAAGGAGCTCTGCGCAAATGCTGCCCCTTCTTTCCAAAGCTTCCTTCCTGCCATATTATCAAGTTCTCTTTAGAAGCAATATGGTCATTCCAGACACTCCTCAAAGAGAATCAGCTCATCTAAAAGCCTCACGCTGCTGCTGTGAGTATAAGGGCATCTTTCCTTTGAAAAGAAGAAAGGCCAGGTTCCAGGCACTTCCTACAGTTTCAAGCGTGAGGCTATTTTGCCTTCTGCAGAAGTATAAATGATGGAGGAACTGAGTTCCTGCTATCGTTTGCCCAATCTGTTTCTAACAGGTCATATTGTAAAATTATTCCCATCTTTGTTTCTTAGTTCCCACTCTCCCACATAAGAAGTTTTATTTTTGTATCTTCTGTTGTGTACCCTCAAAGGAGCTATCCCTAACTGAAGATTCCATCATGAAACACAGGCATGCAAAACAATTTTTTTTAAAATCTCCCTGCTCACTAATAAAACCTCAGAGTTTGATTTATAGGTTATTATTGCAATCTTATGGTAGGATTTTGGGAACAAGCTTCATTGAACACAGAAGTACATGTTTATTATTTTTTTCAATTTGGTTTGTGGGGGCAGGGACAGCAAACCCTAAACTTAAGCAAAAGCTATTCAGCCAGCTGAAATGTAACCTTCGGTTTTGTTAAGAAACTAGATAACGCATGCCTTTTTGGGTCATCATTTCAGAGATATTTCCTCACCAGATATCTCAAGGTCTTCGGTGGAACTTCCAATGTACTGCCTTCGCTGGAAAAGTTGGGATACATTCAGAGATGTATCTGCTTTGAAAGCAGCTCATATTGAACTGTACAGCACAGTCAAACATCAGTACAGGAAATGTTGTATGATGTTTTGTATTATGTCATAAACTGCTTTATGCTATTGTTTAGGGAGGGAGGGAGGGAGNGGGAGAGAGAGAGAGAGAGAGAGAGAGAATATCTTGCCAGCGATTTCTATGTCCCATTGATTTCAGCATTAGGATCCAAAAGTAGTTTAAGACTAAAGTGTAAAGCATATTGCATTGGAAGAAAGTAGCAGTGAATGGAGTAAGCACACATAGGAAGTAAATATATACAGATAGAGAAAAAAAATATAAATGAAGTAAATGCACATTAAATATTGTTCTGGATTGTTCTGTGAAATTCCTTATTTTTTGCTGAATAATCTCACTGTTTACAATAAAAGTAAACAAGTCATAGGCAGACTATAGTTGAATTTTCCCATGGACGGGGTACTTGAAATCAATTTATTAGTGGGGCAGTAATATACTACTAAAACATTAACTCCATTTTTTTATACTTGGGCACAATATAGTATTTAGAGGTTAAACTATATCATTTTTAATCATAAACCAAATACATGCTAATACTGTAAGAGTTTCCTGCCCTAGTTAGAGCCTTCTGAAGAACAACCAACTATATCTATGTTGAACTACACTCCAGGAACCAAAGTTTAGCTAGAAAATACAAAGAAGCACAGAACGATTTCTTCGCATCTGCAGAATTCCTTGGCCTAGAAAAAATAAGAACTTGAGGTGATTTTGAAACTATTATCATAAATTAAATTTAGACTGCTTTTTGAAGACAGTGAAACTGAGTAATATTTGTCACAATTTCCTTTACTTTTTAAACTTGGTATCTTATTATTGTAGACTGCCAGTTCAAAATACTTGCAGAACAAAAATAATGCTTTTTGCTAACTTTATTTAATGATGACAGTAAATTCTATATTGAAAGATAATAAAGGGATTCAGCCAGCAATTTATTTTGTTGTTTTTAATTTTGCTGAGTGACCTAAAAACCACTGCAGATGCTGACACTGCTTTTAATTCCAGTTTCCTGTTTCCATTTTCAACAGCAAAGGAAAACCTGTCTCCTTACTAAACACACAATCCTCGTACTGTCTAATAATGCTACTGTTGAACTAATAACACTCTTTATATGATCTTCTAGCCATTCTTGCGACCCACAAGTATAACATGGAATTTTAATTTCATTCAAGATGTGGTCTAAAAATGCTAAAGAAATGAAAAGAAATAAGTGTTTTCAGATACATTTGCATATAGGCTCAGTTTCAGTTTTGCTCCCAATAGATCTACAGAAGATCTACACCAGGGGTGTCAAACTCAAGGCCCGGGGGCTGGATCCGGCCCTCAGGGGGCCACCCCATGGGGCAACCCTGGAAACAGCAAAGGACCGGCCCGCAGTGCCTCTGCCCGAGCTCCGTTTTTGCTGGCAGAGAGTTGCAGGAGGCCATCGCAGCCGAAAATGGAGCTCGGGAGCCCATTTTCGCTGACAGAGCGCTTGGGCCACCACAGGCAACCCCGACACGAGTGACGTCAAGCTGGCCATGCCCACCCTGCCCATGCCCACCTCAGCCCCCTGAGATCAAACACAACCCTGGTGCAGCCCTCAATGAAATCAAGTTTGACACCCCTGATCTACACCAATGCCCTCAAATATCAGCTAACATTGCTGACTATCAAACCCTTGTGTACACTAAGGGTTTGTCTATGACAAATCTAGGGAGACTAAATGTATGTCAAAACACTGTAATTAAAATAGCCCAGTTCAAGCATGTCTACTTCATGACATTCAGCAACTGCTTCTGTGACACTTGTACTCTTGCCTCTGCTGGCAAAAATAAGTGGCTGACTTGAGCCACCTGTGCATTTTTATTCTCTCTCAATAAGATATATTTAGATCATTATTATTCCCTGGGATCACAGAGAAATCAACTAAAGTCACTCTCAATTTCTGTACATGAATTGGTTTTAACCTTTTCATACAAGCTGTTTATATATATATATATATATATAATATATATGGGTTAAATTACCATGCGTAGGCGTTGAAGAAAGCAAGGAGCTGTCCTTCATTCAAAGTAATAAAGCTAAAGCTTACACACTTAATGGAAATGGTAATTCACAGATGCTATGCATAATAGCATGTTAATTTTCCCCAAAAATACTATTGCTAATAATATTTGTCCTATTCTATTGCACAGACACATTCAACAGAATATATTGCTTCATTAACTTGTCCCCCATTTTGTGTTTGCCAAAATATCTGCTTCCTTGGGTTTCTGATCTAGGTTAAAAGTTATACGTTGCTCCTCATTTTATTATTAGATTTCTCCTGCCTGTATTTTGTACAACTCCAGGCCATGTACATAATGCCTTCACCTCCTAGGTTGGACTGAACAAGTGTGAGTAACTAGTTTAAAGTCACCCAGCCAGCTTTCATGTCTAAGAGAGGATTAGAACTCAGAACCTCCTGGTTTCAGACCAGCATCTTAACCAATACACCAAACTGACTCTCATAATGTCATTAGACAAACAGAGCAAGTAGTTATTCAAGTTACTTTTCAAATTGGCACTTGTGGTTCATCCACCATTTTACCCTCACAACAACACTACAGGAAGGTCAGAATGGGAATCTGAGTACCTTATCATTCAATTTCAGGTCAACTAAAGCCATGATTTTTAACACTGCAGCCACTCCGCGGAACAAGATGCATTGCCAAACAATACATATTTGGTAATAATAGAAAAAAAATGGATAATGCAACCAAAATGTAAGAAACATGGAACACAACTATTACATTGATTTTTGAGGGTGAAGGTTCATTCTCCGAGCTTGTGGATTGGTTTCCAAACGTTTCATTACCAGGCTAGGTAACATCTTCAGCAGAGTTTAGTTTCCCTTTCCCTTTCACCCTCATCCGACACCCGAGCTACAGATATTCGCCACTATTGCAAACATTGATTTTTTAAAAAAAGAAAGAACACCAACTAGGTATTCCCAAAGACTCTACAGAACTGTTCCATTTTAAGCAACTTCTGGAACATTAAGAGGGATGGTGAAAGTCTTAAACCCAAAGGCAGACTACTCCAAGGGTGAAAAATGCCATGCATTCCTATTGGAAAATGACAAAGAGGAGGAAAACATCTGGCTACCCAACATGTGCACTCTAGATTAGTGGTTCTGAACTAAGGGGAGGCACTGGGCCCTGAGGGCTCTAGGGTATTTCAAGGGGGGCACAGGTGAAAAACATAAAACAGGTGGCAATGACCATGCCAAGGGGGACACAGAAAAGCAAAGTACTTATCCTCAAAATACTGTCTTGCTGATTCCAGAAAACACACCAGTTATTATCCCAACTCTGTATCCAGTAATGGGGCCTGGATGTGGGGTGGGGAGACCCAGGAGAAAAATAGGAAGTCGGACATAGAAGAAGAAAAAGCTGAGAAACCCTACTCTAGATGTTCTGGACTTTAGAAACAGTATAGCCATTGGCAACATCTAGAGACACTGGATTGGCAAGGGCTACATTAAGCCCTGATTTACTTAATAATGGATTATTGAATTAATTCCCAAAAGTTGGCTTCACATCCAGTTTCCCACAGCGTGTTTGTTGATGATGCCAAATACATTAGATTTTAATTACTTTTATTCTTTATTGTATTCATATTATTGCTTATTCCTTATTGGTTTGACTCACTGTCCTTATATTCAAATAACAGCATTTTTGTTCTGAATTTGCATATGCATAAAACAATTACAATACATACATTTCATAAAATTTCTATTAAATTTTACACTTTTTTGGTGTTTAGAAGTGGGCCATCTGAAGGACCCAAAACATTGATCATATTGAAGTAACCCATATTTCAGAAATACCTTTGGATGAAGAAGTGAACTACAAGGGCTTGTCCTTCTCCACAGAAGCATTTGCCCTTCTCCGTGGAAGACAGGCAAAAATAATCCCAGTTCTGGCATCCATCTTCTATCATCAGACCACTCCCAGAATGAACAATCCAGAATTATAAGCAGTAGAGTCCCATATAAGTGTAACAGTTTTAGCTAATTTATACTGTGGTTTAGGTCTTTCTGGTTAGCCATACTCCAGTGTTATCCTTAGTACCTGAATAGTCAGCCGTATAACAAGTTTAATAAATAAATATATCCCCCTTCCATACTCTGGTATTTCTAAGAGTAGAAAGAGTACAGTGTGAGACTGAGGCTGACCACAGATCTGTCTGCAAGTTGAGCTGGAGGAGGAGGGGAAATAATGACAACAGTGTCATGCCATCACAATGCAAGAATCATGATCCAGTCAGTGTATATGCATTGGGACAACACATGCAGGTCAGAAAGGGGTGGGACTTAAATAGCCATGGTGTAATGCCATTTTTATCATTTTGATGAAAGCATCAGATGCTGCTGCCACCTTTGCTAGACACCTGAATTTACATGTAGATCTGCCAATACTTAATAAGGTACAGCATTTTCCACTGGATATTGGCTTCCTCCTCTGTAGGCTTCAGTCATGAACTAGAGGTTTGTCCTAGTCCCAAGTCCATCAGAATTGTTTCACTGAATTTCATTTTGCATTTTATGGGGACAGGACAGTATTGACTTCATACTAAATCAAACTAAGCCAGGATTTGTTGGGTTATCCTTTTTTTTTAGTAAAACAGAACAGAGCCAAAATTATAGTTTATAAACTATGATGGTTGGCTCCATGCAATAAACTAAGTCAAAATCAAACAAACCAGTGATGAAATCCAATTTTTTTACTACCGGTTCTGTGGGCGTGGCTTGGTGGGCGTGGTGTGGTGTGGCTTGGTGGGTGTGGCTTGGTGGGCGTGGCAGGGGAAGGATACTGCAAAATCTCCATTCCCTCCCCACTCCAGGGGAAGGATACTGCAAAATCTCCATTCCCACCGCACTCCAGGGTAAGGATACTGCAATATCCCCATTCCCACCCCACTCCTGGGGGAAGGATATTGCAAAATCTCCATTCCCACCCCACTCTGGGGCCAGCCAGAGGTGGTATTTGCTGGTTCTCCAAACTACTCAAAATTTCCACTACCGGTTCTCCGAACTACTCAAAATGTCCGCTACCGGTTCTCCAGAACCTGTCAGAACCTACTGGATTTCACCCTTGAAACAAACTACATTATGTTAACTACATTATGTTCAATGCCTTCTATGAACACAACAATAACAAAACAGTGTATATTTATAATCATGAGAGATTTTTCACTGTTTCAAAGAGTTCTATCACCAAGGCTTCAGTATTTGATGTCAGGCTCCTTTAAAATTTAAAATTTACTCGCATTCTCAAAGCAGGTAGTAATAATGTATTTTTGCTCCTTTTTCTATTCTGAGAGAATAAAGATACAATTTCTAATTGGAAACTTTAGTTCCATTAAAAGAAGAGATCTTCTAGGGGACACTTCTTCCATATTCAATTTTTAATGAGATTTTTTATTGTACACTTTAGGAGATTAAATACTGCTGAAGGCAAACCATTAACTAATGCAAATAAAATATTGAGGGGAATCTTGCTGCCAGAGGTCTTACAATTCAAATAACATTTATCCAGCTTTTGTTAGTGGGATGATTGGGCATTAGAACTGTCAATCAAAGCATGGTATAGCAGAGAATCTCCTCTTAGTTCTTATTGTGAAGTGAAGAGGACATTGGGCAGAGTGAGTTTTGTGAGTGGTGGGTAGAAAGATGGGTTTGAAGGAAGCTTGTAGGCCTTTTGAAAGTTCCAGCTGTCAGAGTGACCAGCTTACAAACATACATTCAGGCCCAGCAAGGCAAGGTTTAACATCTCATACCGTAGGAGAAGAGATGGTTGAACCTGAGGGTGGAGTGAAAAGGGGGATCAGCCTAGAATCCCTACATAGCCACAAGAGAACCTAGTCTCCCCGCCGAGTGCCATCGACCCTTATCTAACTCTAAGCAGGTGCCAACACTTAGCTGAGAAGATTCCTGTGTATAGATTTTTTAGCAATAAATCAGTTTAATTGGACCCCCATGTGTGGACCTGGTCTTTTGCGCCTGACACATACATATATTTTAACAATAAGAGTAAAGAGTTTATAAACCATTTTAATCCAGTGAATAAAAGTTAAATTCTTATTTGAAGATGAATAAAGTGACCACTTATTTCCCATATTCCATTAATCACATTACCTTAGAGAGTCAGAGACAATGAAAAATTACAGGAGGGAGAGAAAGAATATCCAAACTATAGCAGGTTTTTGTGGTGTTAACAAAACCAATATTTTTCCCATTTTTTGTTGTTATAAATTTGGATATATTTAATTGCTTCAGTACCATGATGTTTATACATTATTAACTGAAGATTATTTACATTCTATTATTCAGATAACTTAGAATGTTAGAAATGGGGAAGAGGTGTTCTTTCAATATAAATTATAATTTAGGGTGTTGATATTATAAGCATTAATTTACAAATAATCCTGTAATTCACAAGTTCACATTCAAATATTTTAAACAAAATTTACCAGAATACAGAATAACAGAGTTGGAACAGACCTTGGAAGTCTTCTAGTCCAACCCCCTGCTCAGGCAGGAGACCCTATACCATTCTGGACAAATGGCTGTCCAATCTCTTCTTAAAAACTTCCCGTGTTGGAGTACCCACAACTCCTGGAGGTAAACCATTCCATTGATCAATTGTTCTCATTGTCAGGAAATTTCTCCTTAGTTCTAGGTTAGATCTCTCCTCAATAAGTTTCCATCTGTTACTTCTTGTCTTTCCCTCAGGTACTTTGGAGAATTGGCTGACCCCCCCTCTTCTCTGTGACAGGCCTCAGATATTGAACAATTGCTATCATGTCACCCCTAGTCCTTCTCTTTGTTAGACTAAACATATCCAGTTTCTACAACCATTCTTCATATGTTTTAGCCTCCAGCCCCCTAATCATGTTTGTTGCTCTTCTCTGCACTCTTTCTAGAGTCTCAACATCATTTATATATTGTGGTGACCAAAACTGGATGCAGTATTCCAAATATGTTCTTACCAAAGCATTATTAGCCAGTACTAACACTTCACATGACCTTGATACTATTCCTATGTTGATGCAGCCTATCACTATATCGGCTCTTTTGGTAGCTGCCGCACACACTGCTGGCTAATACTTAAATAGTTGTCCTAGATCTCTCTCACAATTACTGCTGTTGAACCATGTACCATCAATTTCATACCTGTGCATTTGTTTATTTGTTTGTTTGTTTTGCCTAAATATAAATCCTTACTTTTCTTACCGCTGAATTGCAAGTTGTTGGATCAGGCCCAGTGTTCATGTCTGTCAAGATCCTTCTGGATCTTAAGCCTGTCTTCCAAAGTATTGACTAGTCCCCCAGCTTTGTGTCATCTGCGAATTTGATGACTTCCCCTTCTATTCCCTTATCTAAATACCATATCTAGTTGGGGGGGGCAGATATCTGTTTATTCAGGAGGCCTTCTGGAAGGGCACACCATTTCTTTTATTTTGAAATATTGTTGTTTTCTTACTCTAAGAGAAGATGGCCTGTGTATTGGAAGGGTTTATTTATTCATTTTTATTATTTGTTTGTTTATTATCCTTGTGATGTGAGTTGGGCTGAGAGAGAGAGTGACTGGCCCAAAGTCACCCAGCTGGCTTTCATGGCTAAGGCAGGACATGAACTCATGGTCTCCTGCTTTTTAGCCTTGTGCCTTAACCACTAGATCATACTGGCTCTCATTATTTTTTATTATTAGGTTATTGTTATTACTAAATGAAACTAGAGATTTAGAAAAAACGATCTGACTTGGAAACTAAAAAAATAAAGCAAGAGTCAAAATAATGAAGACATTTATCATTGACATAGTCTTTCAGTGTCATGAAAGCAACACAGTTTGGTCTCAGATGAGCTTCCTCAATCTGGAGCCTTCTATACTAAACAGATGATAAGTGCCCTTATCATTAGACATGGGAAGCTTTGGATTCCTATCCCAGCTTTATCACTAATCCCAGCTGAGGAAGGTTAGTCCAGGGCCAGGAGAGGACCATATTGCCACATTCTAGAAGGCAGATTGGAAAAAAGAAACAGAGCAAGAATAAAAACTAAATCTATGCATCGGTTTTTTAAAGCCTGGGTAATACTGGTGCCAAAGTGTTGCCAGATGGTTATTATTGTGTAGTGGGCTTCAGTAGGCAAGAAGCAGACCAGCATAGATGCAACAGCATTTATTTACTAAAACTGTAACTGAGGAACAGCAGGCAATGCCTGTAATTTATACTCTGGGCCCACAGGGTCTTAACCAATCATAATACTTGAAAACCCCGCCCAAATATGAATGTTCAAAGTTGCCCACCAAAACAGTTGGAGTTAACAGTTAGGGTCATCTAAAGGTTAGTTTCACTTTAACAGGGCTTAACACAACTATATATATTCAATACATAACACCTCTCCCCCCTAGGATAGTTCTTACCCTCAGTCTGTTCAATATTCATAGTCTTTGAGATAGGCTGGGGGCCCACGGATCCTGGTGGACCACCGCAATGTTACTGGAGAGTCCTGTTTAAGTGGGGTATTGTCCATCTCCAGTTGGACAGAGTCTTGATGGCCATTTTGGTCGCCCCTGAGTGCGGCGGCTCTACTGCCCTTGGTACCTCCATTTCTCCGGAGGCAGCCACAGGTGGTGTAGGCAAACTCGGAGGAAAACAGTTCCCCAGTGGGTCTGATAATGCCTCGGGATCCTCATCTGGGACTGGCCCGGCCTGCCGACGCTGTAACTGATCAATGTGGCATCTGACTGTACGATCATTCCCCAGAATAACCTCGTATGACAAGGGCCCTGTTACCTTAGTTACCCTCACTGCCACCCAAGGTGCCCCACTCCCATAGTTCCTGGCCCAGACCAATTCACCCAGCTATAAGTTCCTGGGGGTGTTTGGCTGAGCCGTCTCCACCGCTACTCTGTCTGGGTGAAGTTGGTCGAGCTTCGTGGTGAGCCGGCGGCCCCACCTCAGCTCCGCTGGGCTGCGACCTGTTGCTGTACAGGGAGTTGTGTGTTGACACAGGAGGAAGTTTGCCAGGCGGTGATTCCAGTCCCCAGTCGTCATACGCTTGAGCGCCTCCTTTGTGGTCCTGACCATTCGACCTGACTGTTGGTCACGGGGTGGAATGGAGCAGATGTTACGTGCCGAATCATGTTGGCGTTGAGGAAAGATTGAAACTCTTCTGCCGTGAATTGTGCCCCATTGTCAGACATGATCACATCTGGCAGACCATGTGTGGCGAACAGCCGGTGCAACTCTCGGATGACTCTGGTCATTGTCATCAGTGAAACCGGTGCCACTTCCAACCACTTGGAATAACTGTCCACTACTATCAGGAACACCTGCCCCTGGAAAGGGCCTGCAAAGTCAATGTGCATGCGAGACCATGGGACGTGCGTGGTCTCCCAGCGGTGCACTGGTGCTTGTGGCATCTCCGATTGGGTTTCTTGGCAGGCCTGGCAACTCCTTACTTGATTCTCAATGTCTTTGTCCAGGCCTGGCCACCACAAGTAGCTCCTGGCTAGAGCCTTCATCCGAACAATTCCTGGGTGCCCCTCATGTAGGGAACCCAGCACCTTGGAGCAAAGACTGGGTGGAATGATGACCCTGCTGCCCCATAACACACATCCCTTGTGGGCCGACAGTTCATTTTTCCGAGAAGCATAGTGCTGGAACTCAGGGCCTGGCCGGGCCTCTGGCCATCCCCTTAACACCCAGTTGAGAACGTGGCTAAGCGTTCTGTCCGAGGTGATTTCAGCTGCCACGTCCCCTGCATGTAGGGGTACTTCAGGCAGGTCCTGGATCACCAGAATATGACAAGCTGGGGCCAGATCTGGCTCAGTCTGTGGTAGAGGCAGTCGGCTGAGAGCATCAGCGTGGCCCATTTCCTTGCCCAGTTTGTGGACTAGCCAGTACGAGTATGCAGCCATGAAAATGGACCATTGTAGCATTAGCGGTGACAGGATCTGCGGTGTCTGTTTGTCAGCTGTGAAGAGACCAAGCAGAGGTTTGTGGTCTGTAAAGATGGTGAAGGTTTGTCCATATAAGAAGTCGTGGAACTTCTTAATGCCAGCCACTATGGCGAGGGCTTCCTTGTCTATCTGGGCATAGTTCCTTTCAGCCGATGATAACGTTCTAGAATAGTATGCGATGGGGGCCTCTCTACCATCTGGCATCCTGTGGCTTAGTACTGCCCCAATGCCGTATGGCGAAGTGTCACAGGCTAGTGTTACTGGTAGGGTTTCGTTGAAATGAGCTAAGATGGAGTCCGAGGATAGCAATGATTTTACCACCTTGAACGCTTTGTCTTGAGTGCTCAACCAGACCCAGGGTCTTTTTTGTCCAGTAGGCAGTGTAGCAGTTCTGCCAGGGCAGCCTTATGTGGTAAGAAGGAGTGGTAAAAATTGAGCAAGCCCAGGAATGCTTGAAGCTTCCCCTTGGATTTTGGTGTGGGGGCTTGCTGAATTGCCTTTAGCTTTGCTTCATATGGGTGGATTCTGGCAGCATTGATGCGGAAACCCAGGAATTCTGTGGATTCCACACTGATCTGGCACTTTTCCTTCTTGAGTGTTAGGCCTGCCTCGCGGAAACGTTGGAGTACTGCGTGGAGATGTTCCACCAGGACTGCCACTGATTCCCCTGTGATCAGGACATCATCAAAGTACGGGCAGACACCGGGAATGTTCTTCAGTGTTCGTTCCATAATACTTGGAACAAATCTGGTGCTACGCTTACCCCAAACTGCAAGCGGCGCACTAGGAATGCACCACTGTGTGTGACTATTGTTTGTGCTTCTGCGGTAGTGTCGTCTACTGATAGCTGCTGGTAGGCCTGGGCGAGGTCTAGCTTAGCGAAGATTCGGCCTCCCTGGAGCAAGGCGAGGATGTGGCTTACTGCTGGTACAGGGTAAGCATGCTGCTGTAGTGCTTTATTTATGGTGCACTTGTATGCGCAGATGCGAACGTCCCCATTAGGCTTAACTGGGGTCACTATGGGAGTCTCCCACTGGCTACAGTCCACAGGTTGGAGCACTCCCTGCTGTACCAGCTTGTCTAGTTCCGCATCAATTTTAGGCTTCAAGGCAAAGGGAACCCTGCACGGTTTTAATCGGATTGGAGTTACTGCTGGATCGAGGTTGAGTGAAATGGGTGTCCCTTTGTATTGTCCCAGCTCAGTGCTGAATATGTCAGCATATTGTTGGCATACCATTGCTAGATCAGCTATTTGGGTTCGATGGATGCCCATCACCCTGATGCCCAGGGCCTTGAACCAATCCAGACCTATGAGGCTGGTGCGTGGCCCCTCTATGACCACTACGCTGAGGGGACCCTTGAACTCTCTGAATTGTACTCCAATGGTAGCCTCGCCCCTTACAGGAACATGGCAACTCTGGAAGTCCGTTAGCACTAAGCTCGATGATTTGAGTGGGACCCGCCGTCAGCTACATTTTCAAATGTGGTTGAAAGTCATGGAGGAGATAATGGACAGGGCCGATCCAGTATCTAGCTCCATGGAGCATGGGACCCTTTGCAGTTTTAGTTGGAGTCTTATTTTTTCTTTGATGGTGTGTTGGGCCCCTGTGCATTGGATACTATGCCTTCCCGAGCAGTGTTCAACTCTGTTCTGTCCTGGGGGCCATTTCCCCTTGTGCTGCTGTGTTGCAGGTTTTGTTTCCTGCTGACGACGACCTCTGCAAACTCTGGCAATGTGTCCTTGTTTTCCACAGGCATGGCATACTGCTGTGCAGAATCTGCACTCAGCTCTTTCATGCAGTCCCCCGCAGCTTGCGCAGCTCTGTGGGGGAGTTGCTTTCTCTGTGGAGCGTGGCCGTCTGGGTAGCTCTCTCCACAAGCCATCGATTTCTTCACTCTCACTGACCTCCCCCGAGCCTTCTGCGGTCTCTTGGTGGATCGCTGGGGGGCTGATGTGTGTTTTTGGTGGCTTCATGGCTTCTTCAACAGCCTCATCTGTCATGACTACCTTCAATGCATCCTGGAAAGTCAGTTTCTCCATGGCGAATAGGCGCTGCTGTAATTCACTATTATGCAGGCCGCAAACGAGCCTGTCTCTGAGACAGTCTTCCAGATCAGGGAACTTGCATTGGCGTGAAGCTTGGCGAAGGTCTGCCACAAACTCTGCTGCAGATTCCCCGGATTTCTGTTCACATTGCTCAAATGTATAGCACCGGGCGATGACCGAGAGTTTAGGCTCAAAATGTTCCCTTAAGTTTTTCTTGAGGTCTGCGTAGGCCACACATGCCGGTGCTATCAGGTTTTCAGCGATGTCAAACACTGGCTTGTCTGCAGACACATAGTAGGGTTGCCACCTTCAGGCCGTCGTCCGTGACCTGGTTAGCCCGGAGATAGTTGTCTACTCGGAGACGTATGAGCTCCACTGTTCTGGGTGAGTAATATCGAACTCATTGAGCCTTCCCAGTTTAGCCATTTTGAGAAGGCCCCTGTGGTGCTGGTTAATACCTGTACTGCTACGGTTGGAGCTGGGCTGCACTTAGGAGTCTTGGGGATGGATCCCTCAGGTACGTCTGTCTCCAGTGTGTCTTACTGGCAGGCAGGGCGGGGAGCCTGGTCCCACCAGAGCTCTTTACCTGGTCTGACACCCAGTGATTTCAGTGTGCCTCCAGTGTGGCTTACTGGTAGGCAGGTGTGAGGACTAGTCCTGCCGGAGCTCGTTACCCAGCCTATCACCCCATGACCTCAGTCTCTTGGTTAGCAGCAAATCTTCTCTGCAGCATCCCACCTTCGTCACCACTGTTGTGTAGTGGGCTTCAGTAGGCAAGAAGCAGACCAGCATAGATGCAACAGCATTTATTGACTAAACCAGTGGTGGGATTCAAAAATTTTTACTACCGGTTCTGTGGGTGGCTTGGTGGCCATGGCTTGGTGGCCGTGTGACTGGGTGGGCGTGGCTGGGTGGTCATATGATTGGGTGGGCGTGGCCAATTTTACATCACTCATATCAAGGGGTGCCTTGCCTGGCCTCTCCTCACCTCAAAGGCCTCAACAAGATACAATTTCCCTGTCTATTTATTTACTACTACTGAACATCCAAAATACACTATTTAATCCTATGTATATATGCCATATGTGTACATACATATTACATAGTATGGAGTATGTATAGGCACACAAAAAGATATATTATCTACTATATATACTGTATGTGTATGGAGAGAGAGAGAGAGACACACACACACACACACACACACACACACAGAGCTCTTCTAAAACTATACACATTCAACCTCACTTACTGCAGTTGGAAAAACACACCGAGACCACTCTCTGCCACACCTTTAA